>JAKJXP020000079.1:0-231957 GCA_022225965.2 Diatrype stigma
CCGCCGCACGAACCACATTGCTTCATACTTGCTCCAAACACCAGCTCGACTCGACTCAATCCGTTCAGTCAAGTTCAGTTCACACTACCAAGCCCCCCCCTGGTTTTCAATCTCTTACATATTAAGCAACCTGGGATCTTAAAGCTATAGTATAGCCTAATTTTAAAGTCGATTTAAATGCAATAATCTTAAAACAACCTTCCCCTGAGAGAAAAAAAAAAGAAGATCTAAAATAACCTTTAAAAGATAAACAAATCATCTTTAGATTTTATTCCCCCCCCCCTGCTGGCGTGCGCAGGGCTAAATTGATTATTTTTTTTAGACGCTCGAAAAAAAAAACTTTTCTTTTAGGCGGCGTAGCCGCCGAAACATCAAGAAAAAAAAATAATCAAAAAAAATGAAAGCAAATCCTGCAAACCATTAGGCATGTGGGGGGGGGGGGGGAGGGGCGTAGCCGGGCTAAATAGTATGAACCTGTTTCAAAGTTATTTACGATAACTCTATTATTAATACCAAATTTAACAAGAAAATCTTTCTTAAAAGCTCAATGATATATCAATAAAGTTTCATCCTTATCATACATAAACCTTTTTTTAGTATTATATTTTGGTAGGTTCACTACTCTAGATGTATTTAAATCGAATGAAGGATCCCATAAAGAGTATTGTTCTAACATAAGTTCACTTTTAAAAATTACAAAAGAATTAATAGGTATAACTTCTAAACTAAAGTTTTGTAAACCTTATTCACTTAAAAAAGGCTAAATATTCACCATACTATTTGTAAGTACCCCCTAAGTCTTTTTATAATATAGTAGATAATTGTAAAGAAGAACCTACACAATTATAACCTGTCTTTAATCGTAATTACAATTGTACCGGTCATCGCTAATAATAGTATTAAACTTACTAATAAAAGCCAGATATTATAATTAGTATACATTACGTTACCAATAGAAGTAATATCGCTATTTTCAATAAGAGCACCATCTCATATTTTACTTGTTACAAAATTTATATCATCACTATATGTATTTAAATCCACTTTTTTATTATCTTGATTAAAATAAATATTATATAAAATATTGTTTAAATTATAATAGTTATTTAATATAGCAATATTGTAAGGTAATAATTGAAATATAGGGTAATTAAAAGATATCGCTATAGCAATAGCTAAAGGTATACTACTACTAGTATTGCTTTGTAATTCACTTATCCTAATATTTATTAACATTAAAATAAACAAAAACAATATAGATCAATTCTAATCAACTTAAGATAAGTAAA
This sequence comes from Diatrype stigma, assembly GCA_022225965.2. Taxonomy (NCBI): domain Eukaryota; kingdom Fungi; phylum Ascomycota; class Sordariomycetes; order Xylariales; family Diatrypaceae; genus Diatrype; species Diatrype stigma. The sequence goes on from JAKJXP020000079.1 coordinate 1,290, forward strand.
GTGGTTAATTAAGGCTAAACTTATCAAGGAGTTACTATCATACATGCTAATGATCATCCATTCTACTATAAATTGGTAGTTATGGATTGTCCTTCCTCCTTATGAAGATTAAATTCTTCATTTTAGAATCCGACTGTACATTTGAACAGGTATTCCAACCTAACTCTAGTAAACCAGTCTGTAGCGACATTTACAACTGCCGACGGTCTTTGATCAGGATATCCTTGACCGTTTTTACTTAATTTTTCTACAAGTTTGGAATAGTACAGTTGTAACTTTCTTTCTAAACCTACCTTTTTAATTATTATATTTTCCTTTATTTTAGAGGCACGTCACTAATTAACGATAAAAAAAACAGCCACTCTTATAATTTTATTACCTTCAATTATAGCGAAACCCTCTGTCCAGATGAAGAATCTAAATGTCTCCTTACTGTTATAAATTCTGCATTTAAAATTTAAGCCGCATCATTTAATGTAGAAGCTAAAATATTTATCCCTTATTTTAGCTATTTAAAAGACACAATTATTTAAACGTCTATTCACTACTTTTCTAGTTATATCATCTAATAGACGACCATCACTTAAGTGTGTAATAGTGGGTTTTGCATTTATTATTTTGTCTATGCTTCCCTTAGGTAAAGGAGAGATTTCGTTTCCTAGCCTGCGTACTGGTAAGTGTGAGGGGGGGGGGTGCCGGCACTCCTTCGGTGTCTTCTTTATTGACCCTCTAAAAAAGTTTTACAGGGTCAAGCAAAGAAAACTATCAAAGCGCAGGCGCGCCCAAAGGGCTTAAAAAAATTAAGGCTTGCCTTAACTTTTTTTTTAGACCCAGAAGGGGAACTGGGTGGGGGCGGAGGGATATGATGTAAATGAAAATTAATTCTATTATTATTCATTCCTTTTTTAATTGTTAACGATTGATCAATAAGAGTTTTTTTATCTTTTATATTATTCTCATAATATAAATGAAAAGCTTTTTCAAAATCTAAATAATAAAGGTATTTAGTTGTGTTTAAATCATATCTATCAAATATAGATATTAACTTGTTAATATCTTCCTTATGTATAATAGTAAATTTACAACTATCACCATATAACGGCTATACCATCACCTATATTAAATTTACTTCTTATATATTTTAAAGTATTTATGTAATTCGATACTAAATCTAAAACTAGCTCATGTAATATCTCCATCTTTATTTTTTTTTTGAAATACTACAGTGAAATTAGATTCTCCATCTGAAAACCCTACGAATCATTTAAGAAACTCTTCATATTCTTCATCAATACAAGACTGATTAGATTAAATTTCTTACCTACTCATAAGGATAGTCTATTCCGCCTGCGGAGAAGTCGCTATAAAAGAATAATTAGAGGTAGCTACCTCTAATCCTACGAATAGGCGCAAGCTCGAAAAATTTAATTAGGGCCGCGGGGCCTTGAAAGAACCTTGTAGAGTTGGACTTGAACCAACCCGGCTTTGTCTCACACATATCTTACTACCGCTCCAATGTATACAATTAGATATGATAAACCTATAAAACTTAAACCTAACATTATTAAATAACAAGAAATATTCGCAAATAAACCTATTAAAAAGAGCACTGAGACTATAGGGTTTTTACTAATAATAACAAGTATACCACATAAAATAGCCAATAATGATATAATATCTAATGTAGGGGTCACTAAACCTTACTTCTTTTTTCGTGCCCTCCGAACCGGACGTGATAGTTTCCCATCATCAGACGATAGCGTCTTTTTACGGCTCTCCATCGGTGCCTAGCCTTGTAAACTCACGTATATAAGTATCTTCTATCAGAATCAAACATAGAGCTAAAGTTTGTGTGTTCTAGTCTTGTATGGTCATAATCATAGATACCACGCTCTATACATTAGGGTGCGTGTCCTGAGCATACCCAGTGGTTCCCGCCCTAAGGCTGATATCTCACCATTTCTCGTTTCTGATAACGGATTACAACCTATTTGTAAGAGAGAATATTCCAAACTTTTCTCTCCGGCCCCCCCCCCCTCTCTCCCCCTGGGGAGTAAAAAAAAAAATAAGGTGAAACCTTATTTTTTTTCGCCCCGGCCCCCCCCGGTTAGCAAGCTAGGGGCCCTGGAGGGGTAAGAAAATCTTAAACAATCCTTAAATGATAGATAAATTATATTTAGACTTTACTTTTTTTTTCCTCTTAGATTTTCTTGACCCCGACGGGGGTCAAGAAAGAAAACACCGGAGGAGGGAGAGACCTTCAATCTCCATAATATGTGCATCGACTGGTCCACTTTTGTAGAGGTTTACTTTCTCTAACTTTTTCACGAGTTAAAGCGTAAATCCCGTATTGGACCTCCGTTTGCGGAGTCTTTGACCTTACCGCGTAAATCCTATGGTTGCAGTACTATAGCGTTTAAGGTCATAATTGATTTAGGTTTGTGCCGATTTTAAATTTACCCGGCGTAGCCGTAATTGCTTCTCCCTTAACCAATTTGGTACTGTTTATCGATATATTTAAAAGTACTATTGGGAGACCATCTCCGCTATATTTCTACTTTGGGAAGATGAGCATAAATAGTTGCAGCTATCGGTAGGGGATACCTCACATTTCTTAACGTAACCATGTCAATCCACCCTCCTCTCGTACATTACACTAGTAGACTTCATGTTTACGAGTTTTTCTCTATTCTGCTATAAGACCAAGTTCTTATTGGGAATCTTTGGCCTCGAATAGACGGGCTAGCATATCTTAGCTCAGATACATCCAATTATGTTCTATCGTTCTAAGATAAATTGGTAATTGCCAAAGGTCTCTGACTAAGACCCTTTCTATAGTAAGCCTCACATAGCGCACATATCTGTTTTATAACCATTTGTGTAAGTTTCGTATATAATAAGCAAACTATTCATATTTAGATATCTTCTCTTTTTTACCTTCGTAAAGGATGAATTACAAGAGTACTCAGATTTGAACTGAGAATTTGGAGGTTGAAGCTCCCTATTTTACCATTAAACTATACTCTTAAAAAAGTATATTTCAGTTTTGAAATTGAAACCAAAAGCGGAAAAGAGGTGATTCGAACACCTATATGTAATTATACACAATATTTAGCAAATATTTCACCCTACCAATAGCAACTTTTCCTTGCTTATTTCACCGCGTTTAAGATATGTATCTTAATAGGTATAAGGGGGGGGGGGTAAAATAGTGTAAAAACTTCCGAACTAGAACGGGCCCTTCACCTCTTGGAGGCCCAAGCTCCGACGATAATTATATATACACCAATTTAGCTGTCTATGTCCCGCCCACGCCCCTGGCCTTCATTCAAGGTTTACTTACCTTGAATGAAGGCCATTAACTTTACCGACTCCGCTGTCTAAAAAAAAAGGACTTTATCCATTAGTAGCTAGTGAACCGAATTAGAAGGGTCTCGAACCCTCATCTACCTCCGTGACAGGGAAGTCCTTTACCAATTAAGTTACTAATTCTCACATTACGGCCAGTCGAATCATGAGTGGAAATCCTCGTCTACCATTAACCGTTAAAGCAAGCCTATTGCTTAAACATGGGCTGAACTTAGGGTTTATACACCTATAACCCCCCCCCCGTTATAAACCAAGCTGGAAGTTCTACCTCTACAGTTGTTATCAAAGTAGAGAAGAACTCTCTGTGTGCCTAATCTTGTTGAAACATAATGGACCTCTAACCTCTGATATGCTTTTTTTGTATATTAAATAACGAATTAACATATAGAGTAACTAAACTACCATCTAAGCCTAGATATATAACCATTATAAGTAGCGAAGCGTACATACGCAGGCTCCTGATCCGAAGGATATGGGCGGCGTAAAAAAAAAATAGATTATAGAATAATCTATAAATGATAAATAAATTATATTTAGTAATCCTACGAATAAGCAAGCTCTTATTTTCTTTCACTCGTACCTCCTTTCACTTTCGTCTGGTAATCCCCAGTATTCATATTACTTATTCACCCTAGCAATCTACGGCCAGTCGAACTCGAATCGACATTTTATGATTGGAAGTCATCCTATCTACCAGTTGATATATGGCCGTTAATTAAGTTGATTTAGTTCATTTAGGATATACGAGATTCGAACTCACATAATGATGATTAAAAGTCATATGCATTACCCTTATGCTAATATCCCTTAAATCCTTTATGCGTATCTATAAATTTTTGCTGCGAAGCACCAAAAAACAAAATCTTAAATAATCTACAAACGATAAATAAATTGAAATTAGATTTTTTTTTATTTTTTTTATGCCTTCATTTTTTTTTTATTTTATAATAATATTTATCCAATCCTTCGACCATGGCATGGTCCAAGGACCGTGGGTATGGACCAGCCAGACCGGGCTCCTCCGGTGTTTTCTTTCTTGACCCTCTGAGGCGAAGCTACCCATTCAATATATTTAGTGATAAATATACCTTGAATGAAGGCAAAAATAGCAGGGTCAAGAAAAGAAAACTAGGGTGAAAAATTAATTATTAAGAATAATAAAAAAAAATTTTTTAGTTTTCTTACTTGACCCTGACGAGGGTCAAGTAAGAAAACACGCGCGAAAAAAAAATAAGGCTTGCCTTATTTTTTTTTCCATTGCGCGAGAGCAGACAGAAGGGGAACGATGAATCAAACATCTTTCATGCTCTTTCTTTAAGGATTATTAACCTCTACCCTAAGAACTAATTAATACCTTAGCTAAGATATGTATTATTATAACACTAACCAAAATATATGTTCTGAAAAAACACACAAATTAGTACGCCCCCAAGATGAATCGAACACCTATTGTTGCATTAACAGTGCAAAGCTCTACCGTTGAGCTATGGGGGCTAAAAAGTTACTTCTAACCACCCCCCTCCCTCGGTGTTAAAAAAAGAATAAAAACTAAAATCTTGAGTAATATATAAATAAATATGTTCCAATTTAGATTTGGTTTTTATTTTTTTTTGTACGCAAGCTGTATCCTCCGGGTCAGAACCTACATAAATTTCATTATAATTATACCATCCTTAAATTTTTAGACACCTCTATACGTTAATTATTAGTGTTTTATCTATCTAATAATTCAATAATTATCTTTTTACTAATCACTAGCGAAGCGTAGGCTAAAAAAATTAAGGCATGCCTTAATTTTTTTTTAGTTTTCTCACTTAAAAAAGTTTTCCTCTTTCTCTTTTACTCCGCAGGAGTGCGCGGGGGGGGGCAAAAGACAAGAGAAAGGGGAAAACAAGCAAGGCTAGAAAGAAAACACCGGAGGAGCCAGGGGCGCGACTCCTAAAAACCAAAAAATGAAGAGCTTGCTTATCCGTAGGATTACTAAAGATAGAAAAGGAAGCTAGAGAATATTTAGGCTTTCATTTTTCCTAAGCGTGTTCTCTCCCCTTCTCTCCATGCAACCAAGAGAGAAAACCAACCCAAGTTATAAAAAGTATTATAATTAGCTTAACTACAAAATGAAAAACAGATAGCTTACTATTAATTTTTAGTCTAATATTCTAACTGAGAAATAGGAGGGATATTAACAGTATAAAGCTCTACCATTAAGCTATAGAGACCTATCTTTAGGAGACAAGAGATTCGAACTCTTAAAGCTGCTTTAAACTACTGAGTTTACAGCTCAGCCCTTCTTACCAAATAAAGGGAGTCTCCTTTATTTATTCTTTTTTAACATATTTGTTAATCTATTTATTAAAATTTTTAACTCTTTTTTTAGACTTTTTTCCTTCACGTATAATTTGCATTTTTAGCTAATTCATCTAAAGTTACCAATTGATGTTAAACATTAGGTAGTAAATTTTGTGAAAATGCAAAGATTTTCTCCGGCTCCCCTCCTTCGGAGGGGTAAAAAAAAAAAATAAAAAATAAAATCTTAAATAATCTTTAAATGATAAATAAATTATATTTAGTAATCCTACGGATAAGCAAGCTCTTACTTTTTTTTTTTAGTTTTCTTTTCTTGACCCTGCAACTCCCCAGGGGGTCAATAAAGAAAACACCGAAGGAGTAAAAAAAAATAAGGCTTGCCTTATTTTTTTTTTCGCAAAGCGCCCCGAGACAAGCTCTAATTAACTCTAGTATAAACATATCTCGAGAATGTAGAGTTATATTACAACAAATTTTTACACCAAAACCTTTACAATAACTTTTATCTAAACTAACGGAAATCCTGAAACAAGTAAAAAAAAGCAAAATAAATCATAATTATAACTTATTCACATATTAATATTATTTAATATTTTACGGCCTAATTTTTTTACAGCATCTGTAAAACCTGTGACGAATCAAGGATCTAAAGCCAAATTTTGATACGAGTATCTACGCTTAATAATATCTAATGTACTTACCAACCGATTACCGGGCTCACGAGGAGTATTACAGTATGGCCTGCGAAAATAAAAAAGTATCGGCAATATAAGTGCAAAGTGCGCAGCAAGAAGCAAAGACAAGATATGAAACTATAAACAACATATGAAAAATTCTGCCACAAGCAGCGGTAGATGAAAACAATTTTTGTAAGGCCCCTTTCTTTCTAGCGTAAAAGGTACTAAACTCCCATCATATACATATAAATAAACTTCTCATCATAAACCTGTTCTAGAATTGCACCAGAGATAACCCACCTAAAGTGTACATATCAGCTCTTAGCTACAGGCTTTTTTTTTTTGGTTAAATTTCATTATTCCCGTGCAACTTCCACTACACGAACCGTATTTCGCAAATCTACCTTTTTAGCCTTTCATTTACATTTTCTAATCCAGCAAATCACACAAAACATGCTAAGTTTGATACAAAAAAATGTAAGAACCCCTAACTACCCTACTAAAAGGAAAGGATCGGGCTATGACATAAGGCAGAGTTAAGGTCCTTCTCCCTAAGTATTACTAATAATACCCATTTAACAGACTCATGTAAATCAAGATAGGTGCAAATACTACCTCACAAAGTCCTGCAAGCTTTCACCTGGGGTTTGACTATATCTTAAGCGCATACTAAACTGTAAATAATAAGCGCCAACCTACATCTAGTCGATGAACTGCACACCTAAATCAAATAACAATAGAAATTAGAAGTCAGGTGCTTGGCTGCGGATAACCCATTTGCTCACGTGCATCCCTCTCGATTTTACCATACCACGAGTCATTACCTGTGCCACAAAATATGTTACCATATTCGCTTGGTTAAGAGGGCTATTAGGGTGTCCCCGCAATTTGAAGGTTTATAGCAAGAGGTTCACTCTTACAAGTAAGCCAGAAAAGATTTCTCAAACCACTTCTTTCGACTTAACACTAATCAGAATTGCGCATACGAAGAATCCTACTATAACTTTTTTTTAAATCCTATCATTTACTTACTTATAATAAGAGAGCAAACTTATTGCACCAACTCTTTTCAGCATGTGACGAGTGATTAGTACCAATCCAAAGTATTATTCACCGTGACGTGGTGATTCACGATTACTAGCAATTTCTTATTCATGCAGCCGAATTTCAGGCTACAATCCATCCCCATTTTTTATCCTATTTTTTGAGATTAGCTCATACTCGCATAATCGCTTCTCTTTGTCTCAATTCCTCAATTTTTTCATAAAGCAAATTAAAAGTATACTGTTACTACTGCCTTTATAGTTATTAATAAAACCTACTATGATCCGGCCGATCTTCCTCGGTTAATTCCGGCTTTCAACTGAAATATTTTGTCTAATCCTTCTTTGGAAAGATGGCCTTTATTTTTTATTATTTCACCAGCTTTACATCAATCTTCAAAATCCAGGGATTTCACACCTAATACCTTATAGTTTAGGAAAAACGGGATAATTAGCTCTTGAATATCGGAAAATTTTGTTACATTAAAATTAACCTTAGTTCCATTATGCTTTTCATTCACCACTAATCTCCCACACCCAAAGTAAGAGACTAAACTTCTAATAAGCTCCACATCCCTATTATTTTGAGTGATTTGGAAAGATAGTTGTACACCGATTCCTAATTTAGTACTTCGAGTAACGCTTGTCTTGATCATGAAACAACCCTCACCACTTACAAAACCCGCTACCCACTGAGGATCCGATATTTGGCCATCTACAATTGTTCTGGAAACAGGGACAACATTTGGAAAACTAGCCTTTAACACCTCCGATAGTAAACCTTTATTCATAGACGCTTTCAACTCTACAATTTTCTTAATAAATACTTCTTTGTCCATATTTTTTTTAGAGTTTATTAAATTAATAGCCTCTTTAAAAAGTAGGTAATCTGAATACTTCTGAGTTATTAAAGGGTAATTATCGAAATGAGGTATAACTCTGTCATTTATTTGTTCTATTGAGCTTATGGTATACTGAAAACTATCTTTTCCATGGGTGTTTATACCACCCGCCCCTCCAAAATATTTTTTTATTTGTTCCATTAGTTCTAGATCTTTTTTATGGAGAGAGATATCAAATCTAGCTTCTACATACCAGGAGTTATTTCTATTTCTAACTTGTAATAAAAAACACCCCTCGGCATCCGTAAACCCTGTTATAAATCAAGGATTTATCGGTGCAATAGGTAATCCTGCAAAAGTAGATAGAGGTGTTGTAATTGATTCTTTATAAGATGTAGAATATTTTCTAGTTGCATTAATAGACACAAGATGTCTACTAATTTCATAGCTAATAATAGTCACGTTAAACAGGCCGCTACTTAACTTAGGTATGTACGCACATAATTTCATAGTCATTATATATATATTTTACTCTTACCCCCGTGGGGGAATTTTACGTAAATTTCCAGATTTGAACTGGATCTTGGAGGGTGAACTCCCTATTTTACCAAAAACTATACTCTTAAAAAAGTATATATAGAAAATACTCAACTAAATATGTCATATCTTTCATATCGTTCATATCTTTTTGAGAACTTCTATTGCTATAAATCCCTAAGAGTTAAAAAAACATACTGCAAATACACTAACTTAAAAGTAGCATTAACAATTTTACGGATAATTTACTTATTAGAAAGGACATTGATTCAAGGGTCCCTCTCAGAACCTATCAGAATACACCTTAACATTGGTACATTTCTTCGTTCAAATGTATTAAATCCAATGCAACTACCATCTACTCGTTGCTCTTTTACAATAACAGATTCCGGTCAACTGGTGAGAATGAAATCTGCTATTGACTTAGATCCGCGATATTCCATTGCTCTTTCGAGCATCTCTTGACTTGTTACCATACACAGTAAATTAGTCTGCCCACATATAACCTTTCGATTACAGCTTGGTATCAAGAGCTTTAGGAGGTTCCCGGAGTTTGATAGTTATTCCCACCTAGTCGGCATCCTACACCGACCAGTAGGAAGATGTGGCACGTCTATAGCCCACAATATTAAGGCCATGATGACTTGTCTTATTCCCCTTTGTCCTGACCATTGTAGAAGGGCCAGGAGATGCTCTATTTTAATAATTTAACAAATAAAGCCGAGGTATTCATTAATTCCACGGACGAATCCGCAGTTTCACAACATTAACTGGAAACAGCCGTGCAACGCTTGTTCAACTAATCGCTTAGTCTGACTAATTTGTTAAACAAAACAAATTATATTCAAATTGTGGTAAGGTTTTTCGCGGATCATCGAATTAAATAGTTAAGATAGGTAGATCTTCTCAGATTTTCCCCCTTTAAGAACCGTACGTGCGATTTTCACCGCATACGGCTCAAGCATAAATTTTTACAGGAGAGATTCTCCAAACAAAAGAGAACAAAAAACTTTTCTCTTTTGTCAATTTACACCGTATGTTAAGTTAGCGATATTAAGATACAATACCTAAACTATAATTATAGTTTATTTATATAAATCTTAATAAGCTTAAATGTATAGCTATATTACAACCTGCGAAGCAGGCCATGTTACTGTGATTTAAAGCAGAGCGGTGCGCGAAAAAAATAAGGCAGGCCTTATTTTTTTTTACCCTAGTTGTCTTTATTTTTCACGTCCAGTATTCATTCCAGCTTTAAGTACCCTGATTTTATTTAATCCCTCTGCAGTTAAATGACCTTTAGCTTTCATAATTTTGAAAGCTTCGTTAAAATCTTTCAAATTTAAAAGCTTGGACCCAAGTAAAGGGTATTTATTGAAGAAAATAAGTATTTTACTTTCTATATCCCTTATAGAAGTAACGGTAAAATCCGCAGCAAATCCTGCTCTTTTCTCAATTCTACCACAATCCAAGAAACTACTAATCAACTGTAACAGTTGAATATCTCTAGAATGTTGAGTTATTTTAAACACCAACTGTACAGCTCAACCTGTTTTGGATCTTGGAGATTTTCCTATATTAATGTAAAAACAAGACTCTCCCTCACAAAATCCAGCTAATCAAGCAGGGTCTGGAATAAAAGTAGGGTTAAACTTAGGTCTCTCTACAGGTACAACCTTGAAGGTATCTAATAATTTTCTAGACAAACCTAGATTCAAGGAAGCTTTCAGATTAACCAATTCTTGTAAACCATTTAATGTAAGATGTTCCTTTAGGTTAATAATTTGAGTTATCTTAACAAACAATTCAAAATCTACTCTTTTCTGTGTGAGTAAAGGATATTTTTGAAAATGAGGTATAACAAAATTAATAAGCTCTTCTATACTTGAAACTTTATATTTATAGGTATCATCTTGAGGATTATAGTATATATTACCGACATTACCCATAGTTTCTTGTAAGAAATTCAATAACAATCTATCTTTTACATTTAAAGCTAATTCAAATGAAGCTAAGACAAAATAACCTAATTTTCGGCTATCATCTTTTACAACCTGAACAATGAAACTACCCTCCGCATCGACTAATCCTGTAACGAATCAAGGATCAACTAAGGGACGCTCTACCGTGTGCAAACTACGAGTTAAAATTAGTTTATGTATACTCATTGAACCTACATGGCAAGGCCGTGTCCAAATATCTGACTTTACCTGTACAAATCTCGATTTAGTAGTATATGGACCTTCTACCTTTACCCCTAAATAAGTAGCAACAAATACAAATAAAAAGATTAAAATTAATGGAAATAACATCAGTTCGAACATTAAGAAATAAGTTTATAAACTTATTAATAAACAAAGGTAAAATACTGAAATAGTAAGGAGCTAATTTTTTTTTTCTTCCCTTCATACAACTTTCTACTGATATTCTCATAACATATCACAATACACAATATAATATTATTACCGCCAGTTTATTTTTAGCGGTGCTTTAACATTTAAACCTTTATCTTTTCCTAGATTAAGTTATACATTATCTAGGATAAGCCTTTGCCTTTTTAACTTCTCCTTTCCCCCTTACCGGATATAACTATTTCGATCTATCTAAACCTTATAAGTTACCTCTTTAATGAAATATAAACCCTTATATTTCATTACTGTAGATAAAGGGGTTACCAAGTTCATATATTAACACGAATAACGTAAGATTTAGGAAAGTAGCTTTACTTCGATGGAAATGTGATTTCTCTGATAGATTAGCATGTCAAACCTATCATCTTCCATATTATATTAAATAACCAGCACGAAGCGTCTTGACTACTTTGACTTTCGCTTTCCATGTCTTACTCACACTAGCTCCTGGAAGGAAATATGTAAAAATCATTTCCTTACATCATCATTTAAGATAGGCTACATTGTCCCCAAAGCTTTACACAAATTATTACTAGTTTGCATATTTAGGTAGTGTTAGGCAGAGAAAATACCTAGTGGAATCACACCACATTGCTAATATACGCTTCTTGTCGCACACATACTTCACTGCTGGTGTCAGAAACGGACTAGTGATTCAATTCTGATTAACTTCCCCTGACGGGGACCCTCCTGGTCCCCCCTAAAGGGGTCCCGCGAGGGAAGGAGTTATTACCAGCGTGTACCTGGCTATCTAACGTGCATGATAAAGATAAACCTTCCTCCTTACGATATTGCACTCGTTACAGAACCCGACTGTACATTTGGACAGACATTTCAGCCTAACCCCGGTGAACCAGTCTGTAGCGACATTTACATCTGCCGACGGTCTAGAGTATAGGGCACCTTTGACCGTTTTCACCTAATTTTGCTATAAGTATAGAACTATTTGACTGTAATCTTGCTTAGTTCCTCATATTAGTTAATTCACTGAAAACAGGGATTCTATTAACAATATAACTAAAACACACCTTATAGAGTGGGATTCGAACCCACACTAAATATTTCATACACGAAACCAAAAAAAATCTTTATTTTTCCGACTCTCAAAAAATACACAAGAAAACTCAGCTTGGCCCCTTGTTCATAGATTCCTATACGATTAAGAAATCTACGAAGTCGGTGGAGAGCACTCTAGCTTTATTATAAATTTCATTAGGAATTAATTACCACTGTGAGCAATGGCGCCTTTTAAGCTATCCTTCTTCCTTACGGGCTAGTACATTTCCCGTTAGAGAGTTCGACTGTACATTTGGACAGACATTTCAGCCTAACCCTGGTGAACCAGTCTGTAGCGACATTTACAAATGCCGACGGTCTTGGGCTAGGATACCTTTGACCGTTTTCACCTTTAGCTATAAACCTAATTATCTATTCGAATGTAATCTTACCTAGATACATTTGTTTTTACTACTTATATTTTTATTTATTATTTACTTATTATTTAGAAACACGGCTACCCTTCTTATTATATAACCCCTGAATTCTGTTGCATACCCTAACGTATCTTCATTTATATGTCTTTTAAGTGTTCTAAAACCAACACCTAATATATTTAATATATCATTAAATGAATCTAAAATTAAAATTTCTCCGTCGGGTCTAATAACTTCATATACACACAAGGATCTATTTATAGTGACTTGTCCTGTCTCAACATCTCGTAATCTTCCATCTTCGAGGTGCTCTATAGTAGGAAGAGCTTCACGCACCGTATTTCTTTCATTTTCAGTCAAAGACTCTATTGACCCTTTAGCTAAATTAGTAGACAAGCGGTAGCTATTCATAGTATATGATAATCTTAGTATTAACGCTCTAATAGACTCCTTTTTATGAGAACCCTTGTAAACGGCTTCACAAATAAGTTTTCAATCCAAAAAATCTTTACCTTTTTTGGAGTTAAACATCATAGAATTAAAATAAGGAACTAAATAGTTATTTAATACACGAATATTTTTTACTATAAAAATAACACTAGGCTTTTCTTTCTGCTCCTTAACAGCAAATATGTTAAAGGTTGAGCTTTTTAATATATGGATAGAATATTTATCAAAACCTAGACTATCTATTAAAAATTCTTTTATGGCTTCCAATAAAAATAATTGAGTTTTAGAAAGTTCAATTGAAAAGCTAGGTTCTATATCTGTTCGAGAAATGAAGAATGACCCTTCAGCTTCTATAAACCCTAATAACCAGCTTTTGGTTATAGCCAATTTATCTCCACGCAAACTAAACATATCAAAAAAAGTACGCTGACTATTCATTCCATTTTTTAGCTCAACTATTTGAGATTTTATTTTATTTTTGTCCTTATTGTATTCCTTTACATCTCTTTCGTGGTGTAAAAGAAAAGCCTTTCTAAAATCCAAGTAGTCAAGATATTTACTAGTGTTAAGGTTATATTTATCAAAAATAGATAATAACTTATAAAGCCCTTCCTTATTAGTAACTGTAAACACACAAACATCTCTACTTCTTTTAACAGCAATATTCCCTATCCCTAGTTTATCTTTAATAAATTGAAGTAGAGCTAAATCGTCAACATGTAAAGCAATTGTAAATGAAAAATTGATCCCTCTCACTATTGTTTTACTAGCATCTGTATATCTAACTTGAATTTGGAAGCTAGATTCTCCATCTGAAAATCCTACGAATCATTGATAAAACTCTGATAAACTAGCATCAAGGTTATTACTACTATTTATAACTTTAGCTGTGCTATAATTTCTATTGTGTATTCTTGCGGCATTTACTAAGTAGGCTGGTTTCTTTAGTTTTCCTCTTTCTCTCACACTTTGGTACAAAGGGAGAGAAAGGGGAAAACACCGAAGGAGGGAAGACACACCCACAAGCGCTTGCCCTACATGACCAAAGGATCTAGTTTTTCAAACTTGTTTTGAAAAATAAGTTTTATTTTTAAAACTAGATGAAGCTAATAGTACTTGTTTAAATAATTTAGATCATTGCGCACACAATAGGTAGAAAACCTTTATACAACGCTTTAAAATACTATTAAAAGAAGTACTCCTTAAAAGATTTGTAAATTTTTGAATAAAAATATTCATAGTAAAAACGGTTCATAACGTGGGATTCAAACCCACTAGGCAAATTTCTCACAACTTACCAATAGATTTTTTTTTATTTTTCAGTTCCTGCGTTGCCACATTACTCTTGAGGTGAAATGCTTACACTTTCATTTATAGACCAAGTTAACCCTAACCTATGGCATTCATCATTTTCTGCAAAGACTACTGGGGTATCTAATCCCGTTTGTTCTCTGTGCCTTCGTCCTTTAACGTCAGTTTTTACATAAGAGGTTGCCTTCGCCTTTATCAGTCCCCGAGGTATCAACGAATTATATCTCTACACCTTAAGTACTACCTCCTCACATAAAACTCTAGTAAAAATGTACCTTTCTGAAAGGAAAATATTTACCGTCTAAGTACCCTTTAAACCTATTCGTCTGGATAGGTAGACTCTCTCAAGTTTTCCCCCCATCAAAACGGAACGTGCGGCTTTCACCGCATTCCGCTTAAGCAGGTTTCCTTATCTATAAGAAGTTTTGCGAACCTCTTCTAGCTTTAGCTATTCATTATTATTCATAACTTTCGCTCACGAACTTTCATTTTTAAGTTTTTACACATAATTATTATTATTGATTTTGGTTGTTTCTTTCACTGTGGTCAAAATGAGGGTGAAGGTGATATCGAAGTCATTGCTCTTCATCAGTTTACCTTGCCTATTTGTAAGTATTACTTTCCCCTGGAACGATAACCAAATACTGGCAGAATTAAACTACTCGCTAGCACACTTCGATTACATATTAAGACGAAATTTTATAGGTGTACCCTGCGGAGAAAAAAATTAGAGCGTCTCAGCCCCGCTCATTCCTCAAGGCCTTGATTATTATTTCATTGTCGCTGAGACACTTACTTAATATAGATATATTATATCTTATCATCTCTTCCCTCTTTTAACTTTTGCTTCATCACTTCCATTGTCTTTAATATTGAGATTTAACTCCATAATTATATTTATGATTTTCGTTAGTTAACTAATACTACAGGTGATTCAAGACCTCCCTGCTGATAATCTTAAATTTAAATTTTACTTGCCAATGTCGTTGGTCCCACCATGTATATAAGTCAGCACTCTTTCGAGTTAACTTATTTGTTTTTCATGAGTCACTAATTACAAACTAGATCTTTACAATAAGCTCATGTCACTCATAAGTCTATCATCTCTATTACTGCGATGCATTTGCTTTTTATATAATCCTCTGCCCCGCACCCTATACAATAATTTCCAGAGATTTATTTCCTTTATATATTGCTTCCATGCGTATGGTGAGTACGGGGTTTACCCTGTTCCGTATCTTGTACCGTGACTAAATCCTTTAGGCCCCATTCTATACTCCGGGAAATATTAGTTCTTATGAATGTGATACATCCGTGAGCACATCCCAATTTCCTTCGTATCGTGTTATTACGAAGCATCATCGAATGGTTCACTTTCGTTGGCCATGTTATTTAGTATTTTTACTCTAGCCACGCGTTCTAGAAGAACCAATTTCTTTTAGAAGGCTTTTATTGTGTACATTGTCCCAGCAGCTTCATACATTAGATTACTCACCTGCATGTGCCGGTAGAGTTAAGTTATAAGAAGAACTCATCGGAATCTCACCGAATTACAAGATACAGCCTCAGGTCGCACCTGATGAATAACACTAGCCTCTTACGTATTACCGCGACTGCTGGCACGTAATTAGTCAAGGCATAAATCTGCATATCGTCATAATCAATAATGCATTTAGAATTTTATTTGATAATCAACTTCTAGATTTTACTCCTTCCATTCCTCTAAGTTGCCAGTTCAGCCTCGCACGGGGACGTAGGGACCCAGTTTTGTGTCTCTAGAAGTAAAAAGATAACTTCAAGCAAGACAGTGTCCCCCCCCCCGAACCGTACGTGCCCCTTTCAAGGCATACGGCTCTCCACTAAGATCAACTTCACTATAGGCGTGTGTGTCGTATCATGCACATACCTCCTTACGAAGGCAAAGCCATTTTTTTGATACAGAGATGGAAAGGGATTTTGGGGAGATAGATGTGCAATATATTATTATTCAACCACCACGGAACTCACTAGCTGAATGGGACCAGTTGCTTTTATGTTTATGACAGTATAATTACTCAGTTAATTATACTCATAAAAGAAGAGTATCATTCGATACTGAGAATCTTGCTAGAAGTCAATAGAAGTATTTGATTAATTCTATTTCTGCACCATGCTGCCCAAAATTTAACCATATATAAATCCCAGCTGGCGCCCTTCACAGCTGTTTCTAACCTGAGCTGCTACTATGTTGCCTCTGAATCCTCGATCAGCGTAAATAAATTCTTTTTGCTGTCAAATGTTATTAATCGGACTTCGTGGAATTATCTTTAACGGCTTTCAGGACATTAACAGGTTTCCAAAATTTCAGAGGGCTACCAATATAAAGTCCATTGTGGACTCTAACGTGGCAAGCTTTACAATTAGCGATTAATAACACTCGTTTATTTTTTATTTTCGAGGTAGTCACAAGTTCCTATATTTACGTCCATGATCAACTTAGGTCTTCTGCTATTTTAACCTGTTTCTTTCACAGTGGGCTATATTAATCTCTCAAGAACTTCATGGCTGGAAAAATTCTTGTAATATAAAGTGGTTTATGAATGTAACTCCCACTACGATGGTCCTCCGTACCCTTAGCCCTATAATCAGACCATATTGATCCTAACTTGCGAGAGGATTGTCGTTTCTACGGGTTGACATTCTACAAGTTCCGTCCTCTCGCTTTTCGTGCATGCTACACTCCCCACTCCGTCGCCGGATTTGCAAGGACTAGGGTGACGCCCTTTATGTCCGTGGATAAGCACGATGTTTTACGGATAAAAGAGATAATCCGATATGAAGTAAATCATATAAGCGTAAATATAGTTAAATGTCGCAGAGCCATTGACCAAAATTCCTCACTGCTGTACATATTTGCCCTGGGGTTTTTTCAGACCCAGTGTGATCGATCAACCTTTCAGCTTCGACTACGAAAATTAAGGCTTGTTAAGTAATAACCCTAACAACTACCTATCCCGACGATAACTCCTTAAGTCCTCTTAAAGCGGGCTGTCTACACCCTTTTTGTTATTATGAGGAATCTTTACCTCTCTTTAAGGTAGGCTGGATATCTATACTCACCTGTACACCACTTTCAATAAAATTATTCATAAAATTAAACGTTCGATTAGCATGTGTCAAGCATTTAGACAGCGTTCAATCAGAGCCATCACCAAACTCACCTATATATATACTATTTACTTATTATTGTAAAAGTCTCGATGGAACAGTCCATCACTATAAATTATTGATTCCCTATATTAAAACCCTTAAATACATTTATTTAATTTTACTATTATCATAAAAATTGAGCGCCTCCTAATCCTGATCCCGATCCCGATCCCGATCCCGGAGGGATCGGGATCGGGATCTGACAAAAAGTTAAGGACCTTAAACAAGAGTTTAGAATAAAATAAAGCTATATCTAGGTAATTATGTCTTTCTAAACTATAGTTTTATGTAGGCTTTGCCAAGCTCGCTTTTAAATCTTACATCCAGATAAACTTATCTATCCTTCGAACCCAGGTCCAAGAGATCAACCTTATAACAAATAACTATTATGAAGACCTTAGGTCCTGAATCGAAGGCTTAATTTATTATATTTTCTATTTGAAACCTAAACCTTTCGCTTAAAGTAATTAAATATACGGACATATTGTTTACTATAACTTTCCTTAAATTCCTTCGAATTTAGTTTAACATTATCTCTAAACCATTTTATTGTGAAATAATATATAAGATTTTGACTTATATATTAATAACATAAATTTATTAATGCTTTAACTCTTAAACCAATATCATTCCCCACTTCCCTCCTAACATTTTTTTTTAGTTTTCTTTCTTAAGAAAGTTTTCCTCTTCCACCCCCCCCCCCCCCCGCAGGAATGCGTGGGGGGGCAGAAGTTAAGAGAAAGGGGAAAACAAGCGAGGCTAGAAAGAAAACACCGGAGGAGACCAGTATCCAAAATATTAGTACACCTCACCTTTATTACTACGTCCCCCTCCACGGCCCGCGCACCCAGAGGGGGTAAAAAAAAAGAATAAAATAAAAATAAGAGCTTGCTTATCCATAGGATTACTAAATATAATTTATTTATCTCCTATAGGTTATT
This sequence comes from Diatrype stigma, assembly GCA_022225965.2. Taxonomy (NCBI): domain Eukaryota; kingdom Fungi; phylum Ascomycota; class Sordariomycetes; order Xylariales; family Diatrypaceae; genus Diatrype; species Diatrype stigma. Next base: position 19,800 of record JAKJXP020000079.1, read on the forward strand.
TAAGATTTTATTTTTATTTTTTTTAGCGTGTTTTATCCCTTTATCTCCATGCAACAGAAAAATAAAAAAAAAAGAATAAATTAATTAAGATTTAATCCATCCTTCACATTACCAGTATTAATTAAATCATATAATTTATTATTTAACAAATTAAATCTTAATTTACTATTTAGGAGCATTCAATATTTCAGACATCCGTTTTCTCAATTTTTGATCTTCATCAGAAAAGGCTTTCTTAGCCTGGACATAATCTATATTAACAGCTTTTTTTAGATCAGGGTTTTTAGCTAAATCACCACGTCTAACAGACTCATAAATTATGGATTCCATTTGATTCACTTCTTTACCACCAGAATTTCGATAACCGTTAGTTAAGTTAAAAAACTGTGTGAATTTACCTCTAAGTTCCCCTTCCTTATCTCCCAATGCATCTACCTTATCAACATAAACCTCAAATAACTTACCTTTTTTTTCTACCCTCCTTTCTATATCTTTCTTAACATCATCATCAAGGAATCTAGCCATATGTTCTACCCAAAATATTCTTTGTTCAAAAGAGATATTAACCATATTTGATTGATTCTTAAGCAAAACTCAGAATGGTTGAGGTTTATCTAAAGTAAATAAATGACTAGTTTTATTAATTTTAATTAACTGATCTACTGACGTTTGATTATTATCAACAAAAGTTTTTGTTATCACATTAACATCTTTAATAATCATATCTACAACTTCAGGAGGTATATTTGAACCCGATTTAGAACCTGCACTCGAACCCGATTTAGAACCTGCACTCGAACCCGATTTAGAACCTGCACTCGAACCCGATTTAGAACCTGCACTCGAACCCGATTTTTTTGCGGAATCTGCATTCATAATATTTACATTGCCACTAGACATCGAGGTTTCACCTTCTACAGGTACTTTAGTAAAATCACTAAAACATAATCCAACTATTGCTCTACCCAAGCTACCACCTAGACCACCTACTAATGTAAGTTCCATTATCCATTGGTTATTGCATATTACATCCGCAGACAACAAAGACCCATCTTTTCAAATGATATTAAATAATGTTCCACCTACAAAAGGAAGATTACTTACTAATTGTTGACTAAAAACTTGGAAACCTCAAACACCATTTAACCAACAAGAATACAAAGCCTTAAATACTAAAATAAAAGGTAAAATGAATATAACATATTTTAAAAAGTTTTTACCAAAATTTATAAAAACAACCTTAAAATTAATGTAGCCAAACAAATTAGATTGTAATTGTGTACTCACAAATGCATGAGGTTTAGGAGGACTTGTTATACAAAACCCCAAAATAAGTTTAGTCATTTTTTTAAGAAGGTAGTTTACTCTCTTTCTCTCTCTATTACACATGGAGAGAAAGAGAGAAAACACGCGGAGCGAGCGAAGCGCACAACGGCCGGGGGCCTCGCAAACTGGAAGCCTTACTGCATTATAAAGATAAATTAATGAAGATCTAATCCATCCTTTATATAACCAGACGACAAAACCACAAAAACTTGCGCTTGAATAAAAGCAATCCCCAACTCCAGGCCCGAAAAGGCCATAATAAAAGACAATGGCAAAAGGCCAAAAAAAAATAATATGATTCCACTTGTCACTATATTATAGGTGAAACCTGCTAATATATTTAATAACATGTGACCTGAAAGTCGTCCAACAAATTCATCCTCATATTATACTATTTCTTAATATATACCACAGTATTCTAGTCTACTAATTTGAACAAATATTTTCCTTTAAAAGGCTTACTTCTATTTTCTTTTAAGTATAAAGATATACTGGGTTGCTTCGGACTCTATATTAACCATCCACTTATTCTCATGTTAGACAACTTAAACTAATTTAAAAAGATAAATACCTCTAAACGGAGTAGTACGTTTCCTACTTAAATAAACAGAAATACTTGACTGTGGAATACCCAGAGCTTCACCTGCTGAACTAACCGAAGAATAATTAATAACTTCATTTGTCTGAATATTAATAACTTCTATAGTTTTACAGTTTTGTTTAACTGAGTCTGAGTCTATTTTAGAAATAATGTACCCTTTAATGGTACTAACTTGCCCTTTTGTAGACGAAGACTTGTTATTATTTAAATAGTTTAAAAGTCGTCTAGGAGATATACCCAAAAATTGATATGCGGCTTTCATCGTAGAGAATTGTTTGGTAATACCTGTAACACTGTTAGTTAATTCTACAGCCTGTTTTGAATTAGTTAGACTAGAGGCAGAAGAGGAATCTAAACTTTCCCAAGTTCCCTCCCTCTGGGGGGAACTAGATGTAGCTTTAGTAATCATATAACCTTTGTATGGCTTATTATTAACTAAATACCTTTTCACAGTAGTCATATGAACACCTAAAAACAGAGCAGCCTGTATCAAAGAAGTAAATTCTTTATTCTCTCCTGTTTCGATATTAGAAAGAATAATCGGCACTCTAAAGGGATTATTTTTAGCCATTCTTTCTAAATGATCTTCAGATAATTTTCGATCTAACATAATCTCTCTTTTAAACTTAAGGACTTCTTCGGATTCATTTCGACTTTTGGAAGCATCACTCATAAGTTTAAGAGAGGCTTCGCTATGTTTGTATCCCAAATTAGACCCAGCTATTTTTAATATATTGTATTCTGGATTTAATTTATCTATGTAGAATTGCTCTCTATCCAGTACTATTGAAAGAGGACAATATTCTAAAATCTCTAATCTAAACCCTGCATAACCATATTTTAAAAGTGCCTTACAAATAAGAGATGCACCTCTCTTACTGCTTGACAAATAGCTATGATTAAAGTATCGTCTAAATCTATCATCCTCTTATTTTATAACTAACTGTTACTTTCTTCTACTTTTTCTACTTTATATCGCTTTTTGACTATAAGTGGACCTCGAGTCATATTCTTAAACCTTTTTGATATAGCAGCTTGTGAAACTCCCATAGCTTCTGCCGCTATGGTTATGGAAGAATACCTGGAAGTTTCATTTGTTTTTAAGTCTAAAACATTTAGGGCTGTCCCCTTATCTATACTCATTTTTGATTTCATTGTTTCTGAAAGAACAGATTTTCCTAATTTGGCTAAGGTAATTAAGGCTTTTGTTTGCTCACTATGTGTTTTTCCAAAATTTGGATTATTCATACCTTTCTTCGCAAGACTAAGTAATTTTTTAGTCTCTTCAGAAAATTTTCGCCCTTTAGATGAATTACTCATTTTAAGCCTGGATTCTGAGGAATGAATATGCCCAAGTCTTGAACCTGCTGTTATCAGTATATTATATTTGGGTTTTAGTAAATCAAGATAATATTGTTCTCTACTTATTGCGTTTCCTGCCTCACAGTATTCTAATATTTCCAATTGAAAGTTTTTTAAACCATACTTAACAATAGCACTATAAATTAGGCTTTTACCTTTTAATAACTCTAAGGAAATATTCCTGAAGCTATAGTACTTTCTAAATCTATCTGTTAGATTTTCACTACTACCGACATAGCAATTACCATTATCTTTATTAACTCAACGATAAATTCCGGCTTTATTATTATTATCCTTGAGTATAATAGACTTATCAGTAGAAGCGTCAGAGTATATTACAACAGGAATAACGCTTTCCTTATGTTTATCATTTGTAACCTGTGAGTAATTTCTACGTTGAGTTAAATTATATTTAAAAATATACCTTTTATTTGTGTAAGTATATAATAAGGATCCTTGCTCTCGTATTCACAAATTTATCCTCTGTATATTACTCCTGTACGAACTTTTACCTTTTGTTCTGTTTGTAGTAGAAGAACCTACATAACTTTTTCCTGAATCCTTGTGAACTCAACGATAAACACCAGATTTACCTTTATTTTGTTTAGCGATCAATCCTTTATGCTCATCAGGATTAGTATAAATTACAACAGGTTCAAGTTCAGATGAAGAAGTAGACATAGTTCTTATGTTTATTTCCCCTTTAAAGTGTGTATTACTTAAATTGGTTAATGTAAGCCCAATTCGTTTTTGACAGTGAAACCTTTTTGGAGTATAAATAGATGTTTTTAAACTTAATTTCTCTTCCATATCAGAAGGATAAGTTTTAATGAAAGATAAAATATCTAGTGATTTGCTTACGAATAAACGAATCACAATTTTATCCTCGAGTTAATATATATATATATATTTCGGTTATTACCAGTAAAGTTATTGTAACGACTCATATTTTTCCCACTTTTAATTAAACTTTGAGGTATTAGCAGCAGCGGTAATAGAAGAGTATACTGTAACCTCTTTAGTGTCGACGTTAGTAACCTCCACTTTCATAGAGGTTTTTTGAACCTTTTCTACTCCTTCAGGGAAACGAATGAAATTTGTACTTTTGTCATCTGAGTTTAAATTCAATTTAAAAGTATATCTACCTAAAACGGGTTTATTTTGTTTCAAGTAAATGTAATGTTCAATATATCTTTTGTCTATATCTAAAGCTCGGGCTGCAGCTCTAATGGCATGGTAAGTAGTAGTAGTATTTGTTTCCAAATCAATTACCTCAACTTCGATACCACTAGATTGACCTTTAGATAGTTTAGTTAAAAATTCCTCCGCCAGGGCTAGAGATTTGAATGTCTTAGAGGCAGCGATACGCATACTCTCTATTGTAGCTTCAGAATGTGTTCATCCAGATCCTCGAGAAGGGCTTCCAGGTGTTTTTAATATATTATACTCTGGAGAGTATACTTCAAAAAAGTGTTTTTCTCTAGACATAAGACTATCCTTGTCACAAATTTCTAAGATAGTCAGACTAAAGCTAGTATAACCGTACTTTAATAATGCAACGTTAATAGGCATACTTTTTTCGTTTAGTATTCTATTTACATTGTAATATTCCAAAAGCCTACGTCTTAAATCCACGGAACTCCCTACGTAATTCTTACCATTCAATTTATTAGTTCACATATAAATTCCTGATTTACCTTTAACATATTTAAGAAGATTTAGTTTGTCTTTGTCCGCATCAGAGAAAACAGCTAAACCGGAAGAGGAACCATCACTTTTTGAAGTTGAAAACACCCTTACGCCAATAGGTCTGAAACACTTCGTAGAGAAGGCATAATTTTTATATTGAAAAATTAGGCTACGTGATCTCACATTATATAAGTGAAAACAATAAGATGTGACAGATCTCTTAGTAGAATTTTTAACCAAAGATAATATAAGTCGTTCACAACTTTATCCTTTCTTTAAAGGTATATATAAACTTTGTCCCCTTATTTAAAGGTGTTTATATACTTTATCCTTTCTTTAAAGTGTTACAGTATAAACTTTACATGATACGAAAATAACCGAAAGATTATATAAGTTTATATATAATAATATAGTTATTATCTTTATTTTCCGGCGCAAGCTCTCGATTCCTTATTTCTATTCGACTACCGAGATGATAGAGGGAATAAAAAACAACAAGGATAAATATTATAAAATGAGGATAGGCTATTGTGATATCTTTAATCTTAGGTTACTTAATTTTACCTAAGAACCAGCTTTACTGGCGACTAGGGTACACCTTACCATTAGTTTAATGTAATGGAAGAACCGTCTACTCGTTGCTCTTTTACAATAATCATTTCAAATATTACTGATTTAGATCCGCGATCACCCATTCCTATTACTAGAATCTCTAATGATATTACTATACCCTCAATCATTAATGAAGCCAGGTAAGAAGTTTCCGTCTTATCTTTAGTTATTAGAGCTTTAGGGCTTACCCGGAGTTTGGTTCTTTAACACAACAAGAATGAGGTACCTAATCTCATCTTTTTATGTTAGCAGCTAATCTTAAACCTAAAGAAATATTTCTAGCTAAGTATGAAATGTATTCAATAAGTACTAATAAAGGTAATAAAGCTAAAGGACAACCTGCGGGAACTAAAAGAGAAAAGAATACTAGACCATGTTTTTGGAATCCTAAAACCGTTGCACCTAAAACTATAGTAAAACTTAAAGCAAATGTCAATACAAAATGACTTGTAGAAGCAAAACTATAAGGAACCATACCTATCAAGTTATTTACAAGTATGAATATAAATAAAGCATATATGAATGGAAAGTATACTTGTCCGCTTTTAAGGTTTATTTGATTTGTTACTATACTACGAATAGTCCCATACAAAGATTCTTGACTTGTTGATCAATTATTACTTAATAATTTATTGTAATTTGTACTTAAAAGACTAAGAGCTAATATAAAAAATGCCCCTATCATTAAGTATAACCCTATATTAGTAATGGATAAATGTATATTTCCTAATATCATGACCGTAATATTTATCACCTATATATATATATAAACTAATAATCAACAATAAATATAAATTATAACTCACTGTTTGTGTGTAACCAACCCTAACACATAAGGTTTAGGATAAACCAGAATTCTTACTTAGACCTTCAAATATTTTATATTTAATACTGTTTCATTCATACTTGCTTTTATTTCGTCCGCGCGGCAGAATTTGATTAAACCCTTCATTAGTAAGATGATCTTCAGATTTAACCATTTCACATACTTTACATCATTTATTAAAACCTAAGGATTTAACACCTAAAACTTAAAACTTACTAAAAAAGGGTAGGATTTTATCCCATATATCCGAAAATCTTGAACAAGTGTAATAAACTGCACTTTTTGATTTAGATAATCTTCCAGCTCCTAAATAATTAACTAAACTACCCACTAAGTATTCATCCCGAGAATGTTGACCTATAGTAAAAATTACTTCAACTATCTTCCCATTATTATTGGTTCATCCTAGTTGTTTAACATAGAAACAACCTCCACCGGCTGCAAACCCAGCTAACCATTGAGGATATCTAATGACTTGATCTGCTACCAAAGGTCTAGGGAATTTCTCTGTATATGGAAATGCTTCCTTTAAATCCTTAGGTAAACCTTTATTCATTGAGGCTTTAATATTCACAATTCCTTGTAACCCTTCTGGAGTAAGATGTCCTTTTAGATTCATAATAGCAACTGCTAGTTTAAATAATTCAAAATCGGCTTTCTTTTGAGTCAAAAGTGGAAATTTATCAAAATGAGGAACAATTATATTAGTTATTTGTTCCGTTGAAAATACCCGTAATCGAATCATATCCTCACCTTTTGGATCAATACTTCCTATTCCACCTAAAGAGGATTGAATACTTTTTAATAACTCTAGATCTTCTTTATGTAAAGCTATAACAAATGAAGCTTGAACTCTTCAACCTTGACGATGGGCAGATGACTTTACAACTGAAACCATAAAAGATCCTTCTCCATCAATGAACCCTGTAATAAAGAAAGGATTAATTAAATTTAATTTGCAACTAGCCTCGGTGTGGCTTGTCCACTCCAGGCAGAAAAAAAAAAAATTAAAAAAAAAATAAAATCTTAAACAATCTAAACAATACATCTAAGTAAATTTAGATTTTATTTTTTTTTTATTTTTTTTTTTACCGGAGGAACTAGTAATAGATTGGTCAACAGCTGAATCAGTAGATCCGATACGAGTTATATTATTAGTTATATTATTAGTTGAATATTGTCTTGTAAATAATTGGTAAGAAAGGAATTTAACTTGATAATTTCTTTCGAAACCCATTAGAGTATATCTTAAACATATTAAAGCATTACTACCATGTCAACCACCGTCTACTCGTTGCTCTTTTACAGCAATATTACTTAATATTACTGATTTAGATCCGCGATAACCCACGTTCCTCACGGAAGCCTTCTGACTTGTTACCTTACACCAGTGATTAGTTGGTCCACTTATACCCCTTCGGGTATAGCTTGGTACCAGAAGTTATAGGGTGTCCCCGGAATTTGATGGTTTAGCCCTCATCGTGTTTTGTTTCCCAGACACACTCCAGGTCCATCCATGCTCACTAAATCTCTAATTTCAAATTGTTTTAAAGGACTGATTATTTCTTGGTTTAAATTAAAAAAGTTGATTAAATTTTTCATTGTATATTCTAAAAACTATTCAATTAATAAAGTAAAAAATTTAAATTATAATAGCCTCGCCCACACACCCCCCCCCCCCCCCCCCCCCCCCCCCCGGTGTCGGAGCCCGGAACAACTGCTCGGGAGATCGGCACAAGCATTGGGAGGTTCTCGGATGTAGTCAGATCAGCCAATGGGACACTCTCGAAAGCCGAAGGTCTGCGCCAACATGCACATCGACTCCCTTGTTAGCTCTGCTACTCGCTATAGTCTTCACGTGCATAAGTAGGATCGCACGATGTCACCGCTCTACAGCCACTACGAGGCGGCGTTGATTGGTGGGCGCTTCCAATGCGCACCATTGCCTTATATTCGACTATAGGCCTGAGGTCTGGTCGGCCTCTCCCTGGCCCGCATGTTACACTCCCAGGCCTACATAGCCGGGAACAGCTTTGAGTCGTTATCGGTGTGCCATTCACGACCATCTGATGTAAATTATACTGCGAAAAGAACGAGTGTGTCTGGAGAAGATAGCGAAGCCTTGTCTTTTATGTTCTCAACATCGCCGAGAAGTATCTAGGCCTAGTAATGATTAGTTGATATCCCTATAAGTCTATATACAGGTTCGTTCATGAGTTCAGTTGTCTTGGCCTTGTGCTGGAGCATGCCTAACCCCACCTTTCGCCCCTTTTCCACCTCCCCACCTTTTTCCCTGGTACGGGGTGTTGCCTGCTACCTGGCCATTGCGATATAGAAGCTTCTGCCATGGACGAACAAAAGACCGTAATTCAGAAATCAGTCAAAACTTGTAGATAACTCGGAAATTAACCCGTGATCCCACCTTATATTCTTATTATTTTTTCTTTTTTTCTTCTGAATATCCCGGTGATATTCAGCCCACTACGTACGTTTCTTCTCCCGTAGGACACACTCCGCCCATCTCGACACACATCCGGCTGGAGGTAATTCTGTGGGAAATGCTATCATCACCCACCACCAGCATTGCACACGTAGCATAGCAGTCGTGTGACAGAACATCGTCTAGGAGGACTCCACAAGTCGCCGTAGCCCGGGCGTATTCCCGCCGTGGCATCACCGTGCCCGGCTCGCGGACCTCGGCGGGCAGAACAGCGCGCACGTGGGGCAACAGACAGGTAAGGTGAATCGCCTCCGAGTATTTACATGACTACGTCAACCTAACTTGTAGCATGCCATTACCTGGCGGGTGCGGGCTGCGCAGGGTCATTATGAAGTATGAGATCTTAGTCTATTACTTCACTCTTCAAGTTCCCTATGCTTTCTGCCCATTTGACAGGGACTAAATCGTGTATCGATGGCCAAGCAGCATACCATATTCTAATGAACAGTCACCATTGGCACCATTCCTTATCAATATTTTCGTGAACCTCTGTTCATGGCTTTCAAAGCGGAAAACAGCAACGCCGTGGATTTGGCCTTGCGTGAACCGATGACTAGCTAGGTCCTAGTTAAAGCCCCAAAACGAATACGTGGGTAGACACAGATCTGGCATGCCTGGGGGTCATCGAGGACTTGATCCGAACGAACAACAACGGCAGCCAAAAAGACGCAACACGGTGCACAAGTAGCTTTCCCTTCCCGAGGTCCATTTCAAGTGAGCTAGATATGCCAGTCTTTGCCACCCCCCCTTATAAAAATGGCACCAGAATCCACTCCCCGTCATGACTCTCTACTCTGTACCTACGCGTAAGCAGATGTTAGTCTCCTGAGGAGAAAGCAAGGTCCCCGCATAGCAAAAGGCGATACGGGTCTCTGACTTACGTTCGTTCGGTGTGGTTTAGAAGGTGGTGTCGTCACAGTGCCACTTCGTGGAGCCATTGTCGCAAACCGCGCCGTGAGAGTGGCAGGTCGCGCTGTTCGGGTATACCTCAAGGTTGCAGCAGAACAGGCAGTCGCCGACGGGCGAGCCGCAGTTGGACGGCGGCACGCAGAACCGGTTCTCGATCTTCTGAGAGAGCTGCGACTCGGCCGGGCCAGAGCCAGATGGGACGGCGGCAGCTTGGAGGATGCAGGGCAGAGATGCCATGATGACCTTGTAGACGGGAATCATTGTTACTGGCTGGTTGATCGGTTGGCTATGTTTGTTGTGGCGTCTTGGTGACAAGGGAAGAGACTTGAGTTGTGTTCTAAGTGAAGGTGTAAACTTGGGTGAGCTGGGTTCGGCGTGTTGCCCGATTGGAACAGAAAGAGAATAAATGGCAACAGATTCTGCTTTCTATTTATACCCGGGAATCTGGATCTGGAAACGGGTTCCTTCCTTAATAAATAGATAGAGAACCCCTTTGGCCAGGTATTGTATATTTTGTTCTTGTGGAAGTAGCAAACCTCGTCGTTCCTTCTCACCAGGCCCGTTGATAAGCTTCATCTGATATTGGAGATTGGTGGGTGGTAGATATCAGTCTACCGCATACTACCCTGAGGGTTTATATCCTAGGAAGCTGCCAGAATATGTTTGATATTCAAGGAGTGCCTGCTTTTTCCAGCGAGGACTAGGTACTTATTGATTGTATTGCTCTTCCCGTCGTCAAAAATTTACTTGGCCATGACATGCCATCGCAGCATCTTGGATCATGGAATCAACCCGCCAGACCAGAGCCTCGTTCTTCTATATGGGAAACAGCCCGGTTATCACAGAATGAACTCGAGTGCACGAAACCCCGTTCAAAAAGCATCTGGTGTTTTGAGACTGCCTAGGTGCCTACGCATGGCTGTGATAATTCTGTATCTCACAGACTTCTGCCCCTAAGCTTCCTCATCACTTGTGATCCGGTAGTTGTGGCCGAAAATCTTCCTAAATCAAGAGTCTTGGTTAACCATCACCAGATTGGGATGACCAATGCGGTGCAACGGCAACAGCTCTTATCGCTATATGATATGATATCCATTCAATGATATCCATTCAATGTTGCTTTAGAACCCGGATGGTGCCTAATGGCAGACACCTCGGGACCTTCCCGCTGGTCACTGCCTTCCAGTTATTACTACAAATCCCAGAGCTGCTACTGCCCACCTACTTGTCTACTATTATTCATGTGTGCACATGTATTAAGCAGGTTAAGCCATCTGATTATCTCTAGATACAAAGTACATTGACCCTCAAGGTGTCTGGATCGCAAATTCGACCGGTCGGAATCCTCTTGCGTGGTACTTTGTTTGATTGTTACACTGCCATATGTGCTCAAGGTGTTTAGTAGAAGTCAGTACATTCTTGACCTCGAGCACCAAGCACCCGTAGCACTTTGCTGATTAAGTACCTAGTGATTGTTTGCATCCAAAGGTCAGATCAATTGTGAGCCTTCCTTCATACTTTGAGATTTGCCTTGTCGGGCTATTAGATCTGCACATTACCAGCACTGCTACGAACTACCTTCTACACATACCCGACTCTATCTTCCCCCAACCCATCTTTCCCTGCATCTCTTGCCGTCCACCTGGAGCTCATCATCCACTGCAGAGTTCAACGATGGCACCCTTCCTCTCTTGCCTCGTCGGCATCCTGCTGCTGTTCCAGCAAGCATGGTTCCCCGTGGGCTACGCCAACGCGTGCGAGACCATGACGGAGACTCGCGTTGCCCTCGCCGGCACGACTGTGTCGGACCATGAGGCCTTCAAGCAGTCTCTGGACGGCGTGTACTCGACCCCCAAGGTCACCGCCACCGTTGTCATCTGGTCCTCCCTCGAAACCTACCCCGGCGGCAGCTTCACGGCCTACGGCATCTACGACTTGAACGTTTTGACTAGCGCCGGCTTCAGCAGCTTCACGACCGACACTGCCGTCGTCACCCATTGCCCCGAGCCAGCGCCCGCCACTACTGCTACTGGATCCGGAACCGTGCCGCCCTCCCCAGTTGGCTCCAGCTGCACCCTTGATAGCGATGGTGATCATTGTAAGTGGACTTTCCTACTTCTTTCTTCCTAGCCCATCTCTTCGCTTCACCAGTAGATGACACACACCATACTTTTGCGCGCTCATCGCATACACAGAATACTATTGACACAGCGCTAACACATGATCATCGATCAGGGGACTGCGCCGCGCCAAGCACCGGTGAGACTGGTGGTCACGCCGAGCCAACTTCGGCAACCTGCTCGCCCCACGTAGACCATTGGCACTGCCCTCCCGGAATCGTGGCTCCTTCGACCCCTCCCTCCCCGGCGGACCTTGCCGGCGAGACGTCCGCACACGCCTCGACGACGGATACAGCCGCCGCAGCAACATGCTCGCCGCATATCGACCACTGGCACTGCCCCCCCGGAGTCGTAGCGCCGCCCACGCCTCCCTCCCCGGATGATCTGGCTGGCGCGTCGTCCGCGCACGCCTCAGCAGCCAAGTGCTCCCCGCACGTCGACCACTGGCACTGCCCGCCCGGCGTCGTGGCGCCCACCACCCCGCCCGGCCCGTCCGACTTCGCGGCCGCTACTGCCACTACCACGGGCGCGACCTCGGCTCCGCCAACCGGTGGTGCTGCCCACGTCGTCGCCAACCACTTCTTCCAGTGCGCTCTGCTCGTCTGGTACCTTCTCTAGGCTCACCTAGCGGGGTTCAAGTAGCAAGGGGCTAGGATATCGCGGTAATAACTCCACGCTGGAGATCATGTGAACAAACTCTGATGGTTCCATCTACCTACTGGAACGCGCACTGGGCAGGTAGTTTAGGCTCTCGATTGTCCATCTTAATAAGTCTCAGACGGATGGATCTTCCATAAGAATACCCAATGAATGAAAAGAAAAGTCCTTCTCTATACCAACTGAGTCTCCCCTTTATGTGGAAGCTCCTGTGTTCTAGCCAGTGAAGTGAGTAAAGGCTACTGACCGCAATCCCTTATAGCATACGCGGTATCTCATCGTCGGGCCACGCTGCGGCTTTCTTGTTCTGCTGCCTATCGCAACATAGGTCCAATTCATTGACTAAGCCTGATAAAGCCTAACCAAGCCCGGACTGAGTATGACATGATGGCACAAAGCCACCAAGACGCATTCCGTCCGGGAGAAGAAGTTCTGCCTTACGACCTGCCTACTTTATATACATCCGGGCATCCAGACCAGGCAAAGCGCCCCGTGAGCATGTGGCGTGGAGTATTGCAGCTGCTTGCTACCTGCTATTTGCTATTCGCGGAAGGTGGGGGAAGATACGTGCGTATCCGAGACATGCTCGGGTATCCGACGTTGTACTTCGCGCAACGCAACCACAAGGCAAACGCTATAAGCGGCCGGCCTTAACCGGCTTGGCACCTGTGGCCTTCGTAGTTTGTTTAAGGTTGGCATCCTTGGCATCTACAACGTCGTTCAAGCCTCCATCGATGTTTCTAGTCTAGACCTCCAAGCCCCCAAGCCTCCAAGCCTCCAAGCCTCTCGAGAAGATCACCAAGGCGTACGTACGTGCGTGCGAACGAACGAACAGCATCAATGCCAACAAGCAGACGACACAGCCTCTGGCGAGTTTACCCAACTCCGCCTTGTAGCTACCAGTTCATCAATGCTCCAGCATACCACATACCTAGCCATCAGCCGAGGCCCCTCCCGAGACAGCGTATTATGTCGTGAGATGATGGCCCCCTTCCCCACCAAGTAGCTATTAGATCTTGCCAAGCCCAGACGCAAGAACGCCGCATACCTGTGCATATGCACTCCTCCCCAAACAGCCGTCTCGGCTGAAAGGCCCATTGTTGCTCATCCACGCAATCTGGACTAGCTGATATTATCCGCATCCTGCATGGCATGTCAAGCCACCTTTGCTGCTACTACCTGCTGTTGCTACATAATACATATGACCGTTGGACGGCACCGAAGATCCCTTCGTGTCACGATGCTGCGTCGATCCACACAGAATGCTGCTATGTAAGAATCCATGCACGCAGGCTGTACAATACTGTCGCCAACCGACGGAAGCCAGACGCAAACACTTGGTGAGGAAGTTTTCCCACCCATAACGGGACTGTCATGTCTAGCTACAAGGAATTGACTGCGTATTGAATGAATGCAGACATGGCTGTCGCATCGTGGGATAGGCTGTCGGGTCCGATCTGCGGTGGAGGCGGTGGAAGATGCTGAGAATAAGCACATACCCACCGGCAACTCACTGAGAGAGGACACTCTGTTCACCCTGGATCACCTTGGAATGTCTTCCAGCCTGCCTCGGATTGTCGTCACAAACCTATGTGGACGTGGCCTATACATGATCTAGCACGATGGTACGGTAAAGGTTCGATAGAGGTAACTGGGTGTTCATGTCCATCCACCAAACCGCCCGGGTAATAAGTAGGTAGGCTATCGACTACTACCTAGACTCACTCTATCTCAACCTGCTACTCGGCCCTTTTCGGCCCTTACTACCGTGCCGGTTGCCAAACAGTTCATTCCGTGTCTTCTCCAGGCCTGCCTCTAGGTTCTGCCATCCTACCTCGTTGTACGCAGACCACGCACGCCGATTGGTCAATCGTCATCGTTCCGTGATATCCTCACCTATATTCTGGCCCGTCCACCAGGTACCTACCTACGTAAGCCCTTCGACCGGCTCAGCTTCGCTTCTGGCGCCGAGTGCAACGTGGATGTGGTGATCGACCTGGCGCCATAGATTGGCTGCATGTCGCATTATCCTCTACATCCTCGGTCTCTTTAGGTTCCTTCCGCTCCTTGCGTTCTTGTCGCCGTGTCTTCTTCCCCTGGACCTCCGAGCAAACTTCCTCCATCAGAGAAGAGGTCGACGAGTTTTAGGTATGGAAGCGGCCAGGTGACGGAATCTTGGAGACGAACCCTATCCCGATATCTAGAATAGGCTCAGGCAAAAAAGAGTCCTATCCAGTGCACCTAATAGTCACGGTTCTGAAACATCCTTCTTTGGAGCATACATCATTAATTCACGTCAACATGGCTCCTCCAAGATCCCCACGTCCCATATCGTTATCGTTATCCCTGGCCGTCTGCGTCCTGGCGGCTGCATCTGCTGCCTGGGCGTTCGAGGAAGTCGACAACGATCGGTGCGACTGCTTCCTCACCAACGGGAGCACGGCGAGCTACTTCTCGGGCCACAAGTTCTTCGACTTCCGGTCGCTTTCCGAGTACGCCGGCGTCCCCGCCTACATCGACGACGCCTACAAGAGCAGCTACGTCGAGCCGGCCAGCGAGTACTTCAAGTCGGAGGAGTGGACGGACACCTGGGGCGTCCAGGGGTGGAACAACAGCGCCTCTCTGGCGGCCGGCGTCGCCTCGGTGCTGATGGTGCACTCGCCCAACAACGTCTACATCGAGGCGAACCGGAACCAAGACCAGGATTCTGCCTCCCCCTCCCCCTCCCCCTCCCCCTCCCCCGAGACCTTCCTGACCCTGCGGACGATCCGGCTCCAGGACTTCCAGTCGTCGGCGGAGTTCGAGTCGGTCGACCACGGCTACCAGTTCGTGTCGATGCGCATGTATGCGCGGACGCTCGGCGCGCCCGGCGCCATCACGGCCATGTTCACGTACCGGGGCGAGGTGGGGGGCGAGCTGGCGGCGGTCCAGGAGGCGGACCTGGAGGTGCGGACGCTCGACCCGCCCGGGGTCGTCCAGTGCACGAACCAGCCGGCGTACACGGACGAGGGCGTCAAGATCGACAAGGCCACCCGCAACGTCACGATCCCCGGGGGCAGCAGCAGCAGCAGCAGCAGCAGCGAGGGGGCGAAGCGCACACGGCAGGACTGGGCCGTCTACCGCATGGACTGGACGCCGCGCGACACAACCTGGTTCATCGACGGGGCCGAGGTGGCGTCGATCGAGTTCCAGGCGCCGCGCGACCCCAGCATCCTCATGTTCAACTCGTGGAGCGACGGCGGGAACTGGACGGGCAACATGACGGTCGGCGCCGAGGCGTACCTGAACTTGCAGTGGATCGAGCTCGTCTACAACACCACCACCACCGCGGCGGCCACCGCGATATCGGAGAAGCGGGATGAGGACGAGGGCGGCGACAATAGCAGCAACAACAGCAATGGCGACTCCTGCTACAACGTCTGCAGCGTCGACGAGACGGACACCGTGGGGACCCCCGTCCTGCTCCAGGGCGGCGCCTCGAGCCTGCTGCCCGTCGGCCCAGCGAGAGGCTTCGAGAACGTCGTGGCGGCGTGGATACCGTGGCTGGCGATGGCGGTGGCAGCTTCTTCGACGACATGGGCTTGATAGAGAGTCGTGAGATATGAGCAAGACCGGGAAATAGGGATTATAAAAGAAGGGCTGGGGAGCAAGACGCGCTATGTATAGATAGAGCATTTCTTTAAGCGTGCGCCTTTTTTGCATCAAAATTCAAAATCATGCAAATATTATATATACATGTATATACCTAGGTGTATACCCTTACAGCTCAGATTCAGCATTGCTTTCAACGGCGCTCAAAAGGGGCGTCCGAGCCACAAAGGTGGGCTTGAGTTGAGCCCTATGTTAGCTACGTATGTCGTTGTAGGTATTGCCCAGTGAACCCTTCAGGGATTTTCCTAGTCCGTCGGCAGGAACCTCATGCACCCCGCAATAACGCCACGAGAGTCATAGACGATCGGCAGTTGGGCCTATCGTAACATACTATGTAAGTACTCTGCATCATGCAGGTTGTGCCTTGCCCGGGCACGCATCATCCAGACAGAATAGGGGTATGGGAGGCTAGGCCTACCACGTCTTTCCTTTGCTCGTACCTATCTCCCCAACCAGACCTTGGGATATTGGGAAGTATTGTTGATATAAATCGCTGGTATGAGCTAGATCAGGCTATCAACTCCTTAGCCTTTGCCGCCACCTGGATAGGGACAGTTGTCTGTCTAATAGCCATGCGACATGACACCCTTCGATATAATAGCCGATCATATGCCATACCTAGCGAACACGAAGCGTGTAAGGAGAGCCGGACTCAAGGCGATGCCCTGGAGCTTGTCTTCTAGCTCGCTAAGCTCAGTATTCGCTATGATGTTGCGCAGGTTGGTGGAGCTGATGTCCGGGCTTAAGTGGTCGTCGCTGGCGATGAAGCGGAGGGTATATCCTCTCGAGTTGCTCGTGCAATCGCAGGTCCAGAGCCTCTTCTTGTTGCGCACCGACAGGCTCCGAAGATACTCCTCGTCGATGCGCCTAGCCAGGGCCGCCTCCCGGTCTTCCTCGTTATCCTCTACAAGGCTCGACTTTGCCGCCGTCGCCGCCGCCGCCGCGCCTGTGCCACCCGCATCCCCTGCAACGGCCATAACCACGCCGCTGCCGTCGAGCCCCGGCGAATGCAGCACGTGCTGCCGGGCTCGCTCTCGAAGAATCTCATCTGCCACCTTCACCTCCCTCCAAGGGCGGTGGTTTTTCAGTGTCGCCGGGGAATCATTGCCACCATCATCGCCATGCCCTTTCCCTCCACCGTCGAAGAAGTCGACCCGTCTGCAGATGTCCGAAGTGATCAGCGTCCGGCAATTCCACTGGCCGTGCGCCTGGCTCCTCAAGCCGACCTTATCCCCGCCCGCGACGCGCACGAACTCGAGCTCGAAGCCGTCCCTCGCGAGGTCGCGCTTGAGCCGGTCCGAGACCTCCCACCACTGGTCCTCGGGGTACGCCAGGCACCAGTTGTTGTTGGTGGCGCCGAGCTCGCCCTCCCAGAGCTGGATGCGCTGCGCGTCGGAGAGGTGCACGTCCCTGCCCTCGGCGCGGGGGCGGTGGAACTTCCACCGGAGGTACTCCTCGCTGGCGACGAGGACGACGGCCGCGATCGCGTGCAGGTCCTCGCCGCTGTGGTGGAAGGCGTCCTCCAGCAGGGCCAGGTGGCCGCGGTGCGGCGGGTTGAAGCACCCGTTGAAGAGGAGGATCCGGTTCGCGTGGTCGCGGCTCAGGGTCGGGGGCGTGCGGCCCGGGGCGTCGTGGAAGACCCTGGTGCGCTTGTCTCCTGGGGGAAGGGCGCTCCGGATGTATGCCTCCAGGCTAACCATGGCTGGAGAACTAGTAAGTACTGGGTATTTATATCTATATATGGGGAGACTGTTGCTGCTCAATGATGTCGATCTAGCTTGGCGACGTCTCCGTTCACAATCCTAGGACTATGCTCATGGAAAGTTACTCGACAGGCAGTTGCTGCGCGCGTCTTCCGAGTCAGCTGTAGATATTTCCTAGGTCGGTAAACCAGAGATATGGCCACGTGAAAGTCGAATCATCAGGGGAGGGGTCCTGATCTTTTATATGAGTTCCTTGCATGGCTTGTGGGCCGTGCTGGGCTCCTCCCAATGCTGCCTGGAGGGAGCCAAAACCCGGCATTTCGTAACGTAAGCGCGATAGCTGCATCAAGTCTGCTTGTTAAATAAGCACTTGAGTATTAGTCCCAGCGCTGCTTACCTCTTTACCTGATACAACCATCATCATAGGTTCGCTCTGGGCATTTCTTTCCAGCCTAGGCATTTGAGGCGGTTCTGTTTGGGACGTGAAGCAGCGACCATGTTGTCCTAATACTTCCTTGCCTGTTTATTGACTCTTTCTGCATCTATAATAGTCACCTCTTGGCACCTAAATGGACCGACCAATCAGCATTCAGGATCCAACCCCTGACGGTCCAGCTTCGGACGGAAGCCGAAGCCAGTGCACTTCATTTTAAGCGGTGATATCTTGTATGTCAGATGCCTTACGGGTTGGAAAAAAGTTCTTCACTTCATTTATACTTTGTTCCTTTTCAGATGGCTTATGTTAGTGAAAGACGCGGTGGCGATCGCATACCGCGTCGGTGTGCCGATCTGTGGTCCCAAGGCCCACGGTAGTGGTGATGGCAGAGTTTATGGGTTCCCCCACGCCGCACGCGGAGCCGGCATCAGCTGGTCCCGTACAGTGTCTCCCCGTTGACTCTTATATACCTACTGGGAGTAAGGGGTATTCATAAGTCCGAATACCGCGTTTGCCATGGGGTCATTATCTATGTCGCAATCTCGTCTATAACTACAGCGCTTACTCTGAGCGATTGTTAAATATCACTTCTAATCAGACAGCTATCACCTTCCACGCTTCCCGTTGCGTGCATCTGGAGCAGCCCGGGTGACATCCGCTACATCTCAATAAATAAGAGCTGATGCCTTGAGTCAAGTAGGAACTAACGTAGGCAACCACAGAGACTCAGTCTCTGAGAGTGATTCGCAGTGTTGTATGAATAGAGATTTTTCCGCGGAAAAGTCTACTCAGTATCCGTGTACAGAATGGCGTAAGGGAAATGGAAACTTGACAAGAACGGAAGTTCGCACTTGGTGAGGGTTGGCTTGATATACAGCTCCTTTCCACGTCCAATGCGGCATTCTCGAGGCAACTATAAACGTAAAGTATGACGCCTGCCAGTCATACCTTTACTTCATAGAAGACAAGAACTATTAGTCTTGGCTGTAGTACATGTGTGACTTCCTCCAACGGATGTGTTTTACCATGATAAACGGCTACCATATCCGAAGGGGGTCGGGAGTTGTCACCGACAGTCGGGTAATTAGACAAATAAAATACCTTAGATCGCTCTCGAAAGGTCTGATGTGCGGGTAAGCTGACTGCTGAAGAGAAGATAGTTACCTGGCTTGGAGAAGGCAGCATGATGTCTCACATCTTTGTATAAATTCGTCTTTTTCCGAGTTGGTACGTTTTGCGGCTATCATGAGTGTATGTTACATCAATCCGCATTCATATCTAACGCATTTGAATATTGATTACTTGTAACTTTAAATAATGGCAAGTACAGCCCCAATGCCGAGACTCTTCATTGTCCTGAGTTAGTTAACTCAGGTAGTCATATCTCATATCCTCGAACTGCAGAACTTTCCTAGAAAGGGGGTGATCAACCTGGCGTTGAAAGTCCCGCCAAAGAGACATGAATATACTCCTTGTGGAAATCGTGATGTATAGGGCTGAGACTGTAATGCATATCATTTCCTAAAGTGCCGGCTCCGTCCTCCTGGGCCTTACTGCAGATCTCTGCGAACCCCCGACGTATAGTAAGCCCGTCAGCCAATACCCTTGCCGTGGAGCGCTATAGAGCGTATGAGCCTCCATTATCCACTTTGTGTAGAGTAACTCACTAACCATACTGCAAAGAGAAGTTCCCCGACGCATAGAACTGGTAACAATTACATAATCTCACCAAGGCAAAGGTACACAGCAGTCGAAACACTCGACTCAGCTCATAGCCTTGTACGTTCAGCGGGTCTATCTCGCGTGAATCATTGATGATATATATGATTTGGACCACATAAAACCCGACAACGCAGGGCTGAGTCTATGTAATGTGGACTGTCTGCTTAGCAGACAGGGAGGCCGACTACCGAACCGAGGAGACCGAGACGCTGTAGTCAGCTACAACAGAGGACTGTCAATTCGATACGAAGAGATCTACACAGGACTCACTGGTACGAGCCTGGCCTTCAGCATGGGAGAGGGGGGCGTGGAAGCCTCTCAGGATGGAGACATGCAGTATCGGGTCACGAATCAGCTGTTCTTCTTTGCACAGTAACCAAAGCCCGAACTGACATCGAAGGCTTCTGAAAAATATAAATACAGCTGTGCCTTTCCTCTGAGAGAGCACTTCTAGACATCAAGCAGACTCACCACCACTACACTACTATCAAGCTCAACACAGTCTTCTCACGAACTATCCAGCCATCTTCAGATTTATCACCCTTTTCTAGCGTCTGGTTCACTCAAGAAAACGTATACTACCTAGAAATCCTTCCAAAATCCACGCAAAAATGCAGTTCAGCGCCGGCATCCTCATCCTCGCCACCCAGGCCCTCGGCGTTCTCGCCGCGGGTGCTAGCACGGCCAACCCCAACAACATTCTCGGCAAGCGAGACTGCTGGCACGGCGCCAACGTCGGCTGCACCGACGGCTCCTGCTGGAAGAAGTGCGGCACGGACGAGTCCGGTATGTATAGAGAGAGAGGGGAAGGGAGAGGGAGAGATACATGCATCTACCTACACGCTGCAACCTGCTCCTTTTCCTCAATATTTGTTTTCGTCTTCTTCGTTTTCTGATACGAACCACATGATCGAACCGAACATTGCTGACCTTCGAAACAAACAACAGGAACTTGGTGCTGGACTGCCAGAAACGACGGCTTCGGTGACTGGTACACGTGCTCCGGCGATGGCGATTGCAACGAGGACATGCCCTGCAGCCAGGCCGTCGAGGGCTGCGACGAATGTGGCTGCAGCTGCAACTAGGAGGCCCGCTTGCGTACTTCCCCCTCTGCGAAGCTCAAAGTTAACTACTACGTTGTTCCTATGTATGGTTAACCTGGCTGATGCAATCGTCCATCTGCTAGGGATGGCATGGGACAGCAGCATCAATAGTTACTTGGGGCTGGAAAGAAGAGTCCCCTTACTGTACATAAAATTCTTGTTCTTTCACTTAGGTTCCAATATGTGGACTCGGAAATACACTCGTTTGGCTTGATACTGTTTCCTTGGTTGCTGCATATGATGGTCATTGGGCAACCTGTTCATACCACCGTGGTACAAATAGTGACTAGGATTCTAATATCCGATTAACCCGAATATGATGGCCTCTGGAACCACACAGAGATGGAGTATTTGGGATGGTCAAATAAACCTAGAAAGGGGCAATAGCAACTTGGAAAGCATAGTAACGGTATACAGACAGATCTACTTGATCTAATGACATGACAGCTATAGATCCGCATACATGTTACATGATTTTACTACTACGGTATTGGCTCTAGGTTTTACGTATGTTAGAAACGCGGAGACCATATTTAGCGATTTCAAGCTACACGCCGCAGATCGAAGAAAAGATGAAAGGCCCTTATAGGCCTATGCTCGTTGAAGTTCTTCAAGACAATAATTTGCACCAGCACTGCACACGAAACACCAAATAGTCTAGTCTAGAAGCTGTGTCGCAAAATCTCATTGCGAAAGTAGGCAGTTAGTTACCTAGTCCCCCCTTCAGCCCCCTCCCCTCCTCTGCTTCAACCTCGCCAAGACGCCGCTGAGTGGGTTCTTGCCCCGGAACCTCAAGAATGTCGCGAAATAAACGACGGCGTAGTTGAAGACGATAAAGCCGCAGACGATGCCGAAGTCGCGCCAGATGTTAGAATAGTAGACGCTGAACTGCTCGCCGAACTCGTCTCCGGTGGCGTACTGGCAGAACTCGCACATGCCATCCGCGGCCGTTTCGACGTAGCCGCCGGCCTGTAAGATGTAGCCATTGACGTAGTCGTCGCAGGATCGGCCTGGGGGCGGCGTGAAACGTGCGACTTCCCCCGCGGCGCAGTCGACGGGCTGGTTGTGGATCGCGGTGGCGAGGAAGGCCTCGAGCAGGTAGTGGAAGGGGGTGAGCCAGTACATCCAGTCGCGCCAGAACGCGGGGAGCTGGGCTGGCGGGACGACGACACCGCAGAAGGAGACGACGAAGAGGAAGAAGAGGGGGACGAACAGGCTGGCGAGCAGCTCGTTGGGGCTGAAGGAGGCGATGGCTTGCCCGAAACCGACGTAGTACAGCTCGAAGAGGACGATGCAGAGGAAGGTGAAGCCCGAGGGAAAGCCAAGGTTGTGGTAGCCCGAGACGCCCCACCACCAGCAGTTGAAGTAGACGGCGCCGGCGACGATGGCGTAGGGGATCTCGACCAGCACGGCAGCTGTGGTCCAGGCGAACCACGAGTAGATCTTGGCGTTGTTCTCGCGCGACGCGAAGATGTTGCGCGAGTTGAGAAACACCGGCTGCAGCTGCTGGATCAGCGGCGGCGAGATGGTCAACGTCATGAAGATCGAGAACAGCCGCGACTGCATATCGATGCTGGCATTGCCCAGCTTGTAGAACGTGAAGCAGTTGAATAAGCCCGTGAATATATGCAGGATAAACTTTCCCAAGATGTAGTTCGGCGTCCGCCAGTACGCGACGAAGGACCGCCGGACGACCGCTACCGTCTGCGTCGAAAGCGGCATCGCGTATTCGCGGTCGTCCTGTATGTGCCGCGAGTGCTCTGTGGTCTGACGCTTCTCGATCATCTGTGCGATTTCCCTACACTGTTCTTCGTAGTTCTCTGATTGTAACCAGGTGTCCCCCCAGTCCTGACCCTTGTAGTCTGGGTTTCCAGCTCCGATTGTGTCGAGCATCCATTCAGCAGGATTGGCATGCTCGGGACATTTCGGCCCACCGTGCTTCTCGAAATAAGCTATCAGTCTTCTGCTGTCTTTTCCGAGCTCACCAGCGTAGACGACTCGACCACCTGACTTAAGAAGAACCACTTCATCGAAGTTCTCAAAGAGTACAGCAGAAGGCTGGTGGATGGTGCAGAGAATAGCCTGGCCAGCATCAGCTAGTTTACGCAGAAATCGAATAATGTTAAAAGCGGCTGCCGAATCAAGACCAGAAGTTGGCTCATCCAGGAACATGAGCAATTCGGGCTTGGACGCTAATTCCACGCCTATGGTCAACCTCTTCCGCTGCTCCGGGTTGAGACCCTCGCCGACCTTGCCAATGGTGGCTCCGGCAATGTCTTGCATTTCAAGAAGCTCTATGATAGTCTCACAATATGCGTATTTCTCTTTCTTAGCGACCTCTTTCGGCTGGCGGAGGAGGGCTGAGAACTGGAGTGCTTCCCGTACCGTCGCGGCTAGAACACGGGGGAAGGAATCAGCAGTAGTCTTGTTAGACGACGGAACCACAAGGGTTTGGACGTACTTGGCTCATGAATATCAAGTTGTTCCGCAAAACCAGTGGCTCTCTGGAACGACTTTGGAAGTGGCTTTCCATCCACAAGGAAATCCCCTGTTATGACGCCAAAATTGATCCTACGTAGGATTGTTAGCAATCCCGGTTGTCGATACCAAATAATCACTTACCTCTGAGCTAAGATGTTTAGCAGTGTTGTCTTTCCGGCTCCGGAGGCTCCCATGAGCGCAGTCAACTTTCCCGGCCTGACATAGCCCTGGACATTCTGCAACAGCTTTCTTTCGCCGCCTTGATATGGTATTGTATAGTTGACCTTCTGGAAAGTGAAAACTGTCTCGTTCTTTGCCACGTTTTGCAATACTTCCTTGTCTTTCTCTTCCTGTTCTTTGGCATCCCGGTGAGAGTCCAGAGCACCCTCGTTGACTCTTCCAGTCTCCTCGTCTCCCTTGCCCCCCTTCCGACCGCCAGTCTCAATGGACTGCGCAACGGTTTTGGGTACTTGGCCGCGCTTGAAAACCGTAACTGATGCCCCGCCCGCATTTGGCTTCATCATTTCCATTCCGAGCATGCCAATGGCGAGGAAGAACAAGAAAAACGCCCATAAAAACCCGAAGTTGCGCCAAAGGTGGCTCCGGGTATAGCTGAACGCGGCTTCAATGTAAGCGGCCCCGGAAACCGACGTCGAGCCGGGGCTGGAACCGGCCAATGTACACGACTGATATCGTGGTTCCGCCCCGGGGCCCTGCGGGACAAGAAACGGGCCCACGCATGCCAGGTCTATGTTGTAGAACTCATTGGACATGAGACACTCGAATCCATATTGTAGCCAGTTAATCCATCTCAACCATCCGAACCATGGGTGCATGGCCGAGGGGGGGATCAGATATCCCGTGTAAACAATGATGATCTGGATCGCGACACCGGTCACTTTCGTAGCATCATCTAAGGTTTTAAACAAGGCGGAAATGGCCCGGAAGAAGGCGTATGTCGTCATCGTAACCAGCCACAGAATAAGGGTGGAGATGAAGAACTGCGAGGCTGTAGGGGCTAAGCCTGCCATCCAGTAGATGATAACGTCAAATAACACAACCTGAACAAGGACCAGCGGGGCATCTACGACAGTCTGTGCCAGGGCGTACGCTGAGGGTCGGTAGAAGGAGAAGTTCTTGTGCTTGAGCAGGATAGGTTTAGACTGGAATGTAGATGTCTGCTCCGCGAGGGCCAACAAAGCGTTGAATAACAGTACGAAAAATATTACACCACCACGCGTGAATGCGCCTGCGCTAGTGTCGGGCAAATTGTAGAACAAACTTCCCACCACAAGCCCCTGGAAGACAATACCACCCCATTTGCCGAATAAGGAAGCCTTGTCGCCCAGCATGATGAAGACTTGCCGCTTCATCAGAGCGATAACCTGCTGGGGGAAAGATATCGTAAAGTTCTTCTTCTTAGTCTTTTTGGGGGAACCCTGGTTCCTTTCGTGTTGCTGAACCTCTAGATGTGCTTCGTATTCCTTGATATCATCAATGTTGCGCTGATATGCCTCGCTTTTCACGTAGGCGTCCGCGAAGCCCTGGGCCGACCGAGGAACGCGGTTTTCCCATCCCGATCTTACGCTGCGCTCGAAGGGATCAATAACAGACGTGAGAAAGTCCGCCGTGGTCCATCGTTCTGGGCAGTCGAAACCCAGGTCAAGGAAATACTGCTTGGCTCGATCAGATGGCCCATAGTATAGACACTTTCCATCGTCGATCAGCAACACTTTATCCACCAGGCTATACAAACTCTCCCCGGCCTGGTATAAGGAAACTGCAGTAGAAACCTGCGCCATGTTTGTCAATGCGCGCAGAGACTGCACGTATTCGACGGCTGTGGAAGCATCCAAGCCTTTGCTCGAGTTATCCCACCCCTGGACGCTGGCCTTGGTGATAAGAGCTTCCGCTATACTAACGCGCTTGCGCTCCCCACCCGACACCCCCCTGATGTATTCGTTGCCCACCTTGGTGTCCATCGTATGCTCGATCCAGAGCAGCTTCGTCGCAACCCGAAGGAACTCTTCGACATAGTCGCTACGGCTCTCGCCCTCCATCCTCGACTCTTTCCCGGGCGTGCGGGTCTGCAGGGCAAAACTCAGTGTGCGCCGAACTGATAACGTGGCATAATGGAGGTCATCTTCAGGGTTATAAATGATCTCGCCCCTGAAGTCCTTGGCCATGACCTTCGCGTCCGTACCGCCGTAGGTGACGCTGCCCAAGACATCCTCAAATCCCGCACGCTGGTTGCAGAATGTTTTCAGAAAGGTTGTGCAGCCCGAACCAGGCCTACCCAGCACTAGTAGGATCTCTCCGGGGCGCACACAACCGTTGAAGTTGGAGATGAGTTCCCTTACAGGTGGTTTGGCAGCGGCGGCCTTGAGGCCTTTGGAGAATAAATTCTTGAAGAACCGAGGCAAGCCCATGAAGATGTCACCGACCGTGGGTTGGAGGCTAGCCCCGAGACCGAGGCCTTTCACCGTCAAGTCACGGAAAATCACTCCCGCATGTCTGGAGTTCTCTTCTTCACTCTGCTCTTGGCGAGCCTTACCAAACAAGCGTGACATCAATCGTTCGATCTCATCATGCTCTTCCTTGGACTCGTGGCTAGAGACAGTACTTTTGCGACGCGATAAGGCACGGAACAAGTCATCTTCGGTCTCGAAGACGCTTCTTTTCCGTTCTGGTCTTGGCCTTCCGTCCTCGCCATGATCAGCTCCGGTCTTCAGGTTTTCGAACTGTGGTTCCGTTGTGGCCAACTGAATTTCGTCCTCTGAATGTGATCTTGATGGGGAAAATGGTGAGACATCCCGAGATCGATCGACAGGGGGGCTAGTCTTGGCGGATATAGCCATGGCTTGAGATGCAACTCGGGTGCTATCGTCTGACGACGAACTAGCCTCTTTCCCCTTACCCTCAGTGGGAACTTGGATGGTTGAAGCTGTTGAAGAGGCGGAGTCAACGCCGTTGTTTACAGAATGCTGGGTCCGCGTCGATGCATTCTTAGCAGCTGAGAGCGAACTGTTTTCCTCATAGGCCGGTTGTTGAGATGAAATTGGATCTCGTGAAAGTATAGGTGGTGTTTCAGGGAAACCGCCAGGTATGTCTTGGTCCCTTGGAGTCGGTCTATCGCCATCCATCTTGATTCGATAGTTGCGAGATCACTTGGTGGAGTACATGCGAATCAAAACAAATGAATATCTCAACGACCGCTACTTATCAGGGGTAAAGTGAGTGATTGGTTGACCGGGGAGAGCTTGAGATGAGTTGAGAAAGTTGCGATGCTGCCGAGAACAACAAAGAAACAACCTCACATCTCATGAACAACCCAGGTAGGTATTATACGGAACCAGGTATGTTCGAAGGTGTATAATCCAAGTTAGGTAATCTGTCTGAGACACCTGGATTGCAAGCAGTCCGACATAATAGTTGTCTACTTACCTATGAGCCTATGACTTACCAACTCACCTACCTCTACCTAGGTTACCTCTACCTGGGTGGGTTCACTTACATTAGTTCATCAGGTAGTGTCGACAGTAGAGCCAAGAGAGCATACCAATTGCCTCGCTTACCCAGGCTGCCCAGGTACCTTGGATATGTCTTAGGGAAGATCAATCCAAACGGTAGGTACCTGCCGATGTATGAGGTACGGCATGTATGTATGCATCACGGCCAGTAATATCGAGGTTTGCACCAGTACCAGTACCAGTACCAGGGCCAGGGCCAGTGCTGATTGAGTCAAGAGAACGCCTGTATTGCGGCAGTGATTCAACCAAATAACTCGTTGACGCGTCAAGAAAATAGACTCGCATTTGTAATCCACGTAAAACACTGGAGTGATGATGCCATAGACTTCGCATGGCTTGAGGAACCCCTATGCGCTTATCAGATCGTCTGCTTCACTAGTAGCTCGCGACACAGGTTCATCAATTATGGGTACCTTACCAGGTAGGTAAATCAAGAGCTGCAGCTGCTTGACATGGCCAGCTTGGTCAATAGTCCTACATAGTATTCATGCATTATGTGATTCCATCAAAAACATACCAACACAACAGTTGGGACGATTGAAATCCCCTTGACGATTCGAATGGCTCGGCACTCCAATGGTCGATACATATCTCGACCATGAAGCCGGACTGGCTCATGATTGGCCGTGATCATGTAATAAGCTCTTGATACGACTCTGCGGCGTCGGGAACTTGACCAGTAGATCTCGAATATGCTATCAAGGCCACGGAAGCAGCATCCCACGTCGACTTCATCCGAGTTCCGAGTACTATCGGGTGTAAAAGAGATTCCGAAATGTCCACTGCAGACTCCGGATCAGCCGGGTGTAAGACGAGAATCCTTCTTTCATATCTTACGCCATGACAGCTTCGAGGACAAGGCCCGCGATAGCCACAACTCGCCGAAAGAATATCGATTCAGAGGACACCCCGATTGAGCTCACCCACTCTTCTTCAGGTGGCCCCTAAGCTAGTTGGTGTACCTGGGCGCGTAATATCCATCACTCTGACCGCATCTCAAGATACGCCGAATCACGCCATTCCGATGCTAACTAGATCGAGTGCTTCACCGTCAGAGGGCGTCTCACTTTAACTGTTCCAAATAAACACATGTTGGACTGCTTGCACATCTTTTGTGTACTATGTCATTGGGGCCATAGACTCTTCTCGACCATGCTGCTTTGTGAGGAAAAAGTCGTAACGAACAATTGGCTCACAGGGGATATTGCATGTCCAACCAGTTGTCAATATGGGCACAAACCTGAGAAGTAAGTACTTATCCTATCCAAACGCTGCTGTCACCCGGCGACAAAGGAAGCATCCCCTACTGGTCCATCGTAGGTCACAATGCAAGATTCGGGTTGCAGGATGTCTGTGTACCAATGACCCGGGTTGAGCATTGAGAGTCGAATCGACAGATTGTTGAGATACATTGAATCCCAGCCTGGCTCAAACATCCAACACCACGGAAGAAACATGAGTGTCGACGAAGGGAACATAAGCTCGGCCCAACTGTTCTTCACTGGCTTCTAAAACGTGAATGGCGTGAGAAATGTAAGCTCGGTCGATGATTGACATATTGTCTTTTCATCGATATTATTATCAATATCACCAATGTATTCAGACGCAGCAAATAAGCCATCTGAAGATTGCACCAAGTGCATTGGCTTGGATGCTAGGATTTTCCGTAAATGTTGATGAGAATGTGTAGTCGCTAGGCAATTGCTTACTTCAGCGATTTATCCAACGTACTGTTTGAGATAGCCCAAGTAAAGCCGAGTCTTGACATATGCCGTTCAGAAGGGCACCGGATCGTGGCTTGGTAGTTACTGGCTATGATTGCGGCTTCCAAGCAGAAGCCTGCGCGGCTGATGGGCAGACGTTTCATACTAAACTCATTGCCTTTTACTCTAATGGCGCCTTCGTCCTTGCTGAGCTGGGTCATCAACCTTTCTCATCCAGTCGTCAATGTCTTCCAAGCCTTGGGTAACAATGATAGCTTAGACCCATGGGTGACCGAGTATCACGAATCGTCGAGGTGAGCTCTGTTCTGTCCACCACTACGAGGGAACGAGTGATACAAAACTCGAAAAAGATTTTGCAGTAAACGACGTCGAAGCTTGGTGAAAGCAATGCCAGCAGCCGTGTGTGCGCTGACGCTGATCCGCAAGTCGTGGCGCCAATGATGGCTTTGACGGTGTCGATGAACTCAGGCCAGTTCTGCGTAGCCGTCAAGCGTGTTCATATGCATGGGCTAGCCCTCCAGCTTGCCGTTACAGAGAGATATGCCTTCTTCATCTCCGGATCTCGTGGGCAATTCGCCTTTATCTGGGCAAGGAACAAGCCTAGAGGCCTATGTAAACAAGACTCAAGCCAGGCCCTACGAGTGGATGCCCCTAAAAGAAGCTCCAGGTTTTAAATCGTTTCGACGTATTAGCTGTGTCCGAGAAGTTACGAATAGTGAAGACGTTTAGTTATGAAGATAGGAGGACAGGCAACAGTGAACCAATGAGACGAGGGGGAGATCATTACCGGCATTGGTGTTCTACCTCTATGTGGGTATGTACGAACATACATGTATGTCGTGACTAAGGTTCGGAGCTGTAGCTAGCTAGCGTGGCGCTAAAAACATCCCGGCATTGTGACCCCCTGGCACTGGCGCCCCAAGCTGCGGGCTCTTTCCCCGTCCTTTACGTCCCTTATCTTGCCCCATGATATTTGCGAATGACCGGAAATCGAACCCCATCCCGCCCTATCAACATCCTTCCTTGACACCGTGACAAAGCAAACGCCATCACGGCTGCTCTCCCAACTCATCTCCCTAACATGATCTGAGGAACATTGAAGTTAAGGTATCTACAGTTACCAGGCCTATTTTTGCGCCGCTTGCATTTCACGACACCATACGAACCGAACAGGCACAGTTCATTTCGTCGGCCGGACCGAATCTGACGTAGTTGCGATACATAACACGATCTATAAGTTTGCTTGTTTGCTTTACTGCGACCAGTCGCTGGCCAACGACCTATCAACCTAGGTGGCAATATGGATCGCCTGAAGTCATTCTTGCAGACTGGGAAGGTGACGGATGCCCAAGAATATGAGCCGCTGAACGAGAACCCCGAATCCAGCGAGGGAGCTTCGAACTCGCACCACCACGCAACAGCCGACGATGTGCCCTTCTCATGGGTCGAGTACAGCATTTTCACCCTTCTGGGTGTTGCTATGCTATGGGCATGGTGCGACCGCCTGTTGTTTTTATTTCATCGGAAAGAAAGCTGGTGTGACGAACAGCCACTGACAGACGTTTTCGTAGGAACATGTTCCTTGCCGCGGCGCCGTATTTCCAGAATCGATTCCAAGAAGACGACTGGGCGCTGCAGAACTTCCAGCCCGCTATCCTTTCCGTGTCGACGCTGACGAACCTCGGGTCTATGCTTGTCCTCACCAACATCCAATATTCGGCTTCGTACCCATTCCGGATAAACCTAGCTCTCTACATAAACGTGACTGTTTTCGCGCTGCTGACTATTTCCACCCGTGCGTTTCTCGACATCTCGGCTACGACTTACCTCGCATATCTGCTGTGCATGGTGGCACTCACCGCATGGGCCGCCGGGCTGATACAGAATGGCGCGCTTGCCTTTGCGGCAAGTTTTGGGAGGCCTGAGTACATGCAGGCAATCATGGCTGGTCAAGGTGTTGCTGGTGTTCTGCCTCCCCTGATCCAAGTCATCTCGGTCTTGGTAGCACCACCGCAAGATTCCCTGCAAGATACGGACGGGGTCTCGTCAGAGATTGGAACTGCGGCTTTCATATACTTCCTGGCGGCCGTGATCATGTCCATCCTGGCCATCGTGGCTTTCATCCCGCTCGTGCAGCGGCACAACCACATTGTCGAGAACCAGATGATCGAGCAGATGGCCGCTTCGATGACGAGTGTCGAAGAGGCCGAGCGTGCCTCGCGCAAAGTTGTTAGTATGGCGATGCTGTTTAGGAAGTTGCATTGGCTAGCAGGCGGTGTGTTTATGTGTTTCGTCGCCGCCATGTTCTTCCCGGTTTTCACGCCGAAGATACTCTCTGTCACACCTCCAGAGGAGGGGGGCAGCCTTCTACAGCCTGCCGCATTCATCCCGCTCGGCTTCTTCTTCTGGAACCTAGGGGATCTTGGCGGAAGGTACAGCACGTTGCTGCTCCCCTATACCAAGCGGCCAGCGGTCCTCTTCGCCGTAAGCATTGCGCGATTGATGTTCCTGCCCCTCTACGGGTTGTGTAACCTCCATGGCAGGGGTGCCATCATAAATAGCGATATATTCTACCTCGTGGTGGTTCAGTTCCTGTTTGGACTGAGCAACGGTTGGCTCGCCTCCAACTGTATGATGGGTGCAGGAGAATGGATCGATGAAGGTGAGCGTGAGGCCTCTGGTGGATTCATGGGGCTATGTCTTGTTGCCGGGCTAGCTTTTGGTAGCTTGTTGAGCTTCACCGCTGCCGGTATTTGATTGCACCCAATATCCAGGATGCATGAGAATCTGCATATAATACTTGGGTATGGGTAACTATGGGTATGGGCATAGACTTAGGCACAAGGCGTTGGGTCACATGGCGTTGGCAAGTTGGTCGATCACATGATAGAGGACTTAACTTCCGGGTTGGATATTAGCCCCAGATAGCGTAGGTACTTCCTTTTCAAGAGCGTTTACGCTGATACATAGTAGTTATGTTGTGTAACTAGCTACCGTACCTTAGCAATAGATTGATTTACACAAGATCACAAATAGGGTCGTGTGTCGACTGTTTATGGTTTATGGCTGCCAGGTACGAAGTAAGAAAGGCAGCAACCTATACGATGACGTTGCGGGTAGTTGCTCCTATCATACCTACCTAATTACCTGGGTACCAGTCTAGTAGGTACTACCCTTATACGTTCCAAGCTACTGCCAAGGTTCGTGTGTGTGACCCAGTATTTCGTACAAAATGACCCCCAACCAGGTAGTAGCTACCTCCTGCAGACTGCAGCTGCCCTGCTACGCCACACTGGGGACAAATGGATTCTAACTTATAACTACATATGTAGGTAGGTGCCGGTCACTGCCGGTAACCCAGATCAGCCCAGATCTGGAACGCCAATCTCTTAGGTCATTTCTACTACCAACATCGAAAAGTGTAAACTCAATTCCATTCTATTTGAGACTGTTCTATTTTTGTCCCTTCTTTGTGCTTGTCTCCTGAGGGGCTTTGAAACATGCTGTTGTAATGATAATACCTTTTCTCTCCCTTATATTTCCTCTCATCGTCTCATCACCAGCCGTTATATCGGCAGTGCTCCAGTAATCGACCTTCAGGTCTTCACTCGCTCACTTCGCTTCTGTTCTACACTCGAAAGGCTTAGAGAACTACGTGATATATCGCAAGGTTGTCGTTCGTTAGAAGATATTTGTGCGCCTGATCAGTCCTTGCCTCAGGTCTCAAGTTGTTCAAGGGAAAGAATCGTTCTCAGCAACCAGAAGTTTGTACAGCTCCCGAGACAAAGCTGAACCAACTGACTACCTGGTTTCGAGCTTTTCAATCACGAAGGTAACGGGCAGCTATAACCGATAGATCAGCTCAGCTCACCCTCCGCCTCCCCTCTCTTGTCCTTCAGAAAATGGAATCCATTTGGGAAAAGCTCTCCAAGCCGCTCCCGTCCTCCCGTGACGCGGAACCCGAGCCAGTTGTCACGCCAGCATTGCGTGAGAGCCTCACCGCCCTCCTCGACCGGTACGAATTTGAGTACCTCGCTGAGGGCCGAGCCAACGTCGTCTTCAGCATCCGGGATACGGCAGAGGCAGACCTAGGCGGAACCGGAACCGGAGCCGGCACCGGTGCACCTGCTCCACCATCACCACCACCGGTCGGCCAGTTTCGGGGCACGCTACTCCGCGTGCCCAAGACGACCCCCGGCGTGACGCCGTGCGACTACGCGACGCTGCAGCGATTCCACGAGGAAGCCGTCGAGCGCCGCGTCGGCCGCGAGCACGTGGTCCCCCAAATCTTGGTCAGCATCTCGCAGGGTCTCGCCGACCGCCTCGATGCCGGGCTCCGACGCGACAGCACCCGGAGCGGCGGCCATGATCATGACGATGACCACGAGAAAGAGACCATCACTGCTACCGCAGCCGTCATCCACCCTGGCCCCGCCATGCTTGTCCAGGACATGGGACCCTCGGAGGCGTACCCCCTCGCCCTTGAGTTCAAGCCCAAGTGGCTCGCGCAGTCGCCGCTCGCGCCGCCGGGGGCGACGCGGTGCCGGAGTTGCGCACGCGAAGCGCTACGGAACGCGCAGAAGATCACTGCCGCGGCGTCCGCAGCAGCAGGAACACCACCGCCACCTCCCCCGGTCTGCCGGCTCGGCCTCATCCACGACGACCCGGCCATCTTCCGAGCCACCGTCGACGAGATCGTGGCGCCGTGGGCGGTCGCGGAGCGCTGGTCTGAGCACGACCGCGCGCGCCTAGCAGCGGGGCTGCGGGCGTCGGGCGTGCTCGAGCGCATCCGCGACCTGCAGGTTAGCGGCGATCCGGCGCCCGGCAAGGCGCTGTTCGAGGGGCCGTCCGATCCGGATTTCGGGCTTGCGATGACGCTGCGCGATTGCTCGTGCTTCGTGCGCATGACTGCTACTACCGCCGCCGCTGCTGCTGGTGATGACCACCACGATGGTGCCGGTGTAGTTGTCAAGCTCGCCGACGTCGACAAGAAGAACTGGCACGAGAAGCAGACGTACTGGCAGACGTCACACCGGAACCTCGTCAAGGGTGGCTGGTACGAGGGCAAGGAGGACCCCCCCATGGAGACGCACTGCCTCCTCGGCCAGCTTGGGGTGTAGGGTAGTAAGAGTGGTGGTAGTGGTGGTCCTTCTGCATCCTCTTCGTCTTGCAAAGGCGAGAAGTGGGAGAGTCTAGATCTTGAGATGGTCTGGCTGCCTACCTATATACATACGTTCAAAGGATACGAGACATGTGAGACGTTTTCCGGATAACTGCGCATAGGGTTGTAAACGCGCAAGTAATGGGAAGGGGGCGATAGTAATGGTAATGGCATCGCCCTGGGTGGATTTTACTAGAGGCTTCTTTGGTCGCAAGGCCGCGGGATACGAAACCGATATAATGTAATGATTGCTACGAAGATGCTAGCTACATATATAATTCATTAATACACGAGGAATTAAGTTAAAGAATTTTCGGTCAATAAAAGGGTCGCTTTCTTCTGCTATGTGTTTTATACCCACTGCCCATTCTCCGTAGGATTAACCTATTGATAAGTTTGAATGTCCCTGCTATATCACTGAAGGATAAGGTAATTAATCCAACAATGATCTGTCATTTTAACGAATGCTACAGCATCGAACCATACATAGGTGACATTTTAACGACTCAACAACCTCAGGCACATCACCATCAAGGGGGTGGCATGTCGCCATAAAAAGATGCCTGTCAATATCCCCATGGGGAATCGCCACCAGGCGAGGAAGCCTCTAATCTAAGACAAGGAAGTCATCGGGTGTGGTTCCTGGATCACCCGGAATTCCACGATTGTCCACATGAACGGCCCAACCTGTGCATGTCTTCGGAAATTATGGATTTATGCTCACGCGTACCAGTTTGAGGCAGGTTAGTGGGTTGCATAGGCCAGGCCAAGTCGGTCGGGGCCTACAGTAGTTTGACTCCGAGGTTGCACGAGAATCGAATGGTTGGCGATAAGGAATCATCGCGTGCTGGTTCCTTCCTCACTTTCCAGCCGGCTCGTCCACACACACACATTCGGCTATTACTTCACTGCCTACAACTAATACAGTAGCTGGATCGATGTTGGTTCTAGGTATTGTAGGTAGGTAGAATTGCCCACTCAGCAGCCCTCATTGCCCCCCTTCCCCTCCATGTTCCCGAAGCCGTACCGACCTACATACATGCTAACTACATGAGTGAGAACCGTGTCGCAGACCAATGATTCCAGCTCTTGTATGTAGCTTCTGGCCCTCTGGAGTGTTCGTGTTCGGGCGCCAATAACCACAACTTTTTGGTACCTAGCCAGCCTTAAGCTGGTTTCAGCGGGCGCGTTCGTCTCCATTCGGGACCAATCACTGGAAACTAGAGCGTGGTTTAGGAAGGTTTTGAGAAAGTCAATGGGGGTCAGAGAGGCAAAGCTATAAACCTAGGGACCTAGCACCCAGTATCCAATTTTATGCACGCTGTTTACCAGCTCGTCCAGTTACCGAGTTACCACGGACAGTCGGGGATCGCATTCCTGCATAAGACCCGAAATTTTTATCTCTCCAAGATTTTCTTCTTCCAAGCAGCCGGCCAAGCAGGTAAAATAGCAGAGGTTGCCAATGCCAAAAGCTACGCACATAGCGTCATATTGCACATCACACCACGCACGATCCTCCTTCCACTTGCCTTCACTACCTAAAATAAAAAAAAAATAAACGCCGGCCGGTCCCTACCTCATTGCCTCACTGCTTATTAGTGACACTGCACACAGCAGCGCTACCTACGAATACCACCCACCTAGACCTTATCGTGTTATACCATCCACCACCACAACACCAGCTTAGAGATTGCTGTTCACCAATAGAGCTTTTTTCACGTTCCCTACCTACCTAGAGTTGATATTAGCTTTACCTTACCCTAGGTGTATAAATACATTGGACGTACCGCAAGCTCTAAAACCGCCGGCACCTCCAGTCGACCGCAACGATTTGCATACGATCCTTATCAACGCAGCTTCATCCCGAACAGGCCGCACGTGCCGCACGCGCCAGCTCACGAACCCACCCGGCTGCTGCTGCTGCTCGAACGAACGAACACCCTAGCGGAAGAAAACGCGATGTACATCCTCTAAGTTAAATGCCCAGTTCAACATGGCTTTCAACTTCAACTGGTCGCCGCTGACGGCCGACGCCGAGTTCTACGCGCGCGCCCGGGACCTGCTGACGGCGGCGCTCAACAAGTCCCCCAAGCCGCCCATCATCGTCGACGACATCCTCGTGACCGAGTTCAACCTGGGCTCCGTCCCGCCCGAGCTCGAGATCCTCGAGATCGGCGACCTCGCCGAGGATAGGTTCCGCGGCATCTTCAAGATGAGCTACTCCGGCGACGCCTTCCTGACGCTTAGGACGCGAGTACAAGTACGTGTGCGATTCCTACTACCTATGCTTGAATTTTTCACGGGGCAGACCGCGGAAGCTTTAGGGACTCATACACGGGGATCCTTATAATACAATGTGGTGTTTGTCGAGTTGCTCTGTCTTGGCTGAAGAGTTAGCTGCCCCGGCCAAAAAAGCAGTCTTCAGCTGGGGTGTGAAGCGTTGGCTTCACTGGTTCCCTGTGTGCGATCATCGTCCCCCGAGCCAGTGCTCCCACTCCCAGCACATGCCCCCTCCCCCTCCCCCTCCCCCTCTCCCTTCCAGTCAGTGACTCACGAAGTATAATCAAATTTCGTGGTAGCTTGGAAATTGGAAGGGGTTCCGTGCCTATGCATGTTTTGTGCATTAATTCCCGAGATTGCCCACAGGGGTTCGCGAGATGCCCTCGAAACATCTTTCTAGCTTAGCCCCGGCATCTGGTGCGTTATGACACATGCTAATATACTGAATATAGGCAAATCCCTTGAATACCTACCTTGCTTCTAAGCCAACGTTCACATCGCCGCAGCCTTTGGCAGCTTCGGCGGGCCTGACAATACCATTATCTATCACATTGTCCGAGATCAAGCTTTCCGGCTTCATAATACTAGTATTTTCAAAACAGAAGGGCCTCACATTAGTCTTCCGAAATGATCCCCTTGAGTCTCTTAAGGTCTCTTCGACCTTTGATTCTATCCAATTTGTGCGGGATTACCTGCAAAAAACCATTGAGGGGCAATTGCGGAGTCTGATGATGGACGAATTACCTTCGATTATACACCGCCTCTCCCTGCGACTCTTCTGCCCCGACCAACTTCCTAGGGAAGAAGACCCACCGAAAGAGGCGGATGATGAAGCTGTTGTTGATCCGTTTGCAAACCTGCCTGAGGAGGCGGTCGATTCCACTGGCCACGTACTAGATGCGAATGAGATCGCATCGATGTCTTTCGAACGGGCATCGGAGCTTCAATCGCTGTTCTCGCAGAAGAACCTGCTGCGACTAGCTGCGTTAAGCGACTCTCACCGCACATTGTCCTTGTTCACCCCGGGAATCCGAGACGCCATGTTTAGGGCCTGGACGGGTCCTACGGAACAAGCTAGCAGCGGATCGCCCACGCCGCTTGCCACTCCTAGTTTAATGCGCATGCAGTCTGTGCAGGGGTCCTCCACGACATACACCTTCACTGATGCTAGCAGCGTGGACCAGGGCCACCTCTCCTCCAGAGCATCGTATGCAAATGGTTTGTCGTTGGGCGCGGGTCGGCCCCGTACTTCTCGAAAGAAGAAGACTCGTGTGGTCAACCTCCGCCGGCCGAAGACGGCCCAGGAGACGACCAGCGAGGCGGATGACACTGTATCCGCCTCGGACTCGACCTCGTTGGCTGGCCCCAGTTCGGAGCCTATCATGGCCACGTCGATTGCGGAGGAGCCCGAAGAGGTCCCACCACCAGTTGACCCCTCCAGAGTAAGATTTTCCTCCTCCGAGAAGAAGGGTCTGCCCTCTCGCACTCCTTTGGATATGGACATCTACGAGAGACCGACTACGGGAGAGGAAGCCGGCACCAAGGCACCAATTGAAGTGAAGAACGAGAAGACGGCCACTACCTCCGCCCAGAAGGAGAAAGAGCTAGAGGCCGCAGCTGCATTTGCCAGAAACCATTTCCACTTGGAGAGACCTCGCCCCACCACCGGGTCTGACACGTCATCAGTGATCCTAGAGCAGGCTTGGATTATGAAGATGGCTGGCGAGATCGCACGCCGAGTCTACGATGAGAAGCAGCGCAGAGGCGGAGGGGACATCTGGACTGAGGGCGACGATGCGCCACCACCGGCCTACGAAGCAACTCAGTAACCAGCAACCCTACACACCCACCCCCACGCAACCCACACACACATGCACACACCTATTATTTGTCAAATTTCGTTTTCCCTTTTCCGTTCACGGTACAAGAAGTCTTAATTAGCACATGGCGTTACGAGAGGAGCGGTGGTTTGATTGGCATGCCGACGATATCCCAATGTTTAGTGTATATAATTTTTCTCGTCTGCATGCATCTGTACATACATACATGAATCACTGGCGTTCTGGAGCGGGGAGAGGATTCTAAAAAGTTTCAGGATGGACGGCTCGAACATTGGAAGAAGGGTTGTCCTTTTTAAGGAGAGATAACTGAGTGGCGACGAGATTCCGCGGAAGACAACGATGCTGTTGTTTCTTCTACATCGAATCACACCAACGTCGCTCTTTTGGGATCCAACTTTGGACTTACTCCTATTAGAGTCTCTTTCTCCTTTGTTTCGTTTTGTTTTACAGAGCCCCCCCCTGGAGAGAAAGATTGCAGCGGCAACAGCGGTGTCGGCTGATAGAGAGAAGGGTTTGATTGTATATACACCCTGTGGACTTCTCTCGAGAAAGGGGGAAGAGCATCATATCACATAGAAGACGGGCGAAACGGATGGATGGATAGGCAAGGCAGGTAGACGGTGATGGATGGACGGACGGACGGACGGATATGCGGATTAGGACGGCGGCGGCGGCGCGCGGACGGAAATCATTGTTTGTCCTTCGGGGGATCTGCGCTGGCGATCAGACGCCGAGGTGACTTCGCTCAAGGCTGGTAGCCCTTAGAGAGAATCACTCCAATCCAACATCATTCAAACTGGCAAAAAAAACCAAATCTCCATCGATGTGTGTGTTTGTGTGTGTGTGTGTGTGTGTGTGTGTTTATGCTTCACTTCACGGTTGGTACGTAGTTGTGAATGGAGAGGCGAGGGGGAGAGTCAGGGTGAGGGTGAGCGTGAGGGTGAGTGAGAATTGTTCTGAAAAAAGTTATAAGATAAGTTTGAAAGCGTGTAGAGTGAGTGTAGAGTGAGGGTGAATGGGAAAGAGAGAAGTGAGTGAGTTGATACCATCTGGACGGAGCCTGGTAGTAGATATGGAAGATGTACGGTAGGAAATAACCAGGTTCTACCTACACCGGTGGGGTCAAGGGGGAGGGGAGCCCTCTGGGCAAATCGCATAGGATATATTCCCACCCCCTCTCCTTGACACCTGAAAGAGAGGACCCGTTGCATAATCGTTATCACGTAGACTAAACAAGTATAGTATCAAATCTAAATCCCGATTATACCAATGATGCGAATGCTTAGGTCGGTAGGTACCTATCATATCACTCCTGGCTGGTGCGATCTCCGACGTCCCTCCCATTTGCAAGGCTGTGGGCACGAAAGCTCTTTGAGAAACAAGCCAGAGTAACCCAGTGTTGGATATATATATGTGTATATGCGTATGGTGTGCCTTTTCTCTATATGTACATAGAACACCATGGTGATAGCTACCTAATTACGCCAGTAACACCTGATTCCCATCGTGCCTGCTTCCTTCCAGGTCTCCCATAACAGCACGATGCCTCATGCCCGATACCTGTGTCGAAATATCAATGTCAAATACAACTGCCGCCGCTACCATACGGGGGTATATTTGCGCCCTGCAACCCAAAGTCGAAATAACACTGCAAATTTTTGCAACGCCGAACTTCATAGGAGAGCAAGCGAGGAGAGAGGATAGGGTAATAACAAATTGGAAAAGGGATTGATGCCAAGCTAAGATTCAACCGAATGACCTAGCCTAGCCTCCTCTAGGGCCACAAGAACGCCTTAATGCTAAGGAATTCATGTAAAGTAGTGTTGGGATGTAAGTAGGTGTACAAAGTAAGGAGCTAGGCAGAGGTCGACTAAGACCACATAGGTTGAGACTGAGCTAGATGCCTACAGACGCTGGCGGGTAACGGGGCAAGCTGTGTCCTACTCTGGTAAAATCCGACCAATCTTCCCTGGCGATGCTCTGATCGTCAGGATAAAGTGGTTCGGACCCGTCGTCGCGGCCCTCTAGACAGCAGCGGTCGTCGTCGTCGAGGCCGGAGCCGCCGAGGCCGGGGCGGCGGAGGAAGTAGCAGCATTATCCGTGCCAGCCGCGGTGCTGGCACCACTAGCGGTGGTGGCGGTGGTGGTAGCGTTCTTCTTAGTAGCAGCCGTAGCAGAAGAAGACGAAGAAGCGGCGCCGGCGCCGGCGGGTGGTAAGGGGGCGGCGTTCTCGGCCTTCAGCCGCGTCAGCTCGGCCTCCTTGTCCTTGATCGACTTGTTCATCTCCAGGACCATCTGGTGCACCTTCTCGCCGGCCTCGCGCAGCCGCTTGATCTCGAGCGCCTCGGTGTCGCGGCTGAACGGCTGCCCCGGCTTGTTCGACTGCGGGATCATGGCGCTGCGCTCCTTGACGTCGCCGCCGACCCCGCCGCCGCTGCCGCTGCCATCCGCCGCCGCAGATGAGGAAGAGGCCTGCTGCTGTTGTTGTGCTGCCTTGTTCCCCCCGCCCTTGCCACCACCTCCCTGTCCCTTGCCCTTCCCGCCGCCGGACGAGGCCGGCAGCGGCGGCGGCTTCGTGCCCTTGTCGTGTGCGCCCGTCGTCAGGACGTGGTAGAAGTCCTCGAAGGGCTCGTTGAACAGCTGCTCCTCGTAGTTCCAGGCCACGATCTCGCCGCCGGAGCGCATGGCCTCCTTCTCGTCCTCGGTGCGGCCGTACGGGTGCAGCCGCAGGTGGTGGTAGAGCGTCTGCGGCTTCTCGCCGCTGCGGCTGTCGTAGTACAGCTTGATCGTGATCTCGAACTCGCCCCAGCCCGTCTCGTTGACGACGAAGGCCCGCTGCTGCTGCTGGTTCTGGTTTTGGTTCGAGTTTGGATTCTGCGCCGCCGCCGCCGCCGCTGCTGCCTGTTGCTTCTTGTTGCCGGTTGTAGCGTTGTTGTTGTTGCTCTTGTCGATCTCGCGGATGATGGTGTCGGCGTCCAGCGTCCGCAGGTGGTTCGGGATCGATTCGTGCAGCTTGAATTGCACCCGCCGCAGCCAGTAGAAGATGTCGGTGTCCTCGATCCCCTTCACGAAGACCTGCCACGAGTGCGTGTGGTCGGCGGGCACGCCCGGCGGCTTCGGGTTGTCCGTGTCGTTGAAGGGTCGCGCTGTCGTGCCGTAGATGAAGGGCCGGTAGATCTGCACCCCCTTCATGCGCTTGCCTCCTGGAGGCGCCATGGCTGCTGCAACTGCTGTAGCTGCTACGAGATGAGGGCTATTGCTGTCGTTGTCGTTGTCGTTGTTGCGCGGGAGATGCTACTAAAAATCGGCGGTCGAAGTGAGTAGGGGAGTAGAGCGTGTATGGTGCGGTACGTCTTTGAGAAGGTAATTTCGGTCGTGTTTTCTGTTCGTATGATGATGGCTTCAAAGGAATGGAAATCCTTTAGTAGCTTCCTTTAAAGGCCGAACTTGGACTTCGCTTCGCTTTGCCAAGGTTTTTTCTTAGTGACGACATGAAAGCTTCGACTCTTCAGCTACAGTAGGTAGCTAACTACATACAAGGTACCTACCTACCTGGTCCAGAATAATTTCCTAGGGAGCTTTTCAGCCTCGCAGGGGAGCTCCGGAGGTGTGGGTACCTTCAAGCTCCATCCAATCAAAGCTTATCAAACCCATCATGGATCCCTGGAAGCGGGGTCCCTATAGGTGGGAGCAGGATTATAACCCGAGCTACAGCCTACGAGAAGGAGTGGGACTAGGTTAAGAATCAAAGAATCAGCCTTACACATAGCGGCTCACATAGCTGCAGTAACTAGCTGATGATGTAGTTGATTCTAACCATTATGCGTAAGGGAGAAGCATAACTCATACGCATAACGTCCATGGTATATGATATTACTATAATTGCTTGAGCATCAATGACTGAGCTATAAACCGCTTGGAATCCGAGCTGTCTGGCACGCTGCCATTGCCTATAAATCTGGAATTTGTAGCAGCAGTTAATTAGCAGCAGTTAGTTACTAGCTACATAGCTCCTGCTTCAACCAAGCTCTTCTTCATACCCGTACTCACTCACTTATTCACGTATTCTCACGCACGCACACCCACCCACTCTCTCTCACACACATACACACACACACACACATACACATCTCCACCATGTCGGCTGCTAAGAAACTCGTCGTCTGCGGTGGCAACGGGTTCCTAGGGTCTAGAATATGCAAATCGGCCGTTGCGAGAGGATGGGACGTCACATCAATCAGGTATGTCATCATGCGATTACTACCTACCTAAGTCTACTTTCCCCCCCTTGATCATTTATCCCTTCTATTACACGCACTACCTACTAACCCCACACCCCCCACCCAGCCGATCCGGAGCGCCAAAGTGGGAAACCGTCACATCGGCGTCCACGCCTCCGCCATGGGCGCACCGGGTGACGTGGGAGCGCGCCGACATCCTGCGGCCGGCGACGTACGCGCCGCTGCTCCAGGGCGCCGACTTCGTCGTGCACAGCATGGGCATCCTGCTGGAGGCCGACTACAAGGGCGTGCTGCAGGGGCGGGAGTCGCCCATCAGCGGGCTGCGGAAGGCCTTCGCCGCCGCCTCCTCCTCCTCCTCCTCGGCATCGTCGTCGGCGAATCCGCTCGAGCGGAACGCGAACGGCGACAAGGACGAGGACATCCGGCCGCCCGGGTCCCGCGACCAGCTCACGTACGAGTCGATGAACCGCGACAGCGCGATCGTGCTAGCGCGCGAGACGGCCGCCGCCGCGAGCCAGGGCGAGGGCCGCAAGGCCGCCTTCGCGTTCGTGTCGGCGGCGGGCGGGGCGCCCGTGCTGCCGGCGCGGTACATCGCGACGAAGCGGGAGGCGGAGGCGTCGATCGCGCGCGCGTTCCCGGCGCTGCGCGGCATCTTCGTCCGGTCCCCGTTCCTGTACGACAGCTCGCGGCCCATCACGGCGGCGATGG
Source organism: Diatrype stigma (assembly GCA_022225965.2). Classification (NCBI taxonomy): domain Eukaryota; kingdom Fungi; phylum Ascomycota; class Sordariomycetes; order Xylariales; family Diatrypaceae; genus Diatrype; species Diatrype stigma. Next base: position 62,982 of record JAKJXP020000079.1, read on the forward strand.
CGGCGCTGACGGGCGCCGGCGCGCTGTTCAACAGCGCCACGGGCGGCGTGCTGGGCGGGTTCATGGGCGCCGCCGGCGTCAAGCCCCTGAGGGCCGACGTCGTGGCCGAGGCCCTGGTCGAGGCCCTGGACGACGAGTCCGTGCGGGGCCCCGTCGAGGTGCCGCAGATCGAGGCCCTGGCCGAGAAGGCGTGGCGGAAGAACATGCTGTGATGGGGATGGGGGTATTTGGGGTGGGGGGTTGGGGTTGCAGAACGTAAAGAGGAAGGATAGATAAGAAAGCAAAGAGAAGAAGGGGAGGTGGGGAGAGGGAGAGAGAAGGGCGACTCTCCTACCCCCTGATGAGGAATATCTGTATATATATATAAATGCTGTACCATAGCCCATCGACACTACTATCCTCCGTCTGTAAGCATGTATGAACAAAACAACGATCTAGGCTAGAGAGGGGACAACCCCAGTTTCGACCCTTACGCTGCGAGGGTTGGAGGACTCTACTGATTATTCACGATCATCAATAAATATCACCTAGGAATAGTCAGACTTCTCGTGCACGCCATCGTCATCTAAGTTTGGTTTTCTCTCAATCACGCAACTCAGGGTCAGCAATGCTGCTTGCTAAGCAATAGGGTGGTACTGGATTCGGTGGGTATATATACGCATGGGCAGATACCAGCGCCGCGGTGCTTTGTGGGTAATTAGCTATACGGAACTGGGTTGAGAGCCGTGCAGTAAAAAGTAGCAAGGATATGCAGAGCCTGAAAGAGACCTGTTTTTGATAACGCAAACTATAAGATTATGCCATAGCCTAGAAACGCCATCCCTCGACCTGTATGACTGTGTCTATGTAGGTATTGTGTGTCTATTACGGCACAGCCTAGCCAATCGATTCAGAATCGGTTTAGGTAGGTAGGTAGGGTAACCTTCCAAGTCGAAATTCTTGTTTTAGATCGCCGTGCCGCGCTCGAAGCTGTCTCGGATATCGGCCGTGTACTTGTTGTAGAAGCGGTTGAGCTTCTGGTTGAACTGCTTGTTCTTCTCGTTGATGTAGGTGACGTCGCCGTCGTCGCCGTTCTGGGCCATGCGCTCGCGGCGCTTGCGCAGGCGGACGTCCTCGGCCTTGCGCAGGTCGGCCACGAGGCGGTCGACGGCGGCGCGGTCGGGCTTGTTCTCGGCGAAGGCGGTCGAGTCGGCGGTGGAGTAGAAGGAGCCGTCGCGGTCGACGGCCACGAGCTCGCCGTCCTCCGTCTCGACGATGTCGAGCCCGCCCGCGGCGGCGGCGCGCTCGACCGCCGCGCGCTTGTCCCGCTCGTACCGGTCGAGGTCCTCCTGGCCGCCCAGCCCGCCGCCCCGCACCTGCCGCTTGTACACCTTGCTGCTCTCGGCGCGGTAGTCCTGGAAGGCGTTGTCGTCGCGCCGCGCCGCCTGCTTGCGCAGCCGCTTGTCCCACCGCTCGCTCTCCTCCGCCGTCCAGTCCCACGCCCGCTTGCGCTCGAAGTCGCCCCCGGCCTCGTCCGTCTCCGCCCGGAGCAGCTTGTGCGCCGCCAGGTCCCGCCGCCGGTGCAGCGTCGCCAGCGCCGACGGGTCCGTCGCCAGCCGCTGCGACTCCCTGCTCGCCTCCTGCAGGTTCTGGTCCGACGACGTCTTCGCCCGCGCCTGCAGTGCGCGGAACCGCGCCATCCGCTCCTTGGCCTTGTCGGCTGCGCTCGCAGTTGTGGCCTCGGGTTCTGTGGCAGGTTCTGTGGCAGGTTCTGTGGCAGGTTCTGTTGCGGGTTCTGTTGCGGGTTGTGTGATGGGTTCTGTGGCGGTGCCTTCTTCTCCTGGATTTGGGTTGGTTTTCTCGTTACTCTCCTCCTCTGCTATTGGTGTCTCCTCGTTGGCATCGGCGCTGGCGTTGGCGTTGACGCTTGTCTGCTCTGTATTCTCCTTGTCCGGGTCGGCCGTCGCTTTTGCCGACGATCTAGTCTTTCTCTTTTTAGAAGGGGGCATTGTGACGTGGTTGTTTGTCGGTCCGCGTCGAGGGTTCGTGGTTTTATGGAATGGCGGTTGGAAAGAGTCGGATACGGTGATGAAGATGGCGAAGATTGATCAAGGACGTTGACTACTAGAAGGAAAGAAGTTGTTTTGCTCTGACGTCGAATGGTGAAGTTGTGACCCGCAAGGCCAGCTTAGGCTAGTTGGCCTGGGTCGCGTTCATTTGGTAGTACAATACCCACTTAACGAATATTTGATATAACAATATGTAGTTGTGGCGGTTTTATATATGCTAATATGCAAATGGGGGGTCTGAGTGTCAAAGTTATGTCGTGCAAGTTACCTACTCTACCTGGTTTACAGTTGAATCCCTCAAATGTTTACTTGGAATTTACCTAGGTTACTACCTGTATAACTTAAACTGCAAAATGACGGTATGCGATATGTTCTGGGCGTCTGTGTCACCCTATATTGACCTGGACTGCATCCACGACCATCTATGTATGAGAGCTGTCGACTATTGCACTCGAGGTATGAAGTGAACTGAACGAATGTACGACCCCCCACGAACACTACGTATTTACTACGTACAATACCTACTACGAGGTACCTACTGCCAGGTCAGAGAATAGTGCTCATGATCCGCTGAAGACGCGCCCCCTATTCCTGCTCTAGCGCTACCCCAGATTTTGCAGTTACCTACAGTAGGTAGGTAGCATAACTAACCGTAACTGTCAGTCCCGGTTAGCGAAATCTGGGGTACCCAGCCCCACCACCTGTAGCCCTTTTGCCCCTCTGCCCCTGTCCGGCCGCCGCCCAGCTGCCTTCTTGCCCTCTTGAAGAGTATTAAGGAGAGGAACCTCAATGCCTCCCAATTAGATTCCCAACTTGCCTCACATTCGTATTACAGCCTTGTTTGCCTGGCCAGTAATGACACGATCTTCCACTTCCAATCCCTCGTCTATCTTCAAGTATTTCGAACTAATCTTATGTACACGACCCCCACATACCCTTCCAACCAAGTTGCATCGGCGGAATCCGAAAAGATTGGACTATATACTTCTCTAGATTGTCATCAGCTCACGCGGTACACCAAGGCGTGCCGCCTTGGCTTCATAGGTGATGATCTTCATATCGTCCTAAGCCATGTATGCGAGTCGCTTGGTGGCTTGAAATCTGGACCTTCCAACCTTTATCATCCCATCGATCATTCACAGCGTTTGGAAGTCTATAGCCTTCTCATGGGTTGCAATTCTGGGGAAAGAAAGGCTCTAGCGTCCGTTAACGCATTTCACCACGGCCAGCCCAAGAACCAGCTCCTCTGTTTTGCATGTCTAGCTTGACAGAGGGCTTTCCGTCAGTGTGAGTAGCATAATGACTTTTGTGGTGGTATACGTGGAGGAGCTCAAAGGGTCCAGCTAACGATATACGGGAAGAAACCGAGGACACATTCACTCGTGGTCAGTATAAGCTGGCCTTTCAATAAAAGGCCCAGGCTTGCTAATCTCATTTCGAAGTTCTATGCCAAACACAATTTAGGGCCACCGGGCATAGTCCAGAGCGCCCAAGTGCTGACTAGAATATGTAAATTTAGAAGGAATGATAGTACAAGATGGCAATACTATTGACCACAGCCCTTGTTTTACCCATTTGGATTATGGCCTAGCTAGTCGGGAGATAGTAATGGAAATAGGGGCATCTCCCTTCTCGGGATTGTCGAACGAGTTGTGTAATGAGCATTGTAGTGTTTCTCAGTTACCTACTTGCCGTTGACTTCAGTAAGGTTCACAGGATTCAAGGGTAATCAAAGAAGCTCACCATTCCTAACTCTTATGAAGATAGTAGCACAAGGTCACCATATATACTTTACGCTGTGGCCACCTGAACGCTGCAGCCTAGTATGACGAAACTTGTGTTTGCCGCGGCCTAATTTAATATCCAACCCACTGCCTCCTGAGCCAGGACATTTCTGGGAAGTCTGCCTTCACACCCGGTTCCGAGGAACCGAAGTGCTACCATAATGATAAGGTAACAACATTCCCAGACTTGGCCACGTTGCTTGCTGCTTTGCCGTATTCCACAGATCCCGGAAGGAACAACCTCGATACTCGTAGGACATTGGACTGGGCCATCAACTCGACGCGACGCGACACGGAACACGTCGGCTGCTGAGGCGGCAGAGGAGTACGGGGGACACGCAAGCAAGCAAGGGCAGTAGTCACACGGTTCCAGGAACAAACCGGGGCGCGGGCGGAGTTGGCCACGGACGGGCACACAAACATGCCAACTGTCGCGATAGTGCTCCCTATATAGTATTGGCGATGTACCAACCGACGGGGTGAAAGCTGGAACTTGGAAGGCAGGGCGACACAACACACAGAACGGTGTTCCGCTGACCACGAGAAGGAGCCATGACTTGGTTGGTGTTGGTGTTCCTATCACACGTGTCCATCGGTCTATTCATTTCACAAGGCTGCCTGTCCAAGGCACAGCCAGCAATGATGGAATTCTATGCCTTGGTAGGTACGCCTCTCTGTTCCCCCGGATGCAACGACAGATAGCGACATACTACGTCACGGAATAGCCCGGGGAATGTTACAAGACATCTTGGAATCTGTTAGAGGATACGGGGGGACGAGCATCCCATGCTCTGCCTTGCCATGTTGTGCCTTGCCTTGCCTTGCCCTGCCCTATCCCGATCAGGTACCGGGACGCAAGATTCGCAGATCGACCCAATCAGTTCGAATACCCCTGGAATTCCATCATCGCTAGCTCTTTTATGTGATGACGACCATGCCTGGGTCGTGTCAAGACAGGTGCTTGCTTACACGGGTCGAGCCGGCCAAGTAAGTTACCTGGACACAAGAGCTTCGAAGTATAAATACCAGGGGAGATTCGCGGAATTTCGAAGGAAGAGTCCCCTGGAAATTGCCAGCACTCGTCTCCCAGAACCACCATCTACTTAGTTATTTACACTCTGAGAACTTTCAAATTCCCCTCTACCAAGCTCCAAGGCCCAGCTCAGCTACGCTCAACACCACCATAAAGAACTACAGCCCCTCTCATTCACCCTATCCTACCACATCCCGCCTCCTACCCAAAAGCACCTACCTACCATTAGCCACCCCACCCTACCAGCAACCATGCCTGCCTCCACGCCTCAAGTCCCCGCCACCGAGGTCTACTTCTACACGCACGAGGACTACGCCGGCGGCAAGCAGGCCTACAAGGTCGGCGACGACGTGAACCTGTACCCGGGCGCCCTGGGCGACAAGTTCCGCTCGGCCGCCGTGGGCTCCGACGTCAAGGTCCTCGCGTGGAACCACCAGCAGCACTCCTCCTCCACGCCATCGCCATCGTCGCCGTCCGGCGCCCCGTTCGCCGAGCTGACGGGCGCCACGACCTCCCTAGCCTCCGGGTCCGGGACGTCGTCTGCTGCTGCTCTGACGCGCTTCCGCGTCGTCGACGACGACACGCACGCCATCGCGCTCCGCTTCGTCGCCGCGGCAGACGCGGACGCGGACGCGGAGGTGGGAGAGCCGCGGTACAGCCTGAAGGTCGAGTCGGCCGACGTCGGCGAGAAGCTCCTGCTGTCGGAGGAGGTTGACAACAACAACAGCAGCAGCAAGATCTCGGGTGCGGAGAAGTTCCAGCTCGTCGGCACTATCCGGGAGGACGGGGCGCCCGTCACCACGGCCGTGTACGTCCGCGACGAGAAGACGGGCGCCTACCTGGCGGCCGGCACCGTCAACTTCAAGTGGAGCGCTGCTGGCGGCGACGGCGACGGCGATGGGCAGGTCGACGTCGTCGAGGACGACGACAACTTCCCCAAGCAGCTGGCCATCGAGAGGGCCGGGCCGAGCCGGTTCGTCGTCACGCTCGTCTCGAGCGAGCCGTCTGCCACCATCACTGCCTGAGTGCCCGAGTCGCGTCGGACGACGGATTGGTTGCACATTGCGGGATCGAGTTGACTCTGGTGGTTATGGGGCTAACTAGCTACTGAGCGGGTGAGATCAGCGCAGCAGCAGCAGAAGAATGGGGGTAACTACTTAGGAGAAGGATGCAATAAAGAATGGGACAGGGGGAGAGATGAGGGGGGGCTGGACTTCCTTCCTTCTTTCCTCCCCCTTTTCGCTGCAGGATGCTTCGTTATTGCTCGACAGGCGGACTTTTCTATCCTTCTCTCAGTTTAAGGGATATCCAGGGATATGCTGTGTTTGGCATTCATCCTGTTCGCTCATTACCCAGACTTCTTCTAGATAACACTCGTTCCGTGCTCAGATACCATAAATTGATACCTATTATCAGCCAACCCCCTTCGTCACTCATTAAATATTATACCAAGTTGCCATGTACCAGTGGCACTTCATCCCTATGCTAAGCGCCGTGATATGTCGTCACGCTACTATGACTCCATAAGACTATCAACTATTGAGGCACAACCCTGACCTTCGACTCCCACTTCGACACTACAGGCAGACTACCTACTGGTTACCCCCGATGAGCTTGTCTAGACTAAGACCCATTCGCTACATAGATGATGGCATATATTTGCCAAACCAGGTAGCTACGCTGGCTTAAGTTTTCCGCCTATATGGAACTTTTCCACGAAGGGAATAAAGGGGCGGGCAACATTCAATAAAATTTGCATGTCTATAATCGATGAGCCATGGGAAACAAAGTGGATTCCGGGATCGAGTACTGTGTATGGGACCTGCAGAGATACACACAATAGGAGACTACCGACCTCTGCATGATGATTACTTCGTCCAATGCCTACTGGTACTCCCGAGGAGGATTGGTGCTCTATAGACTGGCAGCTCGGCTGCGATATGACGTCTAGCTCGACGATATGGACACCGCGTACGCCTAACAACTGTTGGCGAGCCCCAACAATTCAGCCACAGTCGTCATGGCCTGTAGCACTTTACTGTTCTATCGGGAGGAGCGTCTACAGCTACTGAAACTACTTGATCGCCGTTGGTAGGGTTGCTATTGTTTGGATTAGCTATGTATGTGTACTACTATTGCTGCTGCAATAGCAGACAAGCAGGACCGTAATTTCTAATTTGTCTCACAGCTTGTTACTAAACCGCGCAAAGCCGGGGTGTTCTAGAGCCCGTATCAATGGAATAGGGGGGTGGGTAGGTTCGTCTATCCAATGATCAATAACGAGTTTGCAAGATGAAAGTGCATAATCAATACATTTGCCGGGAACTGCCGTGATGATCATAAAAAGGCTACCGTTCTTGATATACATAATCTAGTGCCCCATTGTTTGATCCATAGGGTACGTAGGGAAGAAGACGAGTTGCTCAACGGCCAGAAATATTGTTTGTACTGACCCAAGCCACGACAGACTGGCAAATTTGCTTTTATATCTTCCAAGGATGCCAAAATATGGTAGAGGAATTTGCCTGCCATGCAATTTACGCCGTCTCTAATTCCTAATGAAGTTGTCCGTAAAGGGCCTTCCCATGATGGTGAGGCCGCTCTCGAGTGATGGGTTGGCTATCATAGTGTCTGGGCGGATAGGTGATTGGTCTTAAGATCGTTCCAACCCTAACAATTTCTTCTCCTATACATGTTACTATACATAATATGATTATCGGCATGTGTACCAGTATATGTTATGTTCTCTTCATATAGTTCATGTTCACAAGGGAGATCTGATTTAGAAGTAATAGGGATTCACGTGTTGAAGTCGAACGACTTCACCCAAGTATGCTAACGACATGTGTCATTTCGTTATTTCATTCAAAAAAACTGGTATCCTATGGTATGCTTACTGGTAGATAGCTAAATCAATGAGTACGATGGTATACTAACAGATAGTCTTGCATTTATGACAGCTCATATTCCATCCTCGCCGAACAATCAAATTTCACTGCCGGAAAGCCTTACATAGTACGCCCGGGCAGAAGACTGGCGCTTTTTTCTGCCCCATGCATGCAATACACAGTAAGTCCTTCGCATTGAATGGGCGGGCTTGACATGAATGGAATGTAATGGAATGGTCTGCACGTGCACATGGATGGCGAATATACTAGCGAGGTGCCGGTCTTTTTCGGCATGAAAGCACACAAGTGACATTGAGACACGGCCCGCCAAGCTGTGGTCCATTCCGATAGGGAATGGGGAATTAGGGGTCGGCTGTGGCGAGTCGGTGATCGAGTTTGTTTGCTTGCAGCGGCGGCACTCGATACGTTACGACCCGAGACCTTGAGAGGGTGAACAACGCATCGTCGCACGGCAGCTTTGCCACCGTATCATTGAGGGTAGAGGGAAACCTACCTACCTTATGTTCTGTAAGGCCGAATTGCTTCATACGGTGTTGTGTCGTGTGGCGTGCAATAAACGCGCACCACACCTACACGCATACCAGCAAAAGTCAACAGCTGAGTGGGAGAGATCGTCGCTCGGCGGTTGTAGCCATAATCGCTGGGGAGGAACGTATATAAACAATAACGCTCATAGATATGCAGGAATATGGTGCGTGGCGAGTTGAAACTGTGACACGACGTTACTTAGAAGGGGGGTGGCGCCCGTTTTGAGGTTTATGCATATGCAAGCCATGGTTGATTCCAGGGGGGAAGGGTGTGTCGACTGTAACCAAACTTTCCTCTCGACAGTCCGTCGAGCACGAGCTCATCAATCAATTGAGACGGAGTCAGAACAGTTCCGCGAGGCTGTATAGCCTTTGATTGAAGGCATTATAACCAGAAGGCATATGCCTGCACCCGGCCGGTATGCAGAGAACAGGGACAGGAGCTCTGGGTATCGAATCTCGGGTTTAATAAGATGCGCAACCCATATCGAGAGATGACAAATGTCCGTCCTACCCATCCGGGTCCAACGAGTAGGTCGCACTGCAGGTGCTCGCTGCTGCTGTGGTGATATCGTCGCTCAAGAGCTACTCCGGCTAGGTTCGATTCGTCGGAGATGTTGCGGGTGAGGTCATCCGGGCCAGGGGAGCGCGAGACAACGAACCCCGGCAAGAGGAAGAAAACCGCGGGGAGGGAAAAAAGCTTGACGGTCTGCGTGAGCCCTGTTTCAACGGGAGTTGCACGGCAGGTCTCTGCGGTACGCACCCCAAAGCCCAATCATGGGACCTAAATGTTGTACCTAAAACGGCCATTCCGCTATCGTCGAAATACCGCCCTCTAGAGTCCTTCGAGAAGGATTTTGCCTACGTCGGAGATCCATAGCAGGTGTGTGGACTTGACCGATTAAACATTGCTGCCTCGATCCGGTTGACCGGGACTCCTTGATACCCGTCAAGTACAACACCGATCGGATCTCGAGGGTGAACGTATACCCCGCGGCCAGGAAGCTTGCAATCGAATTGAAGATATAATGACCGACTGTGTATATGAAGTGTCAGTGTCACACGACAGTATCGTCCTGATAGGCTCTCCATCCTCCAAGCGCCACTTCCCCGGTTGGCCCGTCTTCGGAGATATTAGAGCCTAGACAGTTACATATCTGTGTCCAGTTCGCGAGCTGTAGATACGCAGTGATTGGTGCGGCTTATACGAATATAGCAACTGGTGATGGCCGGTCCTGATAAGACAGGCGTCATGACAGCTTCAGCAGGGGGTACCTGCACGCAGGGGCAGCGCAGGCACGCAGGCCGCAGGACGCCCTCGCAGGACGCCCTCAACAAGAGACCGACAATGTCGCGCCTATACACGTTCGTATCCCTGCAGATAGCACCGTAGATAATGGACTTGTCACAGCGGCACATGGAAAACAGCGATAACGACCAGGAAGGCGGCCAGTCTGCGTTAGCCAAGTTGGCTCCAGAAACGCGCATGCTGCCTTCTTATCTCTCGGTGGATCGCAGGTGGATGTCAGGGTCTTTCCGCATCGGCCGATACTACCCGCCGGCTCAGCAAGGCTTTCGGCAAGACTCGTCCAGCAGAGACAAGTGCTGTCTAATAAATCCTCTGGCCACCTTGCCAGAGACAAAGCAAACTATCTTTGTCCAAAGGAAGGGGCCCAGTCTCTCCTTTCCCCGAATCGCTTCCATGCTGTGTGACTCGAAGATGCAGCCACCGACCCGACACACAGCTTAGCTAGTCTGGGAACGAGGACGGAAAGGTTGCGAGGCAATTTCTGGCCCGGCCTTGCTTACATGTTGACAATTCGGGCAGTTGGGATTCGTCCAGCTGGTCGTTAGCTAAATTGAACTGGCAGTCTATATAAGCCTCCACGTGGGATGAATGGCACTCCCTTCGCAAAAGAGGCATGCCGGACTGCTCACCCAATATAGGAGCAATGCGGGACAAGATATGTACATGATGTACGAGAAGACCTCGGCTCTCGCCTGCATCATTTGCTGGTTCGGCGGCTTGTAAAGGATGGCTCTCGCTATCGGGCGTAGTGGGGCGGTCGAGCCAAGCTCTCCGGACCCTTGCGCCTTCATGCACATCAGAGGTCAGACATCAGACATCAGACATCAGAGCGGAAGCATCCTACAGTGTCTGGACTGCTAGCCTAAACTCCATAGCATCTCCCTATGAAACCTCATGATGTTAGATTGATAGTGGCGTATAATGAAAGCTAACCCAAGGTTCAACCAAGGGTGCCATTGATCTCCGAATCGAGGCGTAGCTTTCCCTTATCTCGAGACTACATACGATGTAGGACGAAACTGGCATGGTTTCTAGTCTGAGAGCTCGTCATAGATCTCTGATGGTGTTGTCCAAGCCTGATCACTGGAGACAAACAACAAGAAAGCTGCACGTGGGAAGGATTACCGTAAGCCGATGCAGTTGTCCAAGTAGCGAGTTCAAGATGGGAAAGACGGGCATGATGGGGGGTAAATCGAATATCGATGTGAATCTATGATCAAGATCGGACTCGGAGCTTGGCCATGTAAGTAACTTTTACAACCGATTGGTGACCGGAACGCGCTATCGGCTAGCCTTTCAGCTTCGTATGACTCCTCGTCAGCCGTAGATGATACATGCTGTTAGTGGTGTTGGCTGACAGGACTAGTTTCAAGGCGGCTTTGTGACGATCTGGTTTGGGAACAACATTATCGATAAAACTTATTACGAGCTGTACGAGGGAGGTGAACTTGGGTAGACACCCACGATTGATGGCAGACAAAACTAAGGATCCCACGGCGGGACTTCGGAACGGATTCTTTGACGTTAGAGTTTCGACTTAAATCATTTGTTCCACCGTGGGGGGTTCCAAGGTTCCAAGGTTCCAAGGTTGCTTGCATTCATGCGAACTAATGAGAATTGCAAACGCCGTCACGATGGCGGTGGTTCAGGGCAAGGTTTTGTCGGCAAAGTCTGAGTTTAGTTTAGGTGGTTAGAATAGGGGAGTAGGGGGAGCCCGGGCCGCTGAAGGTGCATACATACCCAGTACCTACATATCATAGCATGCGGTGTGTGGTCTGTCCGATGTCCGACGCCTTCCTACACCTACCTACATACATGTACCTACATACCTACATACCAGCCGGCTCGTAATCGCCTAGAACTGCACACTAGTTATATGTAACTAGTGGTTCTGCGATCCGCGCCGCACCATTGGGCATTGGGGAACGTGCTCAAGATGGTGGATGAGGTGAGAGTAGGCCGAAAACTTTTTCTTCATGCCCTCCCCTTAATTTTCAACTGCCCGGTAGGGGTAATTTTCACATATATCGTCCAGTACTGTAGCTTAAGGTGTGACTCCGTTCGTAGGTAGGCGGCCAGATTTAAATTGGCCGTCCTATCAAAACCTCTAGCCTCTGGTCTAGAGAAAGGCGTGCCACCGATTTTACACTAACACCCCCACGGAGCCTAGAGCTCTGGTAAGGCAGCAACTCTCAAAGAGACCAACGGCTAGAACATGGGCTAAGCAAGGATAGAGAAGAATTGTAAGACCGCTCCGATGAAGAGTGAAGAATGAGGATAAAAAAAAAGACGGACGAGATTCAGTGAGAATGGTAACCGAAGAACCCCATGCGACTACCAACGTAGGCAGGTTGAAGTTTTGCGATGGTTAATAACTACCGCTATGGTCGAGTATCACAAAGATCGCCAACTTTAGCTACCGAACGGGCCCACTATTTCAACGGGTAGCAAGAACTAAAGACACTTACACAAAATCTCATGGGTATCAAATAGGTATGAGAACGACCTTGAGGACTTCAAGACGTCTGATATTAGAACATCACTCATAATTACATGGAATCCCAAGTCTGATTATAAGAGGGAAAACGCAAGCTACATAAAAAAGTAGGTGGCCAACAAGGTCCGAATAGTCCGAAGGGTGTGCAACTTGCGATAGGTATGCATAACATACCTCACCCAGAAGACGTTTCTGATCGTAGCTGCATGTAGGCTTAACCCTGTCTGCTACGCAAGGCTGAGTTTCTATGAGATACTTATGATAGTAACAAGTACCTAATATCGGAATTATAAGGACTGGTAGCTGGTATGGAATACCTACCTAGTGCCTAGTTATAGTTACAGTGTCTAACAACCTTGAGGTATCGGACCTACATGTAACTACTCTTGACGTTGTCACTTACATACCTACATATAAGTACCTATGAGATACATACATAGTTGACCACATGTGTCATCCTTGCTGGCATTTGATTTTCTGGCTGTTAAGCCATCAAGGTTACCACATAACTAACAGCATGCTTCCCAGAACAAATTGGTAATAGATTCAACATTCTGGTACAATGACACATCCGCGTAACTGCACCAACTGCCATGCCAGTAATTGGGTCTTGAGAATTGACAGAAGTCAGAGATACAGTTTCAGAGAATCCCATCAAGCACGTAAAACCTCACTACCTACCTGCTAGTCTAACTTATACATATGCAGGAACTGTAGAATCCCAGCTACCTAATACATAAGTAGCGTATGGAATCGGAACGTCGTTGTGCAAATGTCACCAATGCCTACCTACTTACATAGCAACCTAGCCATTACTCAGCCTAGATAGTCTAGGTGGTTCTACAACCCTTTCCCAGGGCTGACGAGTCCTAATCCAAATCGACCACAAAGAACAAAAGAAGAAAAAAAGTTTTTAAGCCCCCTGTTCAGGTCAGGTACTTGCCTACCCTGTCTCCCGAGCTCCAAAGTTTGAACTTTCCACAAGGGCGAGACGCTACGCTGTGGTAGTTGAGACAGAGACAGCGGGCAGCTTTGATTGGCCATAATGCCCGTGTGCGTGCCATCTCCGCTTTCGGGTCTGCTTGAGCATCCACGGTTAACGGTTGAATCCACGGCATGGGCGCAACTGCGACCCAGACTGGAAGAGTCACTCGCTGTTCGGCTCCACAAATGGATCTAAAAGTAAAAGCTTCCTGGATTTACTATGGGTAGCAGGTAGTAGTGGAAAACACCAAGGGGTCGGCCAAGCATAACGAAATCTGCCTGCATATAGTACCTACATACAGACCTACATACAGACCTACAGGCATACATGCCCGCATACAGCATACAGAGATGCACCATACCATCAGTGTTTTCCCCGTACGTCTGCCTTCATACTTGCGTGCCTACATGTATGTAGGTACTGTATACACCTAGGCAGACACCTACATGTGGAATTTCTACCTACTACAGTACCTACATAACTCACTACCCCAGCAGCCCTTGGTTCTAGGTTTCTAGCGTCTTGAGGCTTTGTGCAATGTGCAACGAATATATCACCAGATGACCAGCACACTTCTTCCTTCGCTCTTCTCCCTTTCTCTGGCTCACCTAAACATCTTATTGCCTATACTTGGTTCACTGTTGAAAGCGAGAAGTTGATCGAGTGCTTCTGGCTATTGCTGTCTGTCTGTCTTTGAGCAGTGCCAAACCTTAAAGTAAAAAAGTCAATTGTGTCATTCAGCTCATTATACTCGAGCTTCAGCTCGACCTGGTTATTCACTCATTGTTCCTCTCTATAAAGTACGACTCTGAAGTTCCGGCTAGCCTGCCTACCGACTTAATAAGCATTCAGCCAGCGACACCTACCTAGGTACCTACCTTACTGTGCTACCAACTTGCATTGATACGAGTTACACACACTACGTAATCAACCCCCATTACCGTCACCGGGCATTATTCATTATTCCCTACAATCAAGTCGTCAGATTGCGTCAAGCTAGCGGAATATATCGAGACAGCAGTGGTTCGAAACTTTTACCTAAGGAGCCGAGGAGCTTGGTGGCTACTGGTTACTGCAGTACCCCAGGCCACTTGTTAAGCATATCGTCATATCACGGCATCTGGCATTTCAAAGCCACGCATTCAAGCACGCAATCCAACCCTGAAAGAAAGTGGCTCCCTTTTTTTCTACCAACAAAGTTTCAGGGCGCCAACCTTGAGCTTTCTGGACCTGAGACCCTGCAGATTATTTAGTCGAGAAATAACCACCTCGGCTTGCCATTCTGGACAAGCATAGCTGATCCTGCCGGAGCTCAAATTCAAATTCACAGAAGCAAGTGAAAGGATTACCACCTTCCATTCCTAATTCTGCTGTTCTTATACTGCTATAATACCTCGTCTATTTGCTCTTCGACCCATACGCTCCCCGTCTTATTTATTAATCATCAACCTTCCCCGGCGACTTTTCAGATTCACAAGAAAGCTACTCGGCATTCATTCACTACCTGCTGCTTGTCGTCTTCAAGACTGATTGACAGTGACCAATCCGTGCACCCCGCTTCAGCCCCTCCCTTCGCAAGCACTGGCAATAGATTCTCTACCAGGCCCGACGGACCTTGCTGGCCAACCAGGGACTGCAAAACTACCTGATCCTGCCCCTAATAGGTAGATCAACAACACCAATTGAATAATGCATCATACTCGCCGAAAGTCGGGACATGCCCCAACGAACACGTCTCTGACTGACGTCCGGAAAGCAGTCACCGTCTCAGACCTCTCAAAACCGAGACGGCCGCAGACATTGTCCAGAAGACAGACACCTCAGACCGTCCAGAAGTTAGGAAAGAGCCCCAGAGTTCGTGAGAAGGAATGGGAGGAAGAGCGTTGGTTTGAAGATGACCGTGAAAGCTTTCCCCAGTTCTGGTATGTAGCAAAAGATTGCATGCCTTTGCTGGCTTCCCCTCTACCCTACCGCTCCCAAGACTTACAGGAGAGCACACCGTGCCCCCTTTCCCCTGAACCCCCACCCCGTTGACCAAGATGGCGTGCCACTTGCTGCGGGCAGTCACTTGATACACTCTTGATGCAATCGGCGCATTGAGTGGAGGTGGGGGTTGTTGCCATGCGACCTCTTGTTCGAACGGGAGTTTGCAGCCATAACTTTATTTGCGACTTGACGCTGAAGTTTCGTACTATTTGCTGACCGGTTTCGTATTACATAGCATGACGTGCGAAAAGCAATTCGTCCCTCAGGATGAAAAGCTGATATACTGCTCTGAGGCGTAAGCCACTTCTATCACCCAGCCAATGACGGACTTGCATTGCTAACATGCTTGCTAGATGCCGGAAGCATGACCAGAGTGCAAGTGCCGCAACGTCATTACATTTCGCATCTACGGGCTACGAGAGAGTTGGAGCCGGTTTGCCCTTCTATTCCGCCGGTGATGCGGCGCCTCGCGACATCGTTCCGCGAGCTTCGCCATCACGCCCAAGTTCTAACTACTGGTCGCCACCTACTACCCCAACAAGCACTCCGTACAGCAGCGCCATCTCAGCCTTGAAATCGTTGAGCGTACGACCCCCGAGCCCGCCATCTCCTACCTCGGCATACTCGAATCTCTTCTCCTTAACTCGTAGCGCCGTTACGAGTCCGAGCACGTCGTACTCGACACCCGCCAACTACTTCTCATCGACGTATGACGGTGGATATGCAGCTGCCGGATATGATGGCTCAACCGGTGCTTTGAGCTCAGACCGGCCTCTGCCCTCACGGAGACCAGGCGGTATATACTCGAGGCCCACCAGTATGGATCTAGTAACGCCAATCGTTGGCCGCTGAATTTTACATCACTCAAGGACACTTCTTGATCCTTGCGGTGCCACTACCTACATACATACATTACGTTTAACGGGGATATTCTTCCCACATAATCAGCTGACGAACTACCCATAACCAGAGGGCTCATGTTGTGGAACGTCTCCAAAAAAGCATACGGTGTGAAGATTTCGGTACACGGAACGAGATTTAGCCCCCACGGCCAAGTGCGGGGGACACCGGGGGGGTCAGCAGTACCCCAGATTTGATGGGAAACTGTTGCATCCCCACGAAATTCAAGATATACCAACATACCAGAATAGCAAGTCGATGCAGCGTTTTTGTGTTAAAGGCATTCAGGAACATAACATAACTCAACTCAACAGACGGAATTTGTGGCTACATGATTCAACCGCGTGATGTCTAATATTGGTTATTGCAGCGACGATGCAGAAAACCCCGACGTCACAGCGCGCTGCAAGGGACCCCTTTCACCCCAATTGTCCCCCGGACCTGCCGGGGGCTGCAGGCAAGGTCACTCCGCAGCGCACATCTGTGCATTTGTCATGCCCACATATCATAAATACCACCTGACACCTACGATACTCTACCTACCTCGCTGGGACAAGCCTTGTAGATAGATTACGGGTGAGAAGATGCATATATGAGCAGCCGTGCAATTGGCGTATGGTCGAGGGGGTTTCGTCATTCACTTTCTTCATTGGGAGGGACATCTGATACATCAATTTTCCCGGCATTGGTGGGCGCTGCATCTCTGCATCTGCGTGTAATCAGGGTTTGGGTAGGATAGGATAGGACAGGCTAGGGTAGTATAAAAACTATATAGTCGGGGGCTTTCGGTTTTCCGAATGTGTATTTACTTACGACTGGCGGACGAGGCGTCGTCCAATATTCTAGAAATAACTGAATGCACGGCTGTTACCACAAACAATGGGTGATCGCCGTCCATGTCGCCTAATGCACCCCGGAGACCACCAACCTCCGCAACGCAGGAGTACAGCCGGGAGCCGTGGCACTTCCTCTGCCGATCTGCCGTGGTCCACCCCTCTTTTTTCACCCCCTTCTCCTGTCTCCGTGTCCCTTCTGCTTTCTGCTTCCCGGCCTCTCGCGCGACTTGATTCTTTCCAACCCCTTTCGTCCGAGTTTCACCAGTTTCAGCGATATGACCGTCATCAAAGGAAAATTCGGTGGGATAGCATAATTGATTCCAACCCGCCTCATGATGCCCCATGCCCCATACCCCCCGGATTATTAGGTTCAATTACGGCGGAAAATTTTCTGTTATGGACGGCGCCGTTTTCTATTAATAGGGATCTATGCGACTGGCAGCCAACTCATGCTGTGAAGTACAGTAGCCGCTATTTGCACACGCAATGGTACATACCAAGCACACCTACCGCGATACCCACACCGCCCGCGACCACCTCCTCCGCTAACGACCTGCTAATCAACTAGCAAACCCCGCTCCGGCGGCATTTCGTCTCGGCCTAGTTGTTATCGGGGGACCGGGCCAAACTCTACCTTCCCGGTTTTGGTCCTGGCTTCCTTCCTTTGCCCTGACATATTACATAGGGCTAAACTCAACGCTAGAAAGGCGGCCGCTGCACGGACGCTTCCGAGAGCTCCGGGGGGGCTAGGTAGGTATGTATGTATTGTACAGGTGGGTGGGCGGACGGACAGGCACAGCAGTAGGTACACTACCTACAACTGGACGCTGGCCAGGGACTGGCAGGGGCAGACAGGTACAGTGCACATCATACATACCCTACCTCCATACCTACCATACACGTGGGCCATCTCCACAAACTTTCACGATTTCGAGTCCATTCGAGCCAATTTGTTCTTTCCTGGCTTCTTTCGTTGTATTTCTCATGTCAAGTATTGCTGCGTTGCCTACATATTTACTAATATTATGGATAATACCTTATACGCATGATGTACGTAGGTATGTAGGTAAGTCATTAAGTAATAAGAGTTGGAAGTGTGTGCTTCTTCCGGCTACTCAATTAGCTAACAACTACTTCGTACATGCTATGAGATGATGTGGGCTCCGTTTCGGTATGTCTGGTGACGTTGTTGGCATGCGTACTACTGGCTCAAGTCATCCCATGGCATTGGGCATTATGCGTGTATGTATGTGTTTACATGGTTAGTTACGTACGTAATGTGTAATAAGATCCCAAGATGAGATGATGAGACATGACATGACGAGACGAGACGAGAGAACGAGGGGGGCTCAACACTCCCGCACCGTTGACGATTTAGCTCGCGGGTGGTCGTGGGTCTGTAGCAGCTTGCCTTCTATGTAAGTAGGTACCTACCTATGTAACTCCAACTACATACGAAGCACGAAGTAACGGTGGGCTCGAATAGAAAACCCCGTACCTCGATTCTTGAGGGGGGGTCCCATAACGCGCGTCGTCTTAGCCACCTCCGAGTCGTCGACATTGTAGCAGCTAATGTACGAACAACATCACAACATCACAACATCATTGTCGCTAGTCCCATACTGTGAGCATGGCGAAGAGCATCATGACTACTAGTACCTAATAACCAACTACTGTAACTAGTGGCCCCGGCAGTTTAAGCCGCTTTTGTTCTGCGTGCTGCGTGCCGCAGAAAAGACAACAGTCGGTGAGATCTCTTTTCACCTCGAAGGGGGGGGGCGGAGGGGACAATTTACAGGAGGTCAAAATGCATTAGGTACTTGAATGAAGTGGGGCCAGGCCCTCGAACAACTGGCCCGAGTTGAATCGCAGATCTCAGAAAGACAGGCAGATTTGTGGTCCCCCTATGCAAGCCCTGGCGCCCAAGAACCAGGGCCGCTTCTTCGCCTCCTCTCAACGACGAGAACGTCCAGAACGAACCAGACGGTCCACCCTCTCTTATTTCTTCTGCTCCTCCTCCTCCTCCTCCCCCGCTATTTTGCCTAGATTTCGCCTCGTATGATGGCGCCTGCATCGCATCACAGATCAGGGCACGAACAGCCCACGAAGGAGGGGCGAAAAGAAATGCCTACTCCAGAGGGGGAGGGAAAAGGATACAAAACCTGATCGAGCACGTTTTCCCCCTCCCCCTCAAACAGACACGAGCATGGTCTATCCCGGGTCGAAGGATGGCACGAATTTTTTTGAAATGGCGGCGTCCTTGATATATTGTGCAATGCTCCGTATTTACGGTTCGAGCTCCTGGAACGTGGTGGAGCAATAACGGTGCGCTGTTATGATCTACAAGAAATCGCGGGATAAGGAAAATCCCCGGAACGGGGACGCTATGCCTCTAGCGATATAAACCAGGCCCGGCATTTGTTCCCGCCGCTTCTCTGGTCTGGTGGATAGGTGACTAACAACTACCTTGGTTAGGTGTTTTCGTCGAAGATGGGACGATGATGTCCAGCCGGCATAGTAGCTACCAGCTGCCATCTGCCATCTCGCGAGGAGACTACCTGCCTTGAAAGCTAGGGGCTTTCTGTTCTGGGGCTTGAGGTATATCGTCTGTCACTTTCAGATATACACTACCTGTCTACTGCGAGATGATGTTTGTTGTGATATTGTAGAGCTGGCCTACAATTGTGACATTGGTGAGGGCTCAGACGACAAGGAGAAAGCAATATATTTCAGATAGTAGACATGTGAAAAGGTCCGTCTATTACTAGAACAAGTGGCAGGCAAAAGTAAGCGGGTGAATATAGCCTCGAGTCTTACAACATGAAAGCTAAGAATATGCTGGCGTTATACCCCTGAGTATATACGATACAACTATCTGTGTCTGGCTGAGTAGCCATGGTGAACTATCATCTCGTCAACGCCAAAAATTAGTCTATGTTATAACTAATGTCAATGGTCATTATTGTCAATTTAGCCATTGCCCATCGTATATTGAGCCTGACATCGCGCCCACCGTTTCAATGTCAGTCATTGCAGGACTGAATTCTGAAGCTGATATCTGAGATTTTGTGGCAGTGGGATAATCAACCCCAGCTCATCGGTTCTTCCCCGTGCACTATTCGTTTGTTGGTATCTACATGCTAGTTATGTTGGTGATACTTCAAAGCTTCGTGTCTCAATCATACCTTTTACTAATCCCATGGTCATTTCATCTTCAAAGGACGGCACAGCTGTTATAGAACCCATCCTTATTTGAAATTGCTTCATAGGCACGATTCCTATAGATGTGCATATTCACAAGCAGGGAAGTTTGATCCGCTAACGACTAGATTAGCCAATACCAACTTGACTTTTCGATGCCTACCACCTACGAAGGCATCCGTTATGAGTTTACTGGGTACTTCTTTATGTTGAATAATCTTATGTGATGGTTTGCAGTCGAATACCTAGGTAGGTACCTATGACATAAGAAGGATGGTCGAATATTAATTGCGTAGATACCCTTCGATGATATCTTCGGCAACTACATTGATCTACTAAGGGCCTTGTTTTGCTCCTTCCAATTCTCGAATATAGACTGGCCTAATAGATACTTATCTATATACCGCCTACTTCCCGTCCAAAGCAATGCTACTGGTAAATGATACCACTGGTTGTAGCTGCCCTTTCTAGAAATGAACCGAACTATATTCTCTTACAGACACTGGATAATCTTGGGGGTTCTAAGTGTTTAAAACTCATATCAACTAGAATAACTCGCACCTAGTCCGTTCAATCTGTTTATACCGCATGATCTATGGCAGGCACGGTCCACCTCACGTTATATCAGAAGGTACCTACCTACATACCTAGGTAGGTAGGTAGTGTAGGTGATGTTATATTGTGACACAGGCAGCTTCCTGCCTCTGCTGCCTGTCTGCTAGGTATATACACATTACTACACTACCACCTGCTCAAGTTGCAGCTCTCCATCATCATAACAACACCATATCAACGGCGCAATTGGCTGGATCGGCATATGTTGCGTTCTAATCCGATGACGAATGACAATAGGTAGACGATTGAAACCTTGAGTTCCAATATTGTATGTCTAGAGAACGTGTCAGGTATTATTCAATCACCCTCCGGTCCCCTCTCCTTCCTCATGTCGAAAACCTTGTTTTCTCATCCTCATAACCGTGCTAGCATCTACCACTCAAGACAGTTACCTCATCTAGATTGTGTTCTTAACTTACTTCCTAATACTTACCTCCCTCCACCAGACAACTCTCACAGATTCTAGGAAGCTGCTCTGCGTCTTCGCTACGGGGGTTCCCATCACTCGGATTGGGTTCCTACGATAACAGCCGATCAATACATATCTCGTACCTACTTCCACTTAGTACGTTATAGTGCCCATCATGGCAGAGAATGGGCACGGAAGTGGCAACAGTGGTGGGTTCCCAGACAGATCGACTTTGGAGTCCATTCAGCAGAACTTGGGACTCACCTGGAACAACAACACGCCCCGATATGCTGCGCAATGGGGACCCGTCGAAGCTTTTCGCGAATTGGTGCAGAATTGGTGAGTCGTCTACTTTATATATCTCACAAAGTGTTAACAAGTACTAGGAGAGATGCGATCATCGATTCATTCGGCCTTCAAGAGCAAGATTTTATGGTCACGTCAGAGGACAACGGGGATCAGCTACTTTACAGAGCTACCATGCGCTCGTCATCGCTCCAACAAAATACACCGGGGAAATGCTTGGGGTTTATTCGGTGGCTCCGCGTATATGGAGCAGGCACTGTTGAGATCACCAATCGACAAGCAACTCTTCAACCCTGGCACATAACCCTTGGAACTACTACGAAAGGAGATAAGACCAACCAGGCTGGAGCTCACGGCGAAGGCTTGAAATTAGCCCTCTTAGCTCTGTTGCGAAGCCCACAAAACCATTCGATTTCTTGTCGTTCCGGAGGCTTCGACTGGAACTTCAACTTCACTAGCGAAGGAAGACTGAACACGGTAATTACGAGAATGACGCCATCGGCGATTACGAAGGCGTGCGATGAGGCAGGGGAAGAAGTCACAGGTAGTACCCTGCCTTTTGCTCCAGCCTCGAATGGAGATGTCCAATTCTTCATTGGTGCACTTGGAGAAGGGCGAAACGAGAGTGGAAATATCATCCGCCGTTCAGACATTTCCAAGGAAGAATTCAAGGAATGGACTAATGCTGCTCTTTTCCTACAAGATATCCGCAAGGGAGGCCGACTGTGTACAAATAGGGGTGAGATAATAACTGATAAGCGATTTGCGGGAAGACTATATTTCCGGAGTCTCCTACTCAAGCGGCCAAGCCCAGGTCGGTCTGCCAGCCTGACTGGACACCAACTCTGGTTTGGATACAACCTCACGACAGGAAAGACACATCGGAACCGTGAGTCAATGGCCGAAGCAGATGAGGAATCACGAGCTATATGGTCTATATGGAACCAAGCTCTGGAGTCTCCTCGGCTTTTCTTGCTTAGGGACCTTCATTATCTGCTTAATTCGAAGACGGAATATGCTGATGTGGCCAAAGCTGATCAGTATATTGATAATCGCACGGCATATAATCTCACAGACTACTTATCTTCCGGGTCCCTCAAGAACAAGTGGTACTTCTGTGCCCGAGAAACAAGCGAGGTATAGCATCGATCTTCTATACCGTATAACTCTATACCATAGATATCTAACGGTGTCCATAGAACCCACGCTTTCAAGATACTGTCAGGAGACTAGGCCACGAACCCATGCTACTCCAAGAGCCATATTGGGATCTTCTGAAGAAGAGGGGACTTGCCCGGACTGTCTGTGAAGAAGAGAGACGACGCTTCCAAACTAGCAGGGTCATCTCTCATATCCCTCAAAATGATTTTCCCAGATCGATTGACCGAATTCTTCGCGCATCCTTTTCATCCTGTCCTCAGACTTCAAACCTGACTTTGGGATTCGTGGATGGTGGCCCAACGAGTCTCGACTCCGTCTACTCCCCAGCTGAAAGCACGATCACTATCCACGGAAGATGGTTGAGTGAGGATAAAGCACTCGAAGAACTCGGGATCATGAAAGAGGATGTTACCCCGACTTACGTTGTTCAAACTGCTGCAAAAAGACTGTTCGCCGATGCGTTGATGCAGCCGAGTTTGAGCAAGTTTCGAAGTCAAGACCAGAAACCACCTGAATGGCACCGAAACCGAGCGGTGATCCAGTGTGAGCAAAGGATAATCAAGAGTACCCAGTTCCAAGAGAGCTTAAAGATCTCAATCCAAAGATCTGAAGAGTCAGACTCTCTAGTCGTCAAATGGAATGCCATATTAGGGTGGGCTTCGGGTAAAACAATGGTCATTCAGGCGCATCACTCTTCCAGATGTTCCCATCTCAAAAGAAAACCAACTTCGAAGCACATAAGTTCAATAACCCCCCATTCTTTACAATGCGTCAGTCACCCTGTTCAAGGTTGCCTGTATGCCCTTGTTGCTTTCGAGTCGGAGCTTCATCAATTTAGCGGCATGCACGAAGCAGACCAATACTTCATACTCATTTCAAACCTGTCCGAGGAGGACAGTTTTATAATTCTTGCTGAGGATTTTCCTATTACTCAGTATAAACCCTCAAAACCCGAACCGCCCAAGCAATGGTTTGGTAAGCACTCGTTTCCAATCGATGATAAATGAGAATTCTAACAAACAGCAGCACAGGGAAAGCCGATCGTGTCTTTAGATATCATGTCAATGGACTGGTTCCGAGGCTTAAGCTCAACTGGCGGTCCCGAGGCTGTTCTCGGAATCAAGAAAGACCAAAAACGGGAGGACGATCATCAGCAAAGCTGCGTATATGAGAGCGCAGCCGCTACAAGCAAGAAGCGCCGTCTCAATTAGCTGTCCTGGTCCACTAGTACGAGCAGACCATACCTAGGCTAATATCAGGAGGTGTCAAGTGTGGCGCGCGAGAATTTCGTCTATTGCTTCGGTAGAACTCGCTGGCGACTGAGGTGTTCTGGAGACAAGACATATCGACCAGTGATGGCTAAGTTCTTCAGGCCGTGTTGCTTATATACCACCCACTTCTCGAGAAGAGATCAAGGGCAACTATGGGAGCTTGCATTTCCGTTTACCCGATGTTTCCAAGTTCACCCCATTGTTGCGGACAAGAAATTATGTATTTCCTTGTCTTGAGTTGGGCCTCGGATTAGGCGATGCACACGATGGGTACGATCCATTTGGCAAATAGCCATTGCTACGATACGCACCGTCTAGCTATTGCTGATGTCAAAAGGCTATGTCAGGAGCATGATACCTAGCTAGGCAGTGTAACGAATTGAGCTCGTGGAATAGTTTATGTGCCCGTAATCCCAAAGCATAATTGCGCACTTATGAATAGCATCGAGCTCATTAGTAAAATAAGTTTCCAAACTCGAACATTAGGGTAGCACTTTGCCCTATTACGCAGTATACTGTATACATCTATCCATAGAAAGTGGTGTATCTCGGAACCATACACCCTTTGGGCTTCAGAATCTAATCTGTGCTCCCGTTCTTGGGTTTTGACTGAGCACAATCTACCTGGGCCTGGAATTCCTCCACAATGTGTATATTATGGTCATAGGCATGGTTGGCAACATCCGGCGCTATCTGTTCAAAGCTACTCAACTTGAAGCCAGTGGCGGCCTTGTCGCCTCTCCATCCCAGCGGACCGCTGCTGTGCCCACTTGGTCTCTCATAAGAGAGCCTATTGCTGCCTACGAGCGATCGAGCAAAATTGGGGAAGTGGCTCACGACGAACGGCTTGAGGCGTAGTATGCAGTTGCAGATGACTCCAAGATTGAGTTCGACCGATGACCACACCGCGGCCGAGGCCTGAGTCCAAGTTACGTCGGGATTTGTTGCCATGGCCTTCACATACGAAATGCGGGCAATTGACGCCAGAACGACCCTACAATGCAGGCTTAGCACTCTATCATACAAGGCGAGAGATGGTTTAGTAGGTATACTTACGTAGAACCGAGGGCAAATGTGATACCGATGATGATCTTCTTCTTCAGAGGCATCTTAAGATGATAAAGCATTGGCATAGGGAGGAAAATGAGCACAAAATCTGTTAGGATGTTGAGGACGGCTTGGGAGATCGCAATGTTATTCAAACACACTCCGCTTCCAACCGTCATTGGATTGCAAGGTCCTGCGAAGAGGCTGGTAAAAACGATGGTATATCCGAAGGTGAAAGCAGCAACGACGCAGACGTATATTCGAAATTTTTTAAATGGGTTGATACGGTGATAGAGTGCCAGCATGGCTAGTTTCGTCAAGGTCGGAGGCCAAATGTAGGTGATGGCCAGGAGAAGTAGAAGCTGAAGTTTGTCAGTTGACGTTATCTTAGGGAGTACATGAGAAACATAAGATCTAGATGCTACTCACATCCAAGTATCCAGTCAACTGGCTCGGCGTGACATCCCATTCATGTTTCCCAAAACCTGCGGGCATCGCTATATCATGGGCACATTAGATATGGAAACTCAGCCTTAAAGATAATAATACAGACCTAGAACCATCCCAATAAAGAACGTTAGGGAAACCCCCCAAGAAAGCAACACCAGAGCTGTGGAATTGGTGGTTAGAAGGACAATCACGATCGAGTCCATAGGGGAGGCTCACGTACGGTCATCGATTTCGAATTTTCGCACTATACAGATGGCCGTATATAACCGTAGCGCAATGAATATCGTTGCTAGAGCGAACGTAGTGGAGAAGACGACGATGATCACCGTTTGCAGACCCGTCCCGTGGTAGAAATCTGGAACCACGCCGGCCGGCGGTGGCATTACGCCGACCTCTACCTCTGCCATGATGACTCGCGGAACGGATTTCGGTGCATATGAACAGTTTTCTGCGTCGACCACCTGACGATGGCAGTAGTAATGTAGTCTAGAATGAAATATCAAGAGATGTTTGGAAACGAAGACATACTGCTACGGATGCAAGAGCCAGCTTGTAAGTAATTAGGGAAGAGACCGCTTCTGAAGTCTTGAAGAGAACATATTGAGTATATAGAGATCCCTAGACACCCGTGGCGCAATATGCTTGCATGGATCATTCGACAGGCAACAGGAAACTAGGTACCGCCTTTGCTCACCAAGATCGGTCCGCTTTGGACGCACTTGCACCTGCGCAGTCTTACCCCACGCTGATTCAGACCATGGGTGTTGAGCGTAAGCAAGTAGGGGTAGATCTACTGGGCTTATTAGGTAAGTGGCAGGGCAAAGTACAGATCTCCTGCATTATGTAACGGACTGTTTTCAAGGCAAAGGGAAATTAAAGTTTTGGACCCCGGATAATCATACTAACTTAAAGTCAACGTTTTGCAAATCGGTATGGGGGAAGGCCCGTGGGGGTGTGTTCAAGGCTGTAGTTATACTGACTTGTTACTTGATCCATCGATCAGGCACAGCAGTCGACATCTCATGTATCTTATCCGGGGACCAACCCTGGTTCTTGACTATCCTTATTCTCTGAAGTACTGTATAGGTTGTTCTTACCCCCTGGAAAGATAGGTAAGTAGCTGTTGGTCGGGGAAGCAGGTGGATATAGTGCAACATCACGAATAATATGCATGGAATGAACCTTCCTTTTACCTCGTTCGTAGGATATGAAAGATTGATGTAATAGCCTCATCGTAATAGTGTCACCTGCCGTAGGACCTTTAAACGTACATTGTGTCTGAAGAGGAAAGAGATTGCACAACCCCCCTGTCTTAGGTCAGGAATCGAACGATAAAGTTTATAGACTCATTTCGGAGTGAACGGAGACCATACAAAGCCCCTGCCAGGGTGGGGATTTACTAGGGTCTCTTCCTCCCCTCTACACGAGCCCTCTCCTTCCGATAGGCCACCGACAGGGAGGTATACGCATGTTGGTTCTCCTACATATACGAATGCGCTTTCGCAGGTCAATCTGGAACTATGAAACTTAGCTTACCCCCTCCCCTCGGTGAATGCTTCCCTACCCCCCCAGCATGATTCAGTCACGACTCTAAAAGAAAAAGGACGGCGTGGAGTTGGAAAACACCAAGTCGTGTAAACAACGCGTCAGACGACTTTCGAACCATGCCGAATCCCAAGCCAAGAGGATCCTTCAACTCGGCCGAGGCCCTGCCGGTCAGACCGGCCGAGATTACCGCAGACTGGTTATCCAAGGCCTTGGGGCGTCCAATCAAAGCAGTGACTATCGTCGGAGAAATACACGGGACAGCGAGCAAGATCCTCCTGGAGATCAAGGAAGAGGAATCGGAACCGACCGCCGGAGGAGGCGGAGCACCGCCGCCCGAGACTCCCCACCACCAGCGGATATGCCTCAAGGGCGGCTTCAACCCCGAGCTCGTTGCCATCCACCCGGGCCTCAACGCCACCTACCGACGCGAGGCCGAGTTCTACTACCACGTGGCGCCCCTCGTCGAGATGCGCCTCCCACGGGCCTGGTACTGCGGCTCGGACGCGGTCAGCGGGCAGGGCCTGGTGGCCATGGCGGACCTCTCGGCGGAGGGCTGCACGTTCGGCACGCCGCTGGCGGCGTGGCCGGCGGCGCGGGTGCGCGCGGGCGTCGAGCAGCTCGCGGCGCTGCACGCGGCCACGTGGGGCGCGACGCCGGCGCGGTTCCCGTGGCTGGCGGGCGACAACAGCAGCAGCGCGCTCGGCGAGAGCCCGAACCCGCTGCGGGGCATGATCCTGGCGCTGCTGAGCCCGGCGGCGTGGGCGGTGCGGTTCGACGCGCCGGGCGCGCGGCCCCCGGTGCCCGAGGCGAGCGGCCTGGCCGACCGGGCGCGCCTCGAGGCCGCGTTCCGGAAGCTGTGGCGGACGACGGACCCGCGCTTCGCGTGCGTCATCCACGGCGACGCCCACGTCGGGAACACGTACGTGACGGCGGCGGGCGAGCCCGGCTTCGTCGACTGGCAGGGCCTGCACATCGGCTCGCCCTTCCACGACGTCTCGTACTTCGTCATCGGCGCCCTGGACGTCGAGGACAGGCGCCGGAACGAGCTGGCGTTGTTCGACCACTACCTGGCCGCCCTGGCTGCGAAGGGGGGCCCGGAGCTGAGGAGGGACGAGGTCTGGGACGAGTACAGGAAACACGTGCTGCACGGCATTGCGTGGGCCCTGTCGGCGCCGCAGATGCAGCCGAACGATGTGGTCTTCGCCATGGTTAGGAGACACGTGGCGGCCGTCGAGGACCACGGGAGCCTGGCGCTTCTGGAAAGCTTGCCGGAATAATATACAAGGAGGGCTCGTAATGACCTGTGATCTGGGTAACCGGGAGAAGGTCGAGGATTGCCTACCATGCACAGAGGGCTTTTGGTTCAAGCCACGATATGATATATCAAGCACTTTCTTGCTAAGGTGGTTCGATGGTTGCTTTGTACCATTCCGGGAGGAGAAACTTGACTTCTTACCTATACCCAACGACGTATTTCCGGGCGTTATGACTTGTGGTTTAATTATACTCCATATATCATACTGATCCCTCTTACTTTCTCAGTTATAAGATTGCTATAATGAGAACATCTCTTTTTATGCTCCCGGTTAGCAAATTTTCATAACCTATATCTCTTGGCAACCCTGGGTGTCAATTGGGAACAAATCCTATTGGGCGGCGTGTCACCTCCAGGTGACAGTATCGTCAAGAATTTCTTTCGTTCCGGCCTGGACTCTGGCCAACCATGCGACTAATACCCCAGCAAAGGTTATGTGACTTGAAGAGGACCCTTGATACACCGCCAGGGCTAGTTCATCGCCAACAAGAAGAGTAATAAAGGCCAAGCTAGAGAGGATAGTCCCAGGATGCAGGATGCATTACTACGTAGTAATTTTCAACCACCTTGAATAAGGGGGGAGGGAATAAGGGCATGTGGATACTGGGACGCGAAGTGCTGGACTGCATAGACAACGCTGGGCCAGCTTTGCCAGCTGTTGGAAGTTGGATGTCACTTGGCGGCTGATGGGCTAGCGGAATGAACCTGCCGGAAGAACTCCGGTTTTCCCCTTAGAGCTACAACTAATAGGTACATATGTACGTACTATGTAGGTAACTGGTATGTAGCAGCCCTGGTGCCTGGCAACAACCTTGAACTGCAGGTGCATGCTCAACTGAGATGCTCAACTGGTGTAGGTGGCAGTTGGCAGGTGTCATCATAACCTGGACTCAATTCTCCAAAGCTGTCTCAGCTCAGCCATACACACGTACATACTTACTTAGTACATAGTTGACGAAGCTTGTTCAGGTCTCGCTTGTTTGCTCCCGACACTTCGACATTTCGACATTTCGATGCAGCCTTTCCCGCATTCCATATATTCATAGGGACCTGTCGATCGAATACAGAGAATCCCTTTCAAACCTTCCTCCAGCAAATAACGCCCCAAGATGTTGTTCCTCGGCAACCTACTCTACGTGACCTGTCTCCTGCTCAACGCCGTTTCCATCCTCTCCGAAGACCGCTTCCTGGCGCGCGTCGGCCTGTCGCCTACCACGTACGATCCCGCCTTTGGCGCCGGTGTCGACGCCCAGAGTGCCCGAGCTAAGGTCGTCCACCTAATTGCGAGCATACGGACTTTGATGCGATGTACGTTGTGACTGACGGGGTCTGGAAGTGAGGCGCAGGCAGTGAACTAGCTGACTGACTTGGCAAAACAGTTCCCTTGATAATAGCCAACACCCTGATTATAATGTACGAGCTAGTCTTGGGTTGACGAGCCAAAAGAGCGTCACCACGGGTGCTTCGGGCGGGCGAAGCTAGCGAAGGTTGCGCCCTATTAAAACCGGCCATGTCTCGGGTGTCAGTGCTGGTCATGAATGAGCATGGCTTCCACGCCGTCGCGCGTGGTGGTAGAGCCAAAGTGGTGGCAGGGCCCTCGAAAAGACACGATTCCGGCGCATAAACATCGACCATATAATCCATTACAACTTTCGAATACAGAGTATACATCATGACCACTATCGCGAAGCCCGATCTCGTCTAGCTTGCCGGACATCACGATGCCAATCTACAGCTCTCCACCTGCCTGTAATCCTCAAGCAAG
The DNA here is from genome assembly GCA_022225965.2 of Diatrype stigma. NCBI lineage: Eukaryota > Fungi > Ascomycota > Sordariomycetes > Xylariales > Diatrypaceae > Diatrype > Diatrype stigma. The sequence continues at coordinate 92,884 of JAKJXP020000079.1, forward strand.
TCACTGCCGAGCTTATAGGACACAACCCTCATGGGGGTACATCTGCTTCCAAGGGAGGTCTAGATACACGACGATTTCCACGCACGTGAGGGCCCTTTCGTAAGCCCGTCGTAGCTGGAACAAAGCCCCCTCAAATATTAGCGCGGGGATGGATCCCAAGACGAAGGCAGGCAATATCATGAGAACTTGGACATCGACGGGCTTCATGTTGACGCGTCATGGATTAGCGCATTATAATTGAGAACGTGCAGTGTAGGCGCTTGTGGACAGGTGGTCGATACCGACTGAGCGGAAGATGGGGTTCCTGCCTGCCTGCTATGGTGGCTGTTCAACTGCAACTCTGCAGGCGCTCGGGTGCGAGGAGCCCTTACATCGTGACGTGGTAGTTGGCCGAGTAGTTAATGGTTAATGGAATCAATGCTGATATCGCCTGCCCCAGGACAACTTCCAATAGATACCCTAACCATGGGTTGCAAGTGTTTTCCCCCTAAGCAGCTTTGTTCTGCTAGTGATAATCGACGGGAAGCAATAACATGGAATAGCAGTGTGTGCAATGCTGATCCCGAAGCCTTGCTCGCGCATGAACACCGCTAGCAGAAGGTACGAAGCGGTAACAATATATCTAGAGGATCAATGACTTCGTTTCACGGCCGGGGGCTTGTCAGCAACCCTCATCTGCATTGGTTCCGCTTAGTATGTGGTGCAAGCCTCACATTGTAGCTGCCGAGAAGGTGTTGGGAACAACCCCCTTGCTGCAATGCAATCCTTGCTCTTTTCTTTACTCTGGTTTTGCAGAGACGTATGTGATATGCTCGGAGCTACACATGACGGATATAGGGAATATGACTATTTGTGACTGTCGATTTTCATTATGTCTTGTTCTGACCAGGGACAAGGCCCCCCGCATTCCGGGAGCCAATAGACGGAATAGCTTAGATGACAAGACGACTCTTGTCAAAGCCTAGGTGTATCGTCCCTGGCTCCCAGAGTTTCCACATCACATAACTACTGACAGTGATGGTGGTTCATACTTCCTACACTACGAGGATAGTTCTCAGAAGTGCTACACGGCGACTGGAGGCAACTTCTCGTCGTTACGGACAAGTAACCTTACCCCTTCTTGGTTTTCGAAACAACTGGTTGTGTTTTTGGAGTGGCCGGTCGCCGAACCTTTGTCATGGGGTTTGTAAAATCTTATGACCGGGGACCTCGGTCTCAATTTGCCGAACTTTCTATCACTTATACGCAAGGACCCCCTTTGTACACCGGTAAGAAGGACTGTTGTCCTATAGTAACAGGGATTGTGGACTAGGTACTGGAGAGTTTGTTCGAGTTACCCTCTCTAGAGTTATCATGTTGTAGACGCATGTCAGCTTCTGAACCCAGACACTAGTCATGGTCAATAGGTGTTACCTCATAAAGTACGTGTCTGCTGAGGGAGGGGATGGACCTGGCGTTCCAGTCCGCCAGTAAGCAATAGTCGGAACTCTTCTTCTTATATAACTATATAAACATATGCCTAGCCAGCCTTCATTTGTTCACGTACGAGCTGAAAACACCGATGATACCTAGGGATGTGCTCGTTTTCGCTTTGCTCGCTTTCGCTTAACCTTGTTGATCCACTGGTGATGCCAACGACATTGCCGGCATGATCTAAGGATAAAAATAGTATGGATATACCCCCACATAAATCGACAAGCTAACCAGGCCTTGCATAGAATCAAGCTTTGGTCAAGCCAGGGGAACACGTGTAGTTGGTTAGACAGTTGACAGTTTAGACCTGAGGATGCACCTCTACCACATGCTAAGGTATGTGGTTCAAGGTTGACCAGGCGGCACGTCGTTTGTCCATCAAGATCCAAACGGGGTTGTGATATACGACTGTCCATGGACCTATATGAGCATCATCGCGGACCAATAGCATTGCCAGCCGGCTCAGCTCCTGGATTTAGTATGGAATTAACGGCATTATGGTGGGTGAAGTATGGAATTCGGGGCCGACGGATTCAGCGCTACACTTGAAGGAGACAGTATTATGTGGATTGGAGAGTGGCTGCGCCGTACATAGCATATGCTACCATGGTGATAGCATCAAAAGGGGAATTGGAGATGTCGTGGTATATAAGTAGGCGCTTCCCTCCGCCTTGCCTGGGGCATAAAGCTTGTCTTTGGCGTCCAGACCAGCCAGTATCACACCTCAAGTCGGGAGTGCGACCGACCACCTAGCCTAGGTCCCCATCGATTCGATCATACCAGCGATTCCAAGATGCGTCGCGCAGCAGCCGGCGTTGCCTTAGCAGGCTTGTTGGGACTGGCCGAAGTGGCCAGCGCAAAGCTTGTCAAGACGCCCAATAAGCTGTCGATCCAGGGCGGCACGTGCAAGACGACGGCTGTGGACTCTTTCTTCTCGATCCCTTACGCGAAGCCACCCGTCGGAGACCTGCGATACGCAGCGCCTGAGCCGTATGCGCCGCCCTCTTGTGGCATCGTGATCAACGCCACGAATCCGACGCCATCCTGCATTCAGTTCGGGACCGCCTTCGAGGAAACGGGATCACAGAGTGAAGACTGGTAAGCTAGATCCTCCGCGTCTTACCCAACCACCAACTACTTACTCAGCCCTTGGTGGTCTGTCTGTCTCTGTTTGCTAACACCAGAGGCGCGACGCCTGCCTGACCATAGCCTTTACTTGAATATCTGGGCTCCTTCTTCTGCCACCCCGGGCTCGGATCTCCCGGTCAAGGTCTGGCTGTTTGGTGGAGGGAACGAAGGTGGAGGGGTATCGGATCCCACGTACGACGGTTGTTACACAGCACAGGATTCCATCCTGGTGTCGATCAACTACCGGCTAGGCCCGCTAGGCTTCCTCGCGCTGACGGACCTCGGATTGAGCGGCAACTACGGAACCCAGGACCAGCTACTGGGGCTGCGGTGGGTGCAGGACAACATCCAGAGCTTTGGAGGCGACCCGGTTGGTTCTCCCCTTGCTGTTACTCAGTCACGTGCATAGGGGTTTGCGTACTGACGATAAGAATTCACTGGCATAGAACAAAGTCCTCCTGTTTGGAGAGTCTGCCGGAGCTACTAACACATTCGTGCTCGCCACGCGGCCCGATGCGCCCAAGCTGATGAGGGCTGCCGCCATGGAGTCGGGAGGCGGGCGAGATATCGCGACAGTGGCCGAAGCGCAGACATATCAGAAAATCTTTTTCGAGCAGCTGAACTGCAGCACGCCGGATGTACGTGCGGGACCGACCCCTCCCCTATTTACCTATTTCTTCTTTGATCCGCCCTGCCCCTCTCCGCGAACAATAACTACGCCTCGGGCATTAGGAACTTAAGGGGAACTAACCAAACAACCAATTACAGATAGCATGCGTCCGAGCCGCCTCGCCGTCCTTGCTCCAGGCGGCCTACGCGGCCGTGCCGGGCGAGCCCGCCCCCGGCGTGCAGACGCCCTTCAGCAGCAACGGGTCGCGCAGCTCGTGGTCGCCGCTGGTGGACGGGGTGGTGATCGCGGGGCAGCCGTCGGCGGCGGGGCTGCAGGTGCCGTCGATCCTGGGCTCGAACTCGCAGGAGGGGGCGCTGTTCGTGCTGGCCAGCTACGGCGCGGGGGCCGCGGCGCTCACGCAGGCCGACTACGACGCCTTCCTGGCGTACAACTTCGGGCCGCTCGCCGCCCGCGTCAACGACACCTTCTCCGTCTCGGACGTCTTCAACGGCTCCGTCGCCGCCGCCATGACCGTCGTCGTCACCGACGTGTCGTACAAGTGCTCCGCGCACCGCGGGCTGCTAGGGGCGGGTGGTAGTAGCGGGAAGGGTAAGGGTGTGCCGGTGTGGACCTACCGGTTCGCGCACGAGCCCGACTGCGCGTGGTACGCCAACATCCCCGCCCAGTACGTGTCGGTGCTGGGCGCGACGCACTCGAGCGAGATCCCGTTCGTCTTCAACATGACGACGAACATGCCGCCGCCCGACGGGAACTGCACCTTCCCCGCCGCCGGGCAGAAGATCGCGCACACGCTGAGCCGGGCCTGGACGAACATGGCGGAGTTCGGGGCACCGGGGCCCGACGAGGACGCGTGGCCGGCCTGGACGTCGGATAATAGCACTGGCCTGGTTGTGAACGATGCGGTCGAGGTGGGCAAGGTGGACTACGACTCATGCGCCTTCTGGGACGAGATCAACACTGCCCTTAACAAATATGCAGCAGGGCAGTGAGGTGTTGGTCCTTCCCTTGGGCTAGGCATCGTGTTTATTATACTGCTTTTTCAGGTTCTCATCAACTAGGTTCGCTATCTTGTACGATTGTATATATAATGAGATATTGCCTCAAAAATGTATATTCATATGCGAGAATGCCCCCTTTTGGCTGCACGGGTTTACCAAGACTTAAATGCAACCCCCCTAAAAGGCCCCATTCTATTAAAAAAAAAAAAAAAAAAGAAACAAGAATAGCGATATGTATTGCCCTGCGACGAATCTTCGTCGTCAAGACATTGGGCATTTATGATTGAATTTTGAAGATGTTAAAGAATCCATTCCGCATCAACCAGGTAGTTCTAACCGAAGTTCTGAGCTGGCTTGTGCCGTGCCATAGGCCAGGAAGTATATAAAGTGCCGATGATGTTCGTTACCGTCGGGTATTAATTGGGCCGAGGCAACAACAGCAGCTCTGTCTGTAGCCACGATTCCAATAAAGGTGGCGACACACGGAGTATGCAGGCCGCCATATAAACCCTGTTACTATCTCGTAGCCGTTCTAACAATCGCATCCCGTTGGCTTCAATCCAACTCGATGGAGCTTGCGAGCTACAGTAGGTAATTCGTACCTAATACATAATATAAGCAGCTACTTATCGCCTCTCTCCGCTTCTTACAACCCCGTGGGGCAGCAGCACTGCTTGGCTCGATCTCCGGACATAACCTATAACTAAGTACTAAGTTAATGCTTGCCTGACTACCGAAGTTATCCGACCCCGAGAACTAGCTTTATTACGTCGGTAGCAGTCAACTACCCACTACCCATCGACCCAGCCACCCTCCTATCTACCTACCGTATACCGGACCGGTCCATCCCCACCACCACCATGCCCCTGCACATCGCGCAAATCGGGTCCTCGTTCGCCGCGGGGCCGGGCATCCCGCCGGTCGCGGACAGCCGAGCGATGCGATCGGGCGCGAACTTCGCGAGCCTGGTGCGGCAGCGGCTCGAGGCCGAGGGCGACAGCGGGGCGCGGCTGACGGACCTGTCGGTCTCGGGCGCGACGCTGCTGCAGCTCGTGTCGGAGCGGCAGGACGGCCGCTTCGCGCCGCAGATCGACCTGCTCCCGGCCGACGCCGACGTCGTGCTCGCGCTCGGCGGCGGCAACGACATCGGCTACATCGGCGGCCTGTTCGAGGACACGCTGGCGGCGGCGCCGTGGCCCGCCCGCCTCCTCGCCCGCCTCCTCTTCGGCGCCGGCGCCCCGCGCAAAAACGCGCCCCTCGCCGTCGACGCCCTGGCCGCCCGCTACGGCGCCATCCTCGACGCCGCGCACGCCCGCGCCCCCGGGGCCCGCGTCCTCGTCGTCGAGTACGTCACCATGCTGGGGCCGGACGTGCGGCCGGCGGGGTCGGGGTCAGGCGAGGAAGCCGACGTGGCGTTCGGCGCGGACCGCGTCGCGCACCACCGCGCCGTCGCGGCGCAGCTGCTGCAGGCGACGGCGATGGCGGCCGACGCGCCGGAGCGGCGGGCGTGGTGCGCGCGCGTCGAGGTCGACGGGCCCAGCCGCGCCCACGGCGTCGGGTCCGCGGAGCCCTGGGTCAATGGCTTCAGTTGGGGCTTGTTTTGGGCGGGTGGGGCGTTCCACCCGAACGCCGAGGGCATGAAGGCCGTCAGCGAGCTGGTGTATCGGAAGTTGGTGGAGATGGGGTTGGTGGTAGGGAAGAAGCCGGGGGAATGAGTCTCCTGGAAGGTTGAGTGGGTGAAATGAATGAATGAATGAGGGATGACCCGGAACGTTGATTACTGAATACCAAAGCCTCAATTGTAAAACTTGCCGAAATTGCTACAAGTTGAATATAACAATAGTTTCAATTAGTTGTATTGGCGGCGTTACCTGTGTTTGCAAGAAGCCATCGCCCTCTTAGAGTTACACCGGCTCACTCGCTTCTCCCTCATAATCTTGGTAGATACTTACATAAGTTCACAGTCTTTGCTCAAAAGGCTATAAGCGATCGACTGTGTGCTCATTCAGTATCAACGCTGGTGGCAACCCGCATAAAACTATCATCTAAATCATCATGCCTAGTCAAGATAGCACGGAGCCTATTCAAGTACACCACAACAGAGCTACACGATGAAGGCACACCGGTCAAGTCGAGGCTCAACGACAGGACAACACAGCGGATAAGGAATTGATCGACCCCATCATTCGCATTTCTAGATGTCTTTCTATGTAGTCCTTTCTCTCATTCATCATACCCACTCACACCATCGTTAAGTCTAATAAGCCCGTTCCCTCCCCGATGGTGATCGGGAGGTACACAGTGACAGCGGCCACAATGCATCCCATCAGTCATCACCCCTCAGTGTCCGATGGTCATTCCCCCCTTCTAATCCCCCCTTTATACCTGGGCCCCGAACATCAGCGTTCAGTGCTAACTCAGCCCTAACCCCTATTGACAGCCCGCCCCCCTAACCTAACCCTCATCCCGTCAATATTATCCACCTCTATCATCCATCGATCCACCCATCCACACACCCATACGCCCATTATTCAACCACCGAAGTCCATCTTCAGCGCAATGCTAGGCTGGCCCCTATTCGCCTCACCGCCCTTATCGGCGCCGGCGCCGCCGGCGCCCTGGCGCCCGGACCGGATGACCTCCTCCATGAAGGCCCTCTGGCCCTCGTTCATATTGGCCACGACGCCGCGGAAGGCGCTCTGGTCGGCGGAGGCGAGCTCCAGCAGCCGGGCGCTGGTCTCACGGTACACAGCCACGTCCTGACCCCCGCCGCCAGCGCCTCCCTCGGTGGCCGCGCGCGACAGCAGCGCCGGCGCCACGACCGACATGGCGATCTGCCTGTGCGTCTCGTTGTCGCCGACGGCCGCGCTGGCCACGTACTGGGTCAGCGTGTGGGCGACGAGGGCCCGCGCGCGCTCTGGGTCCTCGGACCCTGTGTCCGCCACGAACGCGATCAGGCGCGGCAGCAGGTAGCGCGCGATGGACTGGTCGGCCGGCGTCGGCGACGGCTGCAGGAGCAGGGACTTGATGCAGTTGGCGGCGATCTTGGCTGTCTACAAAGAAGGGTGCTCTGTTAGTAACAAAGTAGACTAGGTGCTAATTAGGCAAAAGGGGGCTGGTCTAGGGTCGGACCGAAAATAGGAAACAAAGAAAAACAAAAAAGGGGAGCGCTGGCTGCAAAAAAAGAAGATGATAGGGGGGTAGGCGGTGCTAGGTACGGGCTACTACTTACCATACGATCGCGCAGACAATCCAAGGCCTCGTCCAAAAACCTCGCAACAAGGGCTTCGCTGGCGGGGAGGCGGTTGGCGCCGCCCGTGAAGAGGATGGTGATGGCCAGGAGGCAGTTCTTGACGCACTGCAGCGAGGTCGGCGTCTCGCGCTTTTGGGCGTTGAGGTAGATGCTCAAGAAGCGGCGCAGGCAGCCCTGGACCTGGCCGTCGGTTGTAGCCGTAGAGGTAGAGGGGGACTTGCCCTTGTCATCTGGCTGGGACTGAGGACTGCCGGGCATGCAGGCGACGAAGCGCTTGAACGTCGGCAGGGCCAGAGGCACGATGACGTCCTGGCAGGGGCCCGGCGTGGCGAGGATCGTGGCGAAGACGTGGATGATGCACGCGTGCAGGTCCGTCTTGATGATGGCCGGGAACACCTCGGCGGCGTCGACGATGGCGTTGAGGCTCGTTCGGATGAGCAGGACGGCTTCCTCGGTCAGCTGGTGGCGTACTGGCTGGTTGGCCTCAGTCAGGTTCGGTAGGAGTCCGGACAACACGAGGACTATGATCCTCGTCAGCTCGAACAGCTGTTCAATGTCCTCGGATAGATCGCCATCATCGGGTTGCTCCTTCTTCCTGGCGGACGGATGAGCAACGCAGAGGGCTCGTGCAATCTCGACAATGACTCCTTGGACGTCAAGGCCTTCCGTCAACACCAGGCGATCCAGTAGGTCCATTGTCTCGGAGAAGATTGCCTCGCGATAGATAGCATGGCCCGAGACACTTGGGTGTAGGATCTTCTTAAGAGCCTGGAGAATCTCCAGTGTTTGTTCCTGTGTGGCCAGCGAATCGGTCTGACCAGGTCTTGTGGCAAGTGCCTCGAACGCAATGCCGAAGAGGACGAAGAAGAACGCCACTGGCTCATCCCGATAGTTGATGTCAGCGCCCTTTCCTTGCCCGTTCGTCGACGGCGCACCTGTCTCCTTCCCATCTAATGCATCAAAAACAAATTCACTATCCTGCTCGATGAGACTGGCAATAGCATCTACAAGCTTCAGCCAAGACTCCTGGTAGAACCTAAGGAGCGTTTCGCGGTTGAGGGCGGAATAGATGGTGTCCAGACTGCCCGACATGGACGGAGGACCCAACGTCATTGAAATATCGGGCTCGAATCTCAAGCGAGCGAACTCTCGCAGGGACGCCAGCCACAGGGGCGTCAACGTCCCAATATGGGGTTTGAGAACATCGAGAAGATACTTCTGTTCAGAGCTAGCCACTTGGAGATCTGCCCAGGCTGAGAAGACAGACATCTTCACCATGACCTGCGCGTTCGAACTGAGACCCTGGAGGTCGCCAATGCCGGCATTTTCTGTCTCAGAGGAGAAATTCTCCAGTGCAGTGACGAGTGTCTTCAGAATGCGACCCATGCGGTCCACATCAGTGACGATACCCGTCGAAATAAAAGCGGCACAGACGTTGACAGCCTCTGAAGCCAGCTCCGGGGAAGAGTCTGCAGCGAATGCCGGAGTTAAGGCCGAGCCTATCTGAGCCTGGTATTGCTCCAGGAGCATCGCCTCTTCGAAATCGGGATCTGGCACCTTGCCGAACATCTTCAAGACAGCCCCAATTATCTTCAAGCCCCAGACCCTGGATTCTAACACGCTGGAGGTAGAAGCAGAAAACGCCATTCGAACAACGTCGGCGATCCTGCTTTGAAGTGCTACCTGAGCGGGGGACTCACCGTTTGTGGCAATGTCCTTCCCGATTAAGATAAAGATATCATGGAGGCAGCTCATCGCGAAGGTCCGAACCTGCCAACGGAGAGGTTCTGCGTCGGAACGCGACGGCTCCTTCTCATCTTTCACTACGCCACCCGCTGCAGCAAAGCCAGCGACCTCTTCGTCCTGAAGATCAATCGCAGGGCCGCTCTTGGCCTCGGGGCCGTGCGCTTCCTCGGCAGCCTTTGGCCGGGTCATCTTAAGAACATTTTGGAAGCGAACCAACCAAGCTCCAGTGTCGGATAACGAGGTTTGGCGTACCCAGTTTCGGATGATATTGCGGATCCCGTCATGCTGGGGTGAGACATCGAGCACGAGCCAGAGTTGGTCTTCGAGCCCTGGATCCGCTGCCGCGATAACATCGTACGAATCCCTCTTCATAAGGTTATAAAGACCATCAACAGCGACGTCGCGTAGATCGTGATGCTCAGAGTTGAGATACCTCTGCAGTGTCTTCACGTAATCACTGAAGACCATATGCCCTGGAGCGTAGAGGGACAGGTGCTCCAAGCAAGACAAACTCGCACGCTGGACCAGGATATCCTCTTCGTTCTGGAGCTGGCCGATCAGGGTCAGGATCAACTCGCGAGACTTTGTAGAGTCTTGTAGATCTGGGCCGACAACATTGATAATCGAGTCTAAGCAGCGCGTAATAGCTGCCGTGGTGGAGAGTTCTACCTCCAGACTCATCGATATCGGCGAGGCCACTTCCGAGTGGTGCGTCTCCGAGAGGTACAATTGAGCTAGCATACCCAACGTACCAGATACATACGGCCCAAATCCAAGTCCTGCTGCATCTGCGGCATTCGCTAGAGCCTCCAGTGCCCAAAAGTGGACGGTAGGGTGTGGGTCATTGCAGAGCGACATCAAGATACCAGTAATAGTCTTGAGGTGATATGCCGCACCCATGCCACCAACTTTGGCCTGAATGGCACCGAGTGCCATAGCACATCCAGCGCGAGCGCTGGGCTCACGGTTAGCGACAATGGTATCGATCAGGTATTTCATCTCATGGTTGGTGGATGCATTGCCGCAGGCGCTACACAACCGTGCGATCGCGCTATATCCGAGATTGCGGACGTATTGGTCGGTGTCAACTAAGAAACCTCCCATCATCTCTTGGAGCAGCTTTTCGACCGCCAAATTCGTTACATCGCCAGGTGGCGACTGAGTCTCTTTGACGGCAACTTTCAAGGTAGAATATAAGGCGGTAGAGACGTTGACGTCGATAGCAGCCTTTCGGCCAGGATCTCGCTGTAAAGGTCCTGCCGAAATGAAGGTGGCAATCTGCTCCAAAACGCTCTCTTGCACCTTGGCAGGCGTAAGCGGGAAGACGAATGCGAACAGCTGGATTGCCATATTGACAACTTCGGTTGCTGGCGGGTCCGGCAAACTTGGGAATTGGCCAGTATCACCAGCATAGATGACTGCTGCATCATGCTCCAACGATGAACAGATAGGCGACACGAGAAGATCATCGATGAGACTATCGGGATTGCTATCGTCGTCCGGTATAGCATCCGTAGACTCATCTTTTTGACCGGGCAAGCCTCGAAATTTGAATCCGCGGACTAGTCCATTGACTCCAAACCCGGCGTTATCTCCGACTTCCCAGATAGTCTCGAAAGTGCCAGCAGCGTTGGCGATAGATGCGCTTAAGCTGCTAGGGGCGTAGTTCTCGGGGTCGGCAAACAGGGATATAGCCAAGGTCAAGAGATTAGATTGCAGGAGGGCCTCGCTACCACCCGGCGGGCTTTGGTTGACAAGCTTAATGTAGCACTGTAAAACACGTCTCTGAGCCATCATATCCAGGTCTAGCAACTGTAAGGCAGGAGTCAACCTCTGCGATATGTCGTCGGTGGTTTTCTTCGACGGCAGCATTTTCAGGAAGACGGATGTATTCTGTAACATAGTAGCGATGCGCTTGGAGACATCCACGGTCAATAAGCGACTATTGAATTGCAGAAAAGACAGAATGCATCCTAAAGCGCATTCCTTGACGTGAGTGAGATATGATACCTCGAGGATGCTGCGGTGCGCGAAGTTGTCTTTCGCAAGAGGTTTAGGGGTAGCATTCTTCCAGAGAATGAGCAGTTGTGAGAGGTGGATTTTCACGAAACTCGGCCCCAAAGACATGAGGCCACCAAGCAGGATCCAAGTAACCTGCACCTGTGTAGCCGAAGCACGGAGCTCGGACTTGCCACTCGACTTCAGTAAATCGGTCGCCATGGAGTACACTCGGTTATTGACATCGAGTGACCCGTAGAGAGGACGCGCCGGACTGGCGCTGAGGGTTGCGGCTAGCCCATGTGCAAAGCCCACACATCTTCTCGAGGAGCTCTTCCCGTTGCTAAGCAAGGCCAACTCTCGGCTGAGACTGTTCATGCATACAGATAGACAGGGCAAGAGCTGCTGAGGACAGGCAAGGACGAAGGTCTTCATGCACTGCGATGCGTGGACCTGCACGCTGTAACTGGGATGTTGTAGTATCTGCAGGAGACCATCCCGACAAGCCTCTGCGAAGTTGTTGGCGGCTGATCCAAGGGATTCAACAAGAGAAGCAACGGCGCCGAGAGCTGCGATCAGGGTGTGCTTAGTCGGCTCAGGCCGCTCCTTCAATGCCTGAGGGTAGTTCTTAAGCACATCATTGATGAGCACTTTGGCGGCGTCTATCTGGCCTGATTCGCCTAGAATCCTCTTGCCGATGACAACCTGAATAACAGTATCGACGATGCGTCTAGTGATGAGCAGCCTGTATCGGTTATTGGTGATATTTTGGTGGCCAAGGAGGTCTATCGTCAAGCATTCCAGGATTCTCAAGTAATTTCTTTCCACAAACCTCTCCCCCAGCCGCTTCATGACTCGTCCATAACATACCCCAAGGGCCGCCCTGGCCCTGTTAGTAGTGGACATGCGCAAGTATTGCGTTGTCAGTGTGCCGAGGATGTCGTTCAGCGACAGAGCCAAATCCCGACCCTTTTTACCACCAGGGGCGGGGCTGCCCGGCCGGGACGACGGGAGATCGTCATCATCATCGAGGTTTGCGCCAGGCTGGACGGAGGCCCGCTTGCTCGCCTTCGATTTGGGTTTTTTGGTCTTGGGCATAGCACTGAGCGCAGCCTCGGAGTGGGCTTTGACCATTGTCTCGGCCAAACAGTCGGCTGCGGCATGCCGTACTTGGGGCGAGCTCGAGTCGATAGCCTTGAAGATCGCGGTCTTGAGGTTTTCGAAGTCGCTAGAATTCCCAAAATACGGAGTGCATCTGACCAGCGATCTCAAGCAGCGACAGGCAGAGATGATAGTCAACGACCCCTTGTCTGTGGACGTAGCATTCCGCCCCTGCTTCCAGATGTCCCTCGCGATGGTCTCGTCGAGGCTCCCCTTTATCATGCCGACAATCTTGGCCAAAGTGGTGAACACGGCGGCACGGAGTCCAGCGTGGGTTTGCGAAGACTTGAGGACCTTGACCAGCGCACCAGAAGCCAGCTGGTGAAGAGGGATGGCGCTGTCGCCGGCAGCGGCATATACGTCGCCAAGACAGGTGACAGCCGCATGACGGGCGCGAATCTCCTGCTCGGTCTTGGACTTCCCATTCGATATTATACCAACTAGGTCGTTGACGGTCTCGAAGAGGAGCTTCCTGTCTCCCTTGGCGAATACGTGCGCCAGGATCTTCCCGAGGTTGTTTCGTACGACTCGGCTCGGAGACGGGGATGGTAGGTTGATGACTTGGAAGACCTCCTTCTTGAGGTAAAACTGCTGCGCCGTACAGTCGTCGCCGTCCAGTCGCCGGACATGGCTACTCAGACTCGATACGTAGTTCAGTAAGAATAGGTCTTGTTGTTCGGCGGGCAGCGATTGTAACTTGGCGACGTCGAGTTCGGGGTTGTTGGTGGCGTTGTTATAAGCTGCAGCAGCTGTAGTGATAGCAGCTGCAGCTACGTTGGTGGTGTTAGTGTTGGCGCTCCGCGAAGGCGAGGCCGGATCTGGCGTTGCTGTTCCATTGTCATTAGGGCCGTCGCGGGATGGGCGATTAGAGGACGACATGGGGAGCTTGGAACGGGGCTACTATGAGGTAGGTGTGTATAACTCTAAGTAGGCAAGTCGGTGTAGTGTAGTGTTCAATATGTAGTGGTTCTTGGATAAAATATATGAATATGAACTCAATGTAGGCCGTGGCGGAGAGAATAGTGCCAGTGCCGAATTAGGGGGTCATGACGGTGGGCTCGAAGTTCAGGCGTGCTTGTCACTAATGAAGAGCTCCTGATAAATGCAGGTAAGAACCAACGATGAACGCGAATACGAAGTATGAAGTATGAGTATGTAGTGTATGAGTGAGGTTAAGCTTCCCCTTCCCCCTGTGGCCCTTTACGGTGATGGTATTTGGTATTTTGGTAGGCAAGCACGAAGTAATAATCTTGGCTTCGTTTCGGTCATGGGCCATGCACGATGGTATTGGTCGGTGACACGCATTCGATCCGATCCAATTCCATTCCACCCATTCAATTAAAGCTCCGGATTGTGGCATAAAGCATTCTGAAGCATAAGTGCATATATATGGGTACGGCATCCACACCATCAGGTACTGTGGGATCCCTTCACCCCACCATCGGGTACCATTAGGCGGTCTTGCTATGGCGCTATACAACAGCGGCACCTGAGAATACTTAGAAGTACAACTGACAGCTAGCACTAATGTGTCACGTATGCAGGTATTCTACGAAAAAGCAATATTGAACCTTGAAGCCTGGAGCAAAATGGAGGAAACCTCTGTAAGCTGTTAAATTCCTATGTTAGAGACGCTGCGTGTGATTCTCGTAGCCACAGCCCAATGATTGCAAAATGGCAGCCCCTCTCCTCCCCTTCGCTCGATTCGGCGCAACCATACGAATACCGCGATCCTCCGTATGCGCACAATGTCGCCGCTCCTTCACATCCGACGTGACGCGCTACAGCGGGCACAACCGGTGGTCCAAGATCAAGCACGAGAAGGGCGCCGCCGATAAGAAGAAGAACGCCCAGCGGACCACCTTCGCGAACCACCTCACCTTGTATTCGAAGCGTAGGTAGCTCGTGCCGGCGTCAGGCTTCGGCTTTTCCCAATGGTCGCCCGGGCGTTTGCTGACAGGGGATTGCGGCAGTCTACGGTGCGGATCCGAGCTTGAACTCGCAGCTGGCCTCCGTCATAACGGCCGCGAAGAAAGGTACATACCTGCACACACACCCACGCACACACCCACGCTTGTATACAACACAACAGACCCCCCTCCAACGAATCGTGCCCCGGGTGGGGCATTGGTAGCGACTGACGGACTGCTGACGACAATGGTTCCACAGCGGGCATGCCGAAAGCCAACATCGACATAGCGATCGCGCGCGGGCAGGGCAAGTCCTCGACGGGCCAGGGCCTCGAGAGCGCGACGCTGGAGGCGATGCTGCCGCCGCCGACGTCGGCCGCCATGGTGATCGACATCGAGACGGACAACAAGCAGCGGTCGCTCAAGGACCTGCGGTCCATTATCAAGGACTTCGGCGCCAACGTCGCGCCCACCTCCTACCTGTTCCGGCGCCTCGGCCGCACCGTCCTCCGGCTGAAGAACAGCGATGGCGACAGCAAGAAAGGGGTAGGGGGAGCAGGAGAAGGGGAAGGGGCAGGAGAGATGGACTTCGACGACGTGTTCATGCAGGCGCTGGACGCCGGCGCCGAGGACGTCGAGCAGGACGAGGACGGCAACGTCGTCATCTGGACCCAGCCCAGCGCCATCCACCAGGTCGCCCACAAGCTGACCGCCGCCCTCGGCACGGAGATCCTGAGCCAGGACATCATATACTCGCCCACGGCCGACAAGGTCAAGGTCGACGATGCCGAAGCGGCCAAAGTACTAAGGGCCTGCTTAGCCGCCGTGCGCGACTACCCAGACGTCCAGGCCATGTATACGAATCTCGAGCGGGGCGAGGTGGACGAGGAGCTCTGGGATAGCATAGAGGAGAGCTTGGAACTGTAAATCAGCCCGGCCCGGGTGCACCTCTGCCATATCTATTACCGGGCACGGGAAAAGGTGGACGTAGACATAGACATAGACACAGAGCTTTTACATGTCGAGTATCGGCATGATCTGAGCGGAGGAATGTTGAGCAAGATGATTTTGTATAGTACAGCGGTATATCCTTGTAAAGCCAACCAGCCTCCCCGTTCCGTTATTTTTTCTTGTTCCAAAACGCCGCGTTCATGCAATTCGTATGCCCCGTTGTTCTTCCACGGATTCCGTTCCACCAGCCAACTACCTCAACATAGGGCAAGTCAGGGAGCCAGTCGAGGATTTGTTTCGCCCACCTCTCAATGCGCATTCCCCTCGTTGCTCTCGCCCGACGGCGGCGGCGGCGGCGGCTGTTGTCTAGCCTCCTGCTCCAGCCTCTGCTCCCTCAGGAGCAGCCGCCGGGCGCGCAGCCTCTGGAGCTCGGCTTGGATCTCCTCCCGCTCGAAGGGCACCTTGTTCGCCTGCTCGGGCTTGGGCCAGAAGTCGGGCACGGCGAAGCGCTCGTCGAGGTTGGTGCCGAAGTAGTACATGATGCCGATCGGGAACATGACGTACATGCCGAACTATCGCATCGCATCACTTGTTAGTCTGGTCGTCAAGACCTGGGGGTCGGGGTAGGGCTGTCGAGGTATGGCATGACTATATGGAGAAATGTCCGACGTTGTAGGTGGGGGTGGGGTGTTGCGCGAGAGAAAGGGACAGCATCTCTCACCTTGAAGACTTCAAGATTAAGACCACCCATCTTGGCACTTAGATGCGATCAATTGAATGTCACCTGCAGGATCAGGGGCTTGTTGCGACACAACGATGGCGACGCAGTTGATGTAGTTCGTGGTTTCGATGGGTATTCGGACGGCAGTGGCGGAGCGGGTGGTGAGCTCATAGGCATTTGCAGGTGCTGCCGCCGACTTTCTTCGATGGGATGGACCGAATAAATTGATAGCGTATGATTGGCTAACAATACCTATGAATATGGCGGTCCGATAAAAAAGGATTCAGGGGTGCTGCTCTTAGCTCTTCGCTCGGCGATTTGTTCCCCACCACCCCTTACCCCCTTCTTCGAAGTTCCGGGCTGTGCTTCAGTGCCGCTATGTATAGAAGCGCAGCGGCTGAGATTAGACCCCATCTTTTGCTGCGGCTTCTTATTGTAGGTACATTATCCAAATGAATCTAACTACCTAGGTAGTCTATTCAGGTGAACGAATCAACTCGCTTCGGTAAGGGCTCCCGTGTTACACTACTAGAGTATACTAGAGTAAGCTGCCAGCCTGCGTACTTCGTGTGTAAACTAATAAACTGATGACCTTCATCTCCGGAGTTGAAAGTTGCCATTGGTATACCATCATTCTGCATAGGAACGCTATATCACCGATTGACATCGTAGATGTTCTGAACTTCATACAATCTTAGGTCCTTGTTTGTTCATCTCAATTCTTCGTATAATGGCCACTATGGCTACAAGGGTACTTTCTCGCCCTTTGGAATCGAGACTTTGTCAAGTTACACCGCTCATGTCTTGATATGAAAAAGTATTCCTTATTCTCACTTGTATTACCAATACAAGCTAGTTGCCGAGATTTCAAGAGCGCGTTTCAACGTTCATTAACGCTGCCTTATTTCTCAGAGGCTTTTATTCCTTGCCGAGGAGAAACCCCTATTACCAATTTATCACTCCAAAACCAATTGTCATCAGCATGAGGCTCATAGACACCACAACACGAGAGCTCTCCGAATTTCACGGAGACGCCATACCTCCATATGCCATATTGAGCCATCTTTGGGTTGAAGGACAAGAGATCAGCTTCCGGGAGTTCGCCGACCTGAGCCCTTCAGCCACCACAAGATCAGGCTTCCACAAAATCCAGAACGCGTGTGAGATAGCGCTGAAAGATGGCATCGACTGGATATGGATCGACACGAACTGCATCGACAAAGCCAGTTCCGCCGAGTTGACCGAGGCCATCAACTCGATGTACAACTGGTACAGGGGCGCCGAAGTTTGCTATGCTTACTTGGGCGACGTCCCGGAACTGGATATGGAACAGGAAGACCCATTGCGCTCCTTCCGCCAGAGTCGCTGGTTTCACCGAGGATGGACACTGCAGGAGCTGATAGGCCCCCGCCAGATGGTCTTCTACTCGCAGACGTGGACCCGGATTGGCGACCGCTCGCAATCTCTTGCTGGGGTCATCTCCTCGGTAACCGGGATAGAAGTCTCTCTGCTTCAGGGGCTTACAGATCTTCACGAGGTCAGCATCGCTAAGAAGATGTCATGGGCCGCAACCCGGCACACTAGTCGTATCGAAGACGTAGCATACTGTCTGCTTGGAATATTCGATGTCAACATACCCTTACTTTATGGCGAAGGTCCGAAGGCCTTCATCCGCCTGCAAGAGGAGATCATCAGAACATCAAATGACCACACCATCTTCTGCTGGACTCGGAATGCGGGTGTTCCTTCGGAATGGACGAGTATGCTTGCTCCTTCTCCAGAGGCGTTCAGCCAGTCCAGCGAGTATTTCCCCATAGACGCGTGGGAAGCCCCAATGCCGTATTCGATGACCAACCTGGGGCTCTCGATCCATCTACCCGTCGTGTATACCTTGACCCAGATATTTGTCGTTCTCGACGTGGGACATTTCCAACACGATCACGATATGCGAGCCTCTATTGCTATGCAGCGGACGAACCCAAGGAGGTGTGGCTCGAATACACTAGACCGAAGCCGATATTTAGAAAGCCCGATAATGCTGTCGAAGGAGGCAACGGATACCAGAGAAAGATACAACTTGTTCATTCGGACCAGATGCGTTCCTTCACATAATAGTCAATATAGTATGTATATATCCCAGGCTGATGCTTGCCCCTTTCCCCTGCAGCTTTATGACCATGCTCAGGTCTTCCCCATATTCGGAAGTCTTAGAACATTCAAAAAGATTCACCCGTTCACACAGAACGAACCTATACTTACTCTAGTTGCTGCAGTGCCCGCATCACCAATGTTCAAGCATGCGATTCTCTTATCCGTGGATCCTAGCGCTACCAAACTACTCTCTACAAGCAGGCGTGATACTCCACTTGGATCTGTAGGATATGATATCGAAACACATCCCCCCGATATATTCGACTCCAACACGTCCATGTTGAAGCTCCCCGCTTTTGAGGGCGGCGCCGCCATCTTTACGTCGGGTCTGATGCGGATCTCCTTTAAATCACCGCAAGAGGAAGACTTCTTCCTGTTCTTTGCTGCCATATTGACCTTCAGTGGCAGGGAGGTATGGCACTGCAGCGTCCACTTCGTAGAGGAATTCAATTACGTCCAGCTTGCCCTCGAGGACAGCGTCGGCGACGACGATCTGCCCCCGGAGATAGCGCTTATTCACCAATGCTTGCGCAGCGAGGCGTGGGAAATCCGGAACTTGCAGTCAACAGCCCATACACCAGACGAGTCCCTCTTCGTATCGATAGGGGGCCGGTTGCCTAGCCAGCCTGGCCTCGACATCCGGACGGCAGTCGTCTCTGCCAAGAGTGATCCTCCTCACCCGGTCCCTCCGCCGCAAGGTATTGGAAGTACGCACAGTACTTCTGCAGAGGAAGATACTGACTACTTCAAGGACAGTGAAGAGGATGAAGACGAAGACTGGGGCTCCGAGGTGAACGATGAAGAAGACGAAGAAGACGAAATGGCGTCCTCTGAACTTACGAAGGCATCCACTGCCTCCTTGGGGTCTAAAGTGTAAGCACCCCTAGCAGAATAGAATCACACTCCAACCTATCACCAAGACGTAATGGCGAGGGGGTACTACCTCCGCCATCCAGATATTTCATCATTAGCTTGCTTAGAGTCTATGCAAAGCTGAGCTCAAGATATATACGGTCGTATGAAATAGATATTATACCCCCTTTAGTTGACATGAAATATCAACTTCCTGAACTTCGATTGTGGTCATCATTCTTTGCCGTCCAACCATCTATAGTTATTGTCTCATTCGAGGTATGCATATATTCCTACCTACAGCTTGAACAACACTGTGCTAAGTCCCAGAGCTGTTGCTTACCAATCAGAGGCCAGCCACATGAGTAGATTTTAACACCGACTTAGTTAAACCATAGGCCCGCCGTGTACAAACCACATTCGCCATTGCGGGAGGAACCCGAGCTAGTCTACTTAGTCACTCAGTCTCTTCGACATCCGCAGATACGGCACATCCCCCTTGAAGAACACCTCTCCCGCGGCGTCCATGCCGAACCTCCGGTAGAACGGGAGCGCGCTCTGGCGCGCATCGCACCAGATGGTCTTCGCGCCCGCGCGCGCCGCCGCCTCGATCGTGTGCGCCAGGAGCGCCGATCCGATGCCCTTGCCCTGTGAGGAGGCGGCGGTGGCGAACTTGCGGAAGCGAGCCTGCTTCTCGCCGTCCCCGCCCTCGGCGATGAAGAGTGATATGATGCTCACGGGCTCGCTGCTGCTGGATTCGTCCCGATCCTTGTCGTTGGCCCTGGCCTCCCCGATGGTCTTCTCGCCTCCTCCATGTTTTCCCCCGGACCCGGTGGTATCGGCAGCAGTGGCGGATATAAAGGCTCCGAAGTGTTGGCCGTCGGCATCGTCGGGCAGCTGGACGTAGCTCAGGGGCTTGTGGGGCCAGAGCACGGCGTGGCGCAAGGTGTAGGTCTCGGACGCCGGGATGGACCGGATCGTTAAGATCTGGCTGCTTGGGTTTGTCATGTGGTTCGTATCTCTTATGTTGTATAACTAGGACTGGATCTTAAATCGGTAGGTAGGTTAGGTAGCATCTCGATGCTTCGTTACGTCTTAGTCATGCATGATGGCAAGCCATAAAAGGAGCGATATCGGAACAGCTATAGTCGGCCCATAATCTAGAAACAGGCCCCTTGATTGTCAAGGATACGCAACTGCTTTGGTACTTATCTATTCTATTATATTCTCAGGTCCCACGATTTCCCATATGTTTTGACCTCAGAGCTCGCGGAGGGTAATCCAGTATCGGCAGAAGTAAGAAGAGCTGGTCGTGGGCCTTGCTCCTATGTTGCGATCGGGATGAATGGGCAGATCTACGAGTCAGATCCGTCAAAACCAGTATGTTAAGCATTCCCGTGCTGTGCATGAACCCATCTAGACATATGCATTATTTTGATACTTAGATCGGCGTGCCACCTTGCGGTTCAATCAACGATGTCACAGCTAGCTACATTTCAGAGATAGTGGCTCTATTAAGAAGCGCGGTACGTCATCAGGGGATTGTACTCATGTTCTTCTCCTTGAATTACTCATGAAGTAAAGGAGGTTCATATGGAACTGTAAGTCGACGACCAGTTTGCGCACTTGCGGCTCTGTATCGTCTTGTCTACGTATGATAATGGGTATACGTTCTATCCGCTGTCCACTCCTTAGTACTGGGCATACAAGGTGAGAGTTGTGGTGATGACGGGTGGTCTAGCCCGACCCAGGAGTGATTGCATGGTGTCCTTCTTTCCTTCCGAATAGCCCAGATCAGCTAAGCCACCGTCCCCTCCCTTGAACCTATGATAAATGGGTATGCTATCCGACTAGGAGATTCATCACGATATACAGATCATGTAAGAAGAATGCCACCCCATTCTGTCGGTTACAACAATCTGTTCCACAGCCGATTCGCTTGCAGGGAGTTATCAAGAAGAACGTGACTAACCTCGCGACAGCAAGGCATCATAGAGGGCCGTGTCCTATGGGTACACACACAGGTTGCTATGCTTTGCCTTCCCTACGTGTAACACCATGCTCAACAGTTAATTAGTCATCTTAAAAATCGCCGGGTAAGATCAGGGTTGTCAAACCATGTGCGACGTTTCGCATCGTAAGATGGCACCAAGTCAGTATGGCGGCTCACTGTGGCCCTCTCTTCGCAATCTGGTCGGGACAGGCCAACCTTCGCTACCCTGGCTCGACTCTAAAGACTAGACAACGTCTCAGATGGTGGGCTGATAGGTAGGAACCGGCCCCTTGCAAGATAGAGTGCATAGGAGGGAGGTCAAGTGACCTTTCCTGTTTGTATCAGAACTCATCTGTATTTCAAGGGGATAGGAGGCATATAAGCAGGCTAGAGGGGTCAGGAACAAGGTCCTTCCTTTGTTGGCCCAGACACGCCACGAGAGGCCGTTGGTAGACTAGCATCGGAGTAACCATTCTTCTTTGCCCAGTCTAGCGTGCGTCGCAGACATAGTCTGTTCACACACACCGAGGGTTCCCACCATGGGACGGCCTCGCGGGTGAGGCTCTGACGCTAGAGCCGGGCGAGGAAGAGGTGCGCGGTTCGAACTCGGCGCTTAACCACTATCTAGTCGCTCGGCACCCATGTCTAGCTAGACGGGTAGGCATCTTAGCTCGCTTGGTAATACGGCTTGTAAAGCACTTCCTCACTTACCACTTAGACGCGCGTGCAAAAGACACAGACGAACGCCCTTGTTGATGACATAATTACTTACCGCCGAATACTGAAGCAGTGCCGCAGGCCAATGAGCATTCAGGTCGTGCTCGATTAGGAAGTGACTCGACCGTATTTGGACTACTTTCGTGGAACTGTTGGCCTTAATAGATCTGGCTATCAATAAGGATTCGCTTGTGGGTTGGTGGGTGGTCGCCAGAGATGGAGGCTGAGGCTATGAGTGAGCTCGAAAGGGATATTAGTCGTTGGAACTATGAAGAAAAGAGTTGCTTGAGAAGGGGGTGCCGGACTGAACTATGGCGCCTCCTTTTAGGAAGACTCCCGCCTGCTTCTATGTCTACCTACCCGCCTGCCCACCTGCCTACCACCGTCTGTTTCAAACTCTCAACTGGGATCTCGCCTAAATACCACCGGCTATCTCCGCGGCTTGTCTAGCGACCTCAAAGACATCGTCGAATTCGTAACATCTCTCATCTTTCGCAGCTAGCTTTCCCCGAAAGTGAGTCATGTCTGGTCATACATAAATTGACAGATCCCACTTTCGGAGAACGGATTCCTGATATTCGGTTCACTACTCACTCGTGTTCGCATCCCCTTCTAGAGTGATAACTAGTTAGTTCAGGATTGCCACTCATTTATTCTCCTTGTAAAAGTATCGAACTGACTACTAGGACTCATAACGATACATGAATAGATGTGCCTGTGTGAGTGTGTGGGTATGTGTTTGGACCGATACATCGACCCATAACTCCCGGTAGAGGAAGACCCTCTGATGTCGGCTTTAAAGTGACCCATGAGAGTTGTCGATGGGAGCAAGGTAGTTGGGCCTCACCTGGTCCAAAGTGGCGGGCCTTTTTCACATCGCGCGGCTTCTAAATAGCAAGCGCTTCGAGCAAGCGGATCACTATTAGTTGGACACTCTTCAACCACGGCTCATAGAACCCCTCAGTTTGATTTGTTACCGGTTAGAGTGATGGGCCTTGGGTTTCAGTCCTCGATTGATACTTGCCCCTTGCCTCCCTCCCATCGTATTTGTGTCCTGCCCAGGAGTGGTACCTAACAACCGGCGGCTAAGGAGAAGGGGCACAGATGGTCTCGCCTTACTATAAAGCTCCACATGGTTAGGTAGATCAACGGAGTGCATTGGATACCATGTCATCTTGTTTCTGACAGAGCCAGTGATGTACATAGCAGGCAGGGGCCAATAGGGGATCGAGGGAGAGGAGGATTGCCACCACTGGATGGTTTATATGGCCAACCTCTAAACGCTCATATCATGGTTGAACATATGGTGGGCAGTCTGCGACCTTTGTCACCTCTGAGACTGTGGATATGGTCTTGTGTTTCAGTACTGGCGGTGTGTGTAGCTGTCTTGCGTCTGTTATCATGTCCTAGTGATCACAGTCTGATAGCAGACTACCCTTAGCTTACAGCTGGGCATGGTCAATGTAGGGTATAAGAGGTGAGAAGGGTATGGTGACATGGAAAACAATAGACTGATAAGTATGTCAAGAGAGACTACCACTGCTTATATGTCCGTGTGCAAAACTCTCGGTAGTATCTAGCAGAAGAAACAGACAACGAGACTTTAGTCCCATCAAGCAACTTGTCGATCACATAATTCCACATCCACCGATCCACCAGAGTTCCCTCGTCCTCACTGGCATCGTGGACAAAGACGAGACATGACGACAGCAAGCCAACTGGCATTCCACTTCGGCGTGGAGCTCGAGTTCCTCCTAGGCAGCCGATCGAAGAAGCACAAGACCTGGGCGTCGTTGGCGGCGGAGCTGAGCACGCGTCTGGCCAAGGCCGGGATCCCTAACCACGTCAACGCAGGGAATGAGAAGACAGCCGAGAATTACCGCGAGTGGTCTTTGGTCCGGGAGGTCACTGTCCCTGGGGATATCGGAAAGAACCTCTGTAAGTTGATGTGGCTCAAAATAAAAATCTCATGTTTCCCCTATCTTCTTCCCTTCTGTACACCTCGAGTCTCTACCGCAGCATTACAGTAACCACACGTGGTCCTACAAACTCTGGAACTCTTGCTCCCACTCTGAGAACCAAACCCAGTTACTTCTACACAAGTCAACCGAACTGAACTGACAAATGCAAATGGAAAAGGGGGTCTAGAGCTCGTCTCACCGATCCTCGCGCCGTCCCCTGTGGAATGCTGGGTGAGTGAACTGCAGAAGATCTTCTCGGTACGTCTACACCCCAGCATCATTATCAACGAAAGCTTCTGGGATATTCCTACTCTGGAAAAGGGAGAGGAGAGGAGACAAAGGGGAGAATGAATTAGCCAACTCACTAACTGTACACCTACGTACCCCAACATCCAAGAAATAGGTGCTAGACCGTCACTTCATCGTCGCGCCGTCCGCGCACGCCGGAACGCACGTGCACGTGTCGACGACGCCCGCTGCCCTCGGTCTGGCGCAGCAGACCGGACTGGTGCTCGCGGCCGTCGCCAAGGCCGCGCTGTACTTCGAGCCGGCACTGGATGCGCTGCTTCCTGCCTCGAGGAGTGGAGGCGGCGGCGGCGGTAGCAGGACTGGCACCAGCAGCAGCAGCAGTACCAGCAGCAGCAGCAGCAGCAGTGGTGGTGGGAGTGACCGTGGCGGCGGTGGCCCGTACTGGTGCCAGAGCAACCGCGCGAGCATGGCGATGAAGGGCCTGCCGGGGCTCGCGGAGTGCTTTGCGCTGCTGGATCGGTGCTGTGTCGCTGGTGGCGGCGAGGAGGACCGCTACTACGGGTACGGAGATGGAAGTCGCGGGGTCGAGCAGGTCGTCCGCGCCATGTGCCTCTTCCCGGCCTCGAGCGCGTACGGGCGTGCGCACGGCTACAAGGCCGATTTCATCCACGGGGTGTACAAGTGGGACTTCTCGGGCCTGCTGCCGGATACCGGGACGGGAACGCTGGAGTATCGGCAGGTGAGTTGCATCTCTTTGGATATTTCCTTTTCCCATTTTCTTTTTTTAATTCGGGTTTTGGGGTTAGGGTTGAGGTTCAAGCCACCCCCCTATTTCCGTAGCCCCACTTTATCACCCAGTTGAGAACCAGGACTTCCCCTTGAAAATAACTTCAAAAGACACAAGAGATTGGAGGGCTGACACAAAAGCGTAACTCAACGAACCAGTGCCCCGGCTCACGCACCGCCGATGAGGCCTGCGCTTGGATCGAGGTAGCGCTGTGCTTCGTAGCAGGCGCAGTGGACACGGGTCATGCGCTGGACCCAGAGGTAGGAGACCGAGGTGGGACGAACACCAACAGCATGATGGAGGGTCTGTGGTGGGTGCTGTGCGCGGGCGCGCAAAGCCTGGGGATCGGGGAGCTGCGGGGCATCATCGGGACTATGGATTTCACCGGGGCGGGTGCTAGGACCCAGGCTGGGGGGAAGACGTCGACAAAGGTCAAGAGTTCCGGGAGGAAGTAGAAGGTCGGTTTTGGGAGGTTGTGAACCGAGTGGATAAATCAGGGACGGAATAGCTGAAGGATCATCTTCCCCCGCACTTTCATACCTCTCTTAGGTACACTACATATAGATGGATATATTCATTTGATTGTGTAAGTTTCATTATATGCCATTGCTTTTCTGTGATTCATGCCGGTGAGGGTTGGTCTGTAGGTTAGGGTAACAAAAATTGGAAGAGATTGATTGTAGTTGGGTACCTACGATTTGATAATACCCAGGCAAGATCAAGATCGTATGCGGGGAACAATCATGCTGAAGTTACTTGATCTCGGCTCGTCTTTGAGAGTTCGAGAACAGCAACATAACCCCCTATTAATTTTGTCGACCTCAGGTCTTTTGGATATGATTGCCCTTGAGATTATTAGGGTCTAGAGCAAAAAAGTGAAATGCCTTCCCTTGAGGGTTTAACCTCGCAGCACTTCACGAGCAGATACCCAAACATTCTAACAGTCCCACCAATTACATGCACACCACAATTGAAGCATATGAGCATACGTCTAAATTTGATTTTATTTATTTGTTCATTTATACACCACGCCCTCGCCTCACTTGCCGTGGATGCCGTAAACGACGGGTATGGGCCGGAAGACGCTGAACTCCTGGCCGGTGGCGACGAGCGTGCCCGGGATCTGGGGGTGCCAGTGGACCTCCTTGGCGTTCTCGGAGATGTGCTCGAAGAGCAGCTGGGGCGGCATGTCCTTGACGCCGGCCGTGTCCTTGCTCTCCTCGTCGTCCAGCTCGACCGACAGGTCCCACAGCGTGACCTTGTGGTCGCCCGCCGCGACGGCCACCATGCTGTCGTCCGTCGGGTGCCACTCGATGCTCGTGATCTGCTCCTGGTGGTAGGCGAAGCTCGCGATGGGCGACGGCTTGGCGGCGTCGGCGCCGCCCTTCCACTGCCGCAGGTCCCAGACGGCCCACACGCCGTCGTCCGCCCCCGTCGCCAGCAGGTGCGTCGTCAGCCGCGACCACGACATCACGTTCACGTCCACGTTGCTGACCTGCACCGTGAGCGCGGGCTTCCGGCTCTTGCTGCGCACGTCCCACACGCGCACGGTGCCGTCGCTCGACGCCGACGCGAACACCGACGCCTCGCTCGGGCTCCACTGGATCTCCTCGATGCTGCCGGTGTGGCCCTGGAAGGCCCTCGTGTCCGTCACCCAGCCGCCGCCGGAGTTGCGCGACGTGGCGTATATCAGGCCATCGTTGTCGCCGGTCAACAGCTTGCCCTCGGGCGCCAGCGGGGACCAGTCTAGCGCGTAGCCTTCGGACTTGTGCGCCCGGATGGTGGATAGGGGCTTGTTGTCCTGGGGCGTTATGATGGTGCCGGGGTTATCGAAGGATGCGAGATGGGTGGTGATGTCGTGGATGAAGATGTTGCCAGACTCTGTCATCGTTGCTGTTATCGTCGTAGGAGGTTTGGTGGGGTCTTGCGACGGGGTCTGGTGGGCTCGTATCCGGTTTGTGGTCGAGGTCAAGGGAATGGCCCTGGACTCAAGAATGGGATCGGCCTCCTCGTCATCATCATCGTCATCTTCCGAGTCGGAATCGTCGTCCTTGGGCATCCGACTTAGACCACTGAACTTCATTATCGTGATCTGGTTTTCCTTCTCCCGCTTTTCCTCGGCCTGCGTGCCGGCAACTGTGTACATGGTGGCGGGGTAGGCCTTCTCTCGATGGTCGCCCAATCCGTCGCGAATGATGTCGAAAGACAGACATGGCCAGGGTGTGCTCAGGTTGTGAAGCATCTCGTATGTTCCCGTGTCCGGCGCAAGGTGTTGGCCTGCCTCGAGTGTATTGCGACCGACAATGAAAGTGCCGTTTGTAGTGCCTTCAACGTCCATTGCGTCGGTCATGGCCCGTTCCTCGGCCTCTCTTTCCGCATCTGGTCTTCCATCGACTCCGGCTTCTATGATCTCATCCTCGCTCTCGAACTCGTCTTCGAACTCGTCTTCGAAATCGCCCATGTCCTTGTCGTCCACATCCATAGGCTCGGGCCGCCCGCCTGCCTTGAGGGGGCCATCGCTCTCTGCATCTGCTATGCGCTTCGACATGGTCGCACGAGGAGAAGAGGTATGGGTATCACGGTTCAGAACGAGGAGAAGGAAATAGCTGGTGAATTACTGAAACCCCGAAAGATGGAAATGGAGGACATGCAAATATTCACGATGTGCACCTGGGCGAAATTGGCGTGGTGGGGTCAAATAATTTTTTGAATTTGCAGGGACTGGATGAGCTGAGCCCCACCTGTTAACAGTGGTAGACCTCCAGAACCTCCCATTGCTGCCCCGCGATGGTCGACTGATAACGATAGATATACTTGGTCCTAACCTATTACAGTAAGTGCATGGGTAGTTATCTGTATATACTATACATACATGTACCTGTATGCTCTCAAGTTGTCTCGCCTGTAATACCGGTAAGTCAGGGGCCCCTTTACTGCTGACTACTGGGGCATCCTGTACGGCATATCCACATTGCAACCGCCTATACCTTTAGTCCTCGGATGGGAAACTTCCAGGTTGAGTAGTTATCGGTCACTTCTGCCCGACCACCATTGGTTCCTCTTTCAAATCTAGTCTTTATACGGCGTCTGTTAACTGTTAGAGTTGCTTGACGCGGCAGTTATCTGGTCCAATGTAGACTAGAGCGATGGCACCATTGAGTATCATCCCTACCAAATCCTTGGGGAGCAAGGCCCGTTGAGTGGTATCCCGGTCACCGACCAAGTCGTCATGGCTGCTTAGTTACAGACAGTACCCTGTTCTCACCTTGTCTTGGAGTCAAATCCGGCCTCGGGCCCCCGCAGATGGAGACCCCGCAGGCCACACTACGACCGGGCTATTGCCCCGACGCGGTATAAGTGATAAATGGCACAACAATGACACCACCGAAATATCACCCGGGTTCATATGCCGATCTACGGCGCACGATCATTCTTGAGAAAAGCGCGAGGGGATAAATCACCATGGATACCACGCGGAAATCGGCAATGACTCTGTAAGGTTTATTAAACATTATAAGTATCGCTAGAGGTGGCACTTCAAAGCTCTTCTTGGATGTCTCATCCTCGACGTTCAAACATTGGCGTGACGGCGCTTTCACCATGAGACTACCGGGCTGGCTTTTAACGGCCGCGCAGCTCCCCATACCGGGCACAGCTGCGCCCACGACCAATCAAGTCATCTCTCTGGAGGGTTATGGGAAATTCACTGGGACCTCCATCAACAGCACGTACAGTGGCTACGCTCTGCCAAAGCCGGTCGACGCCTGGCTTGGAATAGACTACGCCACTCAACCTATTGGAGATGGCCGATTCAAGCCAGTCGACTGGCCAGCTCCATTCGAGGGCGTCAAGGCAGCTACGACATACGGCAAGGCGTGCATCCAAGACCCGAGCACAGTCGCGGCGGAGACGCAAAGCGAGGCATGCTTGAGCTTCAATGTCTACCGGCCCCAGGGCGTTCCGCTAGACAAGAAGCTGCCAGTCTTGGTCTGGATTCACGGCGGTTCTTTCAACAGTGGTTCCTGGAAGAGCTTCGACGGAGCTGCGTTCGTTGCCGCGTCCAAGGCGCCTATCATCGCCGTGACGTTCCATTACCGGATCAACTCTCTGGGCTTCCTCCCATCGGAGCTCTTCGAGCAAGAAGGCCTCCTGAACTTGGGCGTGCGGGACCAGCACTTCTTCCTGAAGAACTTTGTCCAGAAACACATAGGCTCCTTCGGGGGTGACCCTGAGAGTGTAACTCTCGGCGGTCGTTCGGCTGGGGCTCATTCCGTTGGTATACATTACTTCCATAACTACGAGGATGACGCTGGTCAGCCCTATTTCGCGAGGGCTATCCATCAATCGGGGTCCGTTACGGCACGAACGTTTCCGAATGCGACCTATCCACTCTACGTGCAACAATTCCAGACTTTTATGGATTACCTCGGTTGCCCTACTGAAGACAACGCTGCTGCTCTGTAAGTCCTCGCGCTCCATGTGTTATATAACTTCTAGTCCATATTTCTTCTTCACTTTGTCTTTGCTACTATGTCTTCTTCATAGGTGCCATAAAGCTCCAAACTAACCAAACTTCCAGGGAATGCCTCCGTGCAGCCGATATAATTGACGTCAGGGATATCAGCGCCAAGCTATACGGCGACTCTGAGAGCAAGATGACCTGGCCGTTCCAGCCAACGCAGGGCGGACCGCTTCTCGAGAAATTCGGGTCGCAGTCCGGGTACGACGGGACGTTCTTCCACGTGCCGACGATCACGTCCAACGTGGTGGACGAGGCCAAGCTCTACATCGTGGACGACTTCGAGACCAACCAGGAGTTCGTGGACTACCTGTACAACATCTCGCCGGGGCTGAACGGCGGCGACGACCTGGCCCAGCTGCAGGCGCTGTACCCGGACCCGGCGACGGACCCGGCGTCGCCCTACGCCGGCTCGCCCAACAGCACGCAGTACGACCGGCTGGCGGCGGCGCTGAGCGACTACGCCTACATCTGCCCGGGCCAGGAGACGGCGTACCGCGCCGCGGCGGCGGGCGTGCCGACGTGGAAGCTGCGCTTCAACGCCAACAACTCCTTCCCGGCCTGGCAGGGCATCCCGCACACGGCCGACACCACCTACACGTGGAACGACCCCGGCGCGCAGCACCCCGACGTCGGCCTGGTGTACAGCGCGTACCTGTCGAGCTTCGTGGCGACGGGCGACCCCAACGCGCTCCGGTACCCCGGCACGCCCGAGTGGCCCGCTTACACGCCCGCGGGCTACGGGCTGGATTCCCCGCCCGCTAGCCAGCTCCTCGTGCAGCCGGACAACCGGACGCGGGTGGAGTTGGACGTGGTTCGGCGCGAGGCTTGCCTGTATTGGAGAGATCCGGAGAGGGCGCCGCGATTGAATAAGTAACCCGGTTAACTGGCATGCTGTGCTTGAATGACGAGAGGATATTCTTCGAATTGTTTTGTCTTGACTTTTCCCGGTGATCTATGAGATTCAAACCTTCGATCTTGTGAGTTATGTGTGTCATGCAAGATAGTTATAATGGCTGCAACGTTGACTGCTGCTTTGTAGAATTATATATATGATGGTATTATATATTGGGATATTATGTCTATATAGGATTCAGACCAATACAGAACATGTTTGACCGGTTCATATGAGGTCCGGCTAGTCAGAAGACTTGATGTGTTGCCCATCCAAAACGCCGCCGACGACCAGCAACATCGGGCCGACGCCTCTGACCTCGGTCCTGACGCCCCTCACGCTATCCCGAACAACGCCGGAGCTACCACCTGCCTACCACGGGGGCTCGGCAGGCGGAGACAGTAGCAGCGGCGGCAGCAATAACACCAGTAGCGCCATTCACGCCAACAACGACAATGCATCGCAGATGCAGATGCAGATGCAGAGGCAGGGGAACTACGAGCGGCTCAAGACGCGCAACCAGCAGGCGTAGAGGGACAACGCCGAATTCTGGGACACGAACCGCGAGAACCGCGCGGACCTGGACCGCGTCGACGCCATCGCCGAGGGAAAAGCTGGCCCTCGACGAGCTGGATATCTCGGTGTTCGAGAGAGACTGTCACAGGTCTCCGAGATACTGTCCTTTGTCAGGGGTAGGTAGGATGCGATGAACAGCCCCACCCTTCTTTCTTGTTCTCCATGTCTGGGACGAGGTCCCTTTGATCGCAAGGGTATATATAGTCAATAGGGATTGCTAGAGTATCGATCGCAAGTTCTTATTTTGGGACCGTTGCGTCCATCGACTTCACCCAAGCTACCAATCCCCAAGATCATGTTAGGCTCCGTGGTACATACGACTTAATGAGAAAGGCAAGTATTTTATTTGAGCTTCGGAGGCTCGTGTGGATCTGGATCTAAGCGACGGACCAACTAAAGTAAACTTCCTAATAGCTTTAAGTAGGTACCTAGTGAAATGCAAAGCGCAAATGGGAGGCTCTCGGTACGAACTATGGTGCACGATGGTAGCAATTGCAACCCACCAGCAGAATACAGCGAGGCGTAAGCAGTAGCTCGTGATCAGCTTTTACGAATCCCATGTTTACCTCTCATCTGGTGTGGACCATCGCCTAGGGTTTCCTCGCAACTCCCTGGTGTGGTACCCTAGCGGTCTTCATGAGCAAGCCATGCAACGGCGCACAGCGTGGTGCAGCTTGATTTGGTCGCCAGGTTAATCGGCGCCGAAGAGCCACAGGCGCTCCTCTTCCGTCAGCGGTTTCGCTGCTCTCCCCTTATCCAGAGCCGGCTGGGTCTCCTCCATCTTGCGCTGTTGCAGGAAGAGCATCCGGTCATCGATCGACTTCTTCACGACAATGTTCACAACGTAGGTTTCCTTTGTCTGCCCATGCCGGCAGATCCTCCCCTTGGCCTGGTCCTCGACGGACCGGTTCCACCAGGGCGACAGCAGGATCGCCCGGTTCGCGCAGGTGATGTTCAAGCCCTGGTTGCCGCATTTCAGACCAGCCACCTACGTAGATTGCATGTTAGTCGCGCCTCCAAGTCTTATACTTGTGTAAACCCGTGGCATCATACCAGAACCTTGATGTTGCTCTTCGTCTTGAAGTCTTCAAGAGCATTTCCTCGTTGCTGTGGGGTCATGTCCCCCCAGTAGTATAGAAACGGGATGTTCGCCACTCCCAGCATTCGTCCAATGACCTTCGCCGTGATCCCCCATTGGACGAAGACAATGATCTTGTCGTCGGGAGCTTCGAGTTGCCACCCCTTTATGCATTCCATGGCAGCTGTCGTTTTAGCGCTCGGGGTGAGCGGCTCGTTTGCGTTACGATCACTTAGCTCCAGCCATTTGGAGAGACTTTTCTTTGTCTTGGGTTGTAGTCCGTTAGAGTCATCTCCAGGGGCAGGAGGTTTAGTTGCACTAGGCTGGGAAAGCTTGACTCGGCCGGTACTGGTGAAGAGCGTGGAGGGGCCGTCATCCATATCAGGGGTATCTTCATGTTGATACTGATAGATAACCTTGTCGCATTCGGGGCACTTAAGGGAGCGTGTCCCCTGCTGTCCAATTTGCGCGAGCTGTTCTGTAAGACATACATCGCATAGTAAATGCCCACACTTGAGTCATAGTCAGTAACATCCCAAACCATAAGAGCTCTGATCTGGGAACATACTTCAAGCTGTCTAACCTCGGACTCCTCAAAGCACGCAATGCATCCTTCATTGTCCTTTGAGTCAAGAACATAATTCAGATGCTCGTCAAAGTTAAAAAAGACATCTGGTTTGTCGGTGCCGAATCCTTCGAGCTTTATTTGTGGCTTCGTAGAAAGCAAATCTTCGCTGGACGCAACAATTTGGTCGTAGACCGATGTCTTGGGATGAATCTTGGCAAGATCGTTCAAGAGCTTGCGAATGTCTTCGGACGGGATTATGTTCTTCATCCACGTATATAAAAGAAGGGGATGATCCACGGCTTGTCGCAACCTAGTGAGGAGGACAAAGTAGCGCAGTCGGTAGTCGTTTGGGAGTTCTGTTCCACTTCCGCGCCTTCCAATTGCTTCTTTCAGAAGCCTCAAAGTAGTAGCCTCGATGCACCTATTCATAACCTGTCAGCGTCGATTTCAAAGCTTAGAATGATCTTACCTGTATATAAGGCCTTCTTCCTCCGTCATCTTGATGTTGTGTACGCTCTCATGGCACGCAGGAAGTTCGCAGATCTGTCTACCATTGAAGATCTCTCCCTTTTGTCTGTACTTCATCAGCAGCTTGACTAGAAATCCGGGGACTTGTTGAACCCACCGTCGAAGCATGCGGTCGTTGATGACCTTCATGACTCTATCTTCATTTCCCTTCTACATAGGTTTCAGTAAGAAGTATCAACCTATTACCAAAACAAACATAGGTAGGTATTACTGACCATGCGGAGACGTTTGGGTTGGGGGAAATCCTCCTGATCCTCACCATTATGTCCCAAATCCTGGATATTGTCGGCATTGATACCAATAAACTCCATATATGGAAGAATCTCTACACAGGGTTAGGCTCAAAACGTCTGGTGATATAGAGGAACATACCGCCCAGACTATTAGGCAAAGGTGTGCCGGAAAGAGCCCATTTGTGTTTTGCTCGGAGCTCTCTGCATGCTATCGAGGCTAGTGGAAAACATCAGCATTGTCTCAACGTTCCGGACATGGTCCCTTACTCGAAGCATTCATATTCTTGATCTTGTCCGCTTCGTCTAGAATGATGCGGTAGAATTCTATCTGGAATAGCGGACCGGACTTCTTGTATGTAAGTTGAACCTGAGCATAGGTTGCGAATCTGTTATCTAGTTAGCAAATGTGTACGTTATCGGGATTGGATTATCCCACATGAAGTCATAGGCCTTCAAGGCAAACTCGGCCAGCTTGACCCTTTGTTTATAATGGAGAGGCTCCTTTATCGCATCTTGGTCTATGTGCTTGCTGAACTCGGCCAACCATTGCGTGATAAGGTTATCTGATGGCATCACGATCAAGGTGGTCCCATAGCCACCTTGGTCTTTTGAACTAGGCTTATGTGCCAGCATGCATGCAATGGCTTGGAGCGTCTTTCCCAGGCCCATTTCGTCGGCAATTATGCCACCATGGGGCCCTTTACGCGCTTTCTCGTGACGTAGCATGAAAGCAGCACCGACAAGTTGGTAGTCGCGAAGGGGTGTTTTCATTCCAGTGGTGATGAATGTGTCATTGGATCCGTTGGGTTCTTTGCCAAAGTTCTTGCTATTATTCCCAAATATCTTGATAGCTTCATTCAGGGCTTTCTCGTCGGCTTTCAGCTTTGAAGAAGTTTTCGGCTTAGGAAACGCTTCCTCGGTTTCGTCTGCGTTGATCGGACGCCCCCCAAAAAGCGATTTAAGCATATCCTGGCCAGATTTCTTACCCTTGAGTTTGTTCAATGACGCAAGCGCCGCAGTCGTTCGCTTCCTCCGGGAGGCCCTGCCTGTGGATGTATTGGAGCTGATGGCCTTTCGCTTCCGGCTTTGTCGACGTGTGGTTGGTTTTGTATCGCTAATGTCATCTTCCGACTGAGGGGCATAGCTTGGTACCGTTTTCGTCCGTTCAGACACGAAGAGCGAGTCCGCTTCAACTTCAGGTTTGATGTTTGCTGTGTCCGTGCTGGACTCCATAGTGCTGGAAGCATTCAGCAAGCCTTTGAGAGCGATCTTACTGTCTTGATCTTGATTTTCTGTTTTAATGCCATTCTTGAGGTTCAGGGGCTCATCATCCGCAAGATCAACAACAGTAGAAATCCCTTTTTTGGTATGGGAGATCGAGGGCAAGGGCGTTGCAAGTTCATCATCCGTGTCATCCGTGAGATCGATAAGAACAGGAGCAGGCTTCTTGTCACGGGAGGCGAGGTATGGGGCAATGGTAAGCTCCGTGCTGTTATTGGTTGTTTCCATACTCGAGGTTGAATCCCACGACGGGATTGTAAGGGGATGTAATGATCAAGGTAGAAGGTGGGTAGAGCTGGTGCTGTTATTAGCGTCCAACGGAATATCGAAACAGGCTCTCAATGATATGGAAGATGCTCTGTGACAGGGAACAATTGCCACTATTCTTCGATCGTGGTGGCTGAATTTTATAGCATAAAAGGATCGTGGGACAGTGAAGGTGAAGTCAGGTGAATGAAAACGATCGAAGATGACGTTAAAACTGATGGAAGGGGGCAAATGTCAGGAGGGAGGGCAGAATCATGCCTATGCAAGCAAAAATGAAACCAGGTGGTAGAAAGGCACGTACGTTAAATTGGCAAAAGTGTGAAGTACCTAAGCATCAACGGATGAGAGATATGGAAAGTCCACATGTACCGGCTACGGTGATGGAATTGGAGGTATCGAGGCAGGAGCCGGCGCCTACTCAAAAGGGAGGAAGATAGGTACTTGCTCGCCTGATTTGATTGTCGAAGATGGAACGAATCCTCGTTAGGGATAAAGGGGTGCTGATAATGCACTGAATGTTAGAAGTATGAACCTTGGAGTACGCAACTTGGTAGGATCGTATGAATAGGGTTCAAGTGCGGATTGTAGCCGTTCGAATCACCTCCATGCACTCGGTGGAGGGACGATTGATAGATGGTGATACGAGAGAAGGTCCCTCAAGAATAAATTCGGATGGGCATTGGGTAAGTTTGAAATGAGTTGTGTACCGTTTCCCTCGTCCGGTGCGTAAAAGGGCAGGTACTCCCAGGTTGGGAGTTCAGACTGGTAGTAAGTATCTGGCTGGCTGTTGTGCAGTCTCCCCGGGAAGTCTGTAGTTGTAGTTGGAACACCTAGGCCGTATCAGGGCGAGCAAGGTGTGCCAAGTAGATTTGTTTGCTATGCACCTGGGGTGTTTTTGGGGATGTGGGAAGTTAGGGGAGTTCCTACCAGCTAGTCAAGGAGGTAGCATGCAACAGTCACCACAAGATTTGCGAGCCATGAATATGGCAGGACGAAGCACACTGTTTTGCTGATAAAGCAGATTCTATGCTCTATTTCTATGGTTCTCTATCACAAACACATAACCCAAACACTCCTGGTCCCGCTACCTCTATTCAAATGGTTCGATGTACCCATCTCATATACTCCAAGGGCTATCCCCTACTGGGCCTGAGCCCACCGCATGGCACCAGGGTTGCTCGGGTCCTTCTCGACGTACTTGCAGGTGTTGTAGGTCGTCCAGAGCTGGCCCATGAAGGAACGGTCATCACTGTGGTAGAGATCCCCCAGGAGTGGCCGGATGGCCTTGGTCGCTTCCTCAGCATGGTAGAAGGGGATACGGCTAGCGTGGCTGTTAGTACGTGCGACTAGCATAGTATGAACAGTAGAATTCAGTACTTACGAGAAGAGATGATGCACGACGTGAGTATCGATGATGCCGTGGAAGATGTGTCGGCCAATGAAGCCGAAGTCGCGGTCGACCGTGGCCAAGGCTCCGGCGACGAAAGTCCAGCTCTTGCCATCGTAGTGAGGGAGGTCCTGGTGCGTGTGGTGGAGGTAGGTGATAGCAACTAATGCAAAGTCAGTAATTTGAGCTATACGGAGGTGCTTCTTGTAGCGCCGAGTGGATAATGCTAACCTAGCCAGTGGTGAACCCAGAGGTACGGAACACCGTACAGAAGAGCCATAGTCTCCCAGCCAACAGCCTTCGATCCGTACCAGATGCCCGCCGCAGTGATAGCGAGTCCAAGATCGGAGATGGCAATGTAGATGGCCTCGTTGGGGCGGAAAACGCCGCTGAAAGGGTCGAAATGGCTCAGTCTCCACCACTTCGCATCCTTGTTCTGCAGACTGTCAGGTCCGGCAGAGACGTTGAAGAGGAGGTACATCTGCCAGCCGCCAAGCTGATGTGCGATCAGCTTGACGAGGTTGACGATAGGAGTGTCCTCGAACAGCTCGGGGTCGATGAATCCGAGCACGAGCCTGTGGGGATGAGACATCTTGGGCGTGGTGGAAGGGACGAACGCCATGTCCTTCTCCATGTTGCCGGTGAAGCGGTGGTGCCGAGCGTGAGAGAACTTCCAGGAGAAGAAAGGGACCATCAGGCTGGAATGCAGAACCCAGCCGACAACGTCGTTCAGGCGTCTGTGGACCGAAAACGCGCCGTGACCACATTCGTGAGCGAGGATCCAAATGCCGACTCCGACCAGGCCTTGCACGAAACCGTAGGCGGCCCAGCACACGGCACGGTACATCGGGTTCTCAACCATGGGGATGAAGGTCAAAGCGGCGTAGCCGAGGGCGACGGCCATGGTTACATCGCGCACAACGTAGCCCATCGACGTCCACGTAGAGGGAACGAAACAGTGGGCCGGGATGGCCTTCCTGATAGTGTTGATGTCCGGGAGAGCAGGCCCAGATGGAGCCTTTAGGGACTGAGAGAAGCGTTAACAACATGGCCACGGCTGAAGAATAGTGGTGGTTAGTTAGCTCACGTGTCTCAAGCGAGCGTCGCCCCGAGGGACCTCGACTTCGGTAACGGTCGTCATCATATTTGCAAATGAAAGAAACACCGGACAGCTCTGCTGCGGCTAGGACGACGTATCGATAAGGGTATCCAGGGCTGTCAGAGCGTCTAGCGAACGAGACCCAAGGGCTAACGGTTGATATCCTGCAACCACTAGACACAGAGGGTATCCAGGGAAGTTTTCACGCAGGCACTTCACGCAGCAACGGCAACAGCAGCAGCAGCAGACAGTAACAATTTCGACACGTCCCGAGAAAGAGAGGGCCACATAACCGGCAACTGTCGTCCTTTATACCCCCCCGAAAACCTAGAAACTCGACCGCTCATCTTAAGAAAAACTCTATCCCTGTAAAAGGGGACGCGCCCTAACCATTATGGGCCCAAGGGTCCAAGGCTCTAGTTCAGGGTCCCAAACAATCCACTTATTAGGCGGACCCTGTGCGTTTCGAGCCTAGCAGACAGATAGGGAAAAGCAGATGCGGAGAAATGTTGAGAATCACATGCCAGGCCGCTAGGAAAGGAGGCAGCACACTCGTGCAATGCAGCGAAGCCTGAGTGATTGCAGCATAAGGCTTTCAGTGCTATATATACTATATATATATCTTGCCATCTCATGGCTCCTTCGACCTCCAATTGCATGTGACTTTCTCACAGCTAGGAGGCACTCAGGCAAGCTCTGATTGGGAGGGATCTGGTCTTAGCGACCGGATTAGGTAGGTACATGCCCCCTATGTATCTAACCTTAATAAATGGGGCGGATCAGCCAGCTTTCGATCAAGCCCCTGGGCAAGGTACCTAGCGAAGAGGTACCTATGAGGTCCATTCCACAGGTCCGTTCAACAAACCGATAAAGGGGTCGTATGAGTGGAAGTAAGGAGGTTTTATAGTGGTTCCGCCTCGCAGTTTTCGAGCTAGGGTGCTTAGTATGTTGGGGATAAGATGGGTTAGGTCCCGGTCTAGATGTCTGTTTGCAACAGCTACTACCTCCTGCGTACATACATACAGGTATCTGTTATTTGTTCAATGAGTTGTGCGACTTGAATGTACATGGCGGTGTAGTAGTGCTAGAGTATAAGATGTCAAGATCTACCATTTTGTAGATGCATGTAGGTCAGGGTTTCACGCATCTTAGGGTCCAAATCACATAATGGATTGACGGGATGGCCCTCACCAGAGTATGACAAGACATTTTTATTATCGACTGATGTGCAATAGCATGTACGTGGCCATCTAGTCATATCGTGTGAGGACGTGATTTAGGGGGGCCCATGACAAGACGCAAGTGTGCAATGATGTGACTAAGGTTCCAGATCTAGATCATCGCAAACAACCATGAGTCGAGGTTTTATTCGACCTTTCTGGTTGCATTGGCATGTTTTCCAAGGTTTCTAGAGTCGCAAATATTGAGGCAATTCAACCAAAATGCCCGTGTCGAATCGCTGCCATTGGTGCACGGCTAAATCCATGATGGACCTGACTAGATAACCCATCCACTTCCGGTTAGCTCGTTGGTATCTGAATAAGATACGTACCCTGGGGCCTAGCCATCAGGTAGTTAGGCCAAAAAGGATATTGTACAACATGGTCCATGCTCCACCACTCGTACGTACAGCTGCGATCAGTCGAGTTGGGCGATGGTTGTAAAATTTAGCGGTCAGGTCACACCACGAGCTATTGGTGTTGTCACGTACTACAGCAACTGAAGAGCGTCGGGTAGAAATTATCCAATGCAACATGATATGATAATGCAGCAGCTGCCCTGAAGGAGTGGGGACGCTACTAGTTTGTCCACCAATGATTACCAAGTGTAACGAGCTTACTTCAACGTCAGCCGTAATGCTCAGCACGGTTTCGACAGGAAAAGGGGGAGGAGAGAATGTCTTGAGAGAGCGAGGAAATGGCAACTGGTGATTTATTATACTGGCAATGGATATGGTCCTAATACATGAATACACCAACCTCTACATGTTCCATCCTTCATATGGGGGCCTAAATTATAGCTCATGCTTGAAGACTACTGTACTCTAATCAATTCGACATGATAGGGATGAAGCATTGCGAACTTACGACTTAGCATCTAGTCGGCTAATGGATAACGAAAGCAACCTTGAACCGAGAGGAATCAAACTGTGATACTATACCAAAGAGCTCGTAGCGACCCCCTACTCGACTCCACACCACGAGTCCTATCCCCTCCGTATTACTCGATTCCCCCACCTCATCTTCCTCGTCCTTGTCTATGCTCTTGCCACACCTCCAAGTTCTTCACAATGAAACCGTTCAAGGCTCTCCTCACTCGGCGAATAACGAACACCCCACTTAGGCTCCTGGCGCAATTACCTGGCCTCGGGACTATCCGTCGCACGTCTCTCATACTCTCTCCTCGACTATGACAACAGTACTGAACAACTCACTGAGTGACTCAACTACTAACCCTGGCCACAAATCAATCGCTATCTCTACCATGCATTGCCACGCTCTCCTCGCATTGGTCCTAGTGATATCGTGGTTAGTCGTGTCGATACGCTGCTGGATTATCACCACCAAATATCTCGGTGGACGAGTGCAGCGTAGCGGCGGGCGACCATTGACAGCGCTCATTCTTCGACGGGTCATCTACTGACTCACTGTGTACCTATTTAGCGTGGCAAGAAAGGTCAATCAATTTGCAGATTCGGCCATCTGGGACTCCCTTATATCCCGAAATATCCATCTTAACACCTAATCAAGTCAACCCGGCAGGAGGTAAACCTGTTTAAGACGCGTAAAGCCTATGTACAAACGAGTTTCAACTATCCCATGGTAGTCATAGAAGCAATATACAGGAAACCAAGGACAAACTCCCAATGACATTGGTAAAGGACGGAAAGCGAGCTAGAGCTCGATTACTCAATACAATGTGCCAACAACGATCGTAATTAGCCAAATAGCATTGAATACCTAACTGAGAGAAACCTTGAAGTTCCTGCCTCCAATTTTGACATCCTGATACCAGACAGAAAGGTCTAAAGATGAACCGCTAATCTCGATTCGATATTCGACTTCGAACCTGCGGTATCGGTCATCCAGATCCACACTCTTGGGAAGCTCCCAAGCCTTGACAGGAATGTTGTA
Source organism: Diatrype stigma (assembly GCA_022225965.2). NCBI lineage: Eukaryota > Fungi > Ascomycota > Sordariomycetes > Xylariales > Diatrypaceae > Diatrype > Diatrype stigma. Next base: position 133,129 of record JAKJXP020000079.1, read on the forward strand.
GTTGAACGTAGCAAGTTCTCGGTACTGGGGGACAAATCGAGAGCCAGGTTCAGAATTCGGTGAGGTGTATATCGTCACCGTACCAACAGAGCTAGCATCGTACAGAGTGTCAAGGATATCGTAGTAATTGTATGCCTTTCCATGTTGGCTTTCAATACTTTCTCCCTTCGAAGCGGTTAGCATACATGGTACAAATATGCTTGGGCGTTCGCTTACCCGTTTGACTATCCATTTCATTTGATTGTCGGCTTGCCACTTGTTTTCCCGTTCGTCCCACCACTTGTCTCTTGGATCATGGACCCCATCCACGAACGGGGCCATAAACTTCCAAGCATAGCTTAAACGAGACACTCGAGATCTGATTTTCGGCAATTTATTATTCTTGGTATTGCCTACCGAGCCACGCCCTGTAGCGCTAAAGAGGGTAGCACCTCGGCAAACAGCCGACCACCTAAGAATTTTAGCAAGCTTATTTTCAACTTAGATGTTAGTTGTATGTGACCACTCACGATTTGTCACCCGTCTGCTGATGAACCTCAATCGGCTGTAGATAACGGCCTCTGAACGCCCTTGCAACCTCACGCTCTCGTAGGTAAGTAGCAAGATATTCGGCACGACCAAAGCCGCCAACGAGGACAATGAACTAGAACGGGCCGAATCAGAGGATTTCACATAGGAGAACATGTCTCAAAGCCGGTTTTTGTCATACCTTGGGGGGCATTCTTGTCTTTGCCATTACCGCTCGGATCTGGTTGTCAACAAGCGCGTCAATCCTTTCAACAGTCGGTCGAAAGATGAAACGAAGCGTGTCCCTAGGCACACATTAGAATATACGTATATAGCCACGTATGGAATATATTGGACTACTTACGCGTCCAGGCTGATATCATCCTCTTCGTCAATGCTTACTATGTTGATTGAATAGACCTTATGGAGATCCCCATCAAAGTCTCGTTTGATCAGATGCTCCCATTCTCGAGACATGGTTTTTTTGGCATGAGTAGCATTTATCGTAGACAGTCTCTTGGGTCCAACCATTTGCTTCAGGTATCTGAAGAAATCTTCATCCAAAAATGTGGCTCCACATAAATCCCCTTATCCAATTAGTATATGGTGCGGTGTTCGTCTGTGATAAATGACATACCTTCACCTTCAACAGTTTCATGAATGGTGAGTGGCTGCATCTGATCAACTGTGTAGCTGATGAGATCCTATACAAAAACAAGGGTGAGCTGCGATCCTTGCCAAGTGGAGAAGTCTGTAGCGCAAAGAAATGAAGAATATTTGATATTTGAGCTAATAACGAAACAGAATACTTACGACAGTGCCGCCTCCACAATCACAAAGAACGAAGGAGTCGCCAGCCTTCAGGTCTTTAATGTCAGGCAATACCGTCAAGGTAGCAGCTTCTGGTTCGGAGATGAAAGATAATGTAGTCTCCCCACAAAGACGACCATCCAGGATGTGGGCCATCTTGGCGGCTCTACTCATACGGTCTCGGGTGTAATCTTTCCACATTGCGGGGATGGTAATGACAACGTGGTACGGCATGGCCGCCACACGTCGTTGGCCTAGCTCCTTCACGATCCGGGAGATCGCGTGTGCCCACAGCAGTTCGAGATATTTGGAGATGACTTCAATGGGATCCTTCTTTAGCTTGGATACCATCTTCCTTGCTTGCTTGATGTGATCCGAATTCTTGAAACGGTCTTCCAAGTCATCTTGGTCGAGCAAAAGCAGTTTGAACCATTTGATTGCGGTTGGTTCCAGCTCCTCGGGAACAGCCCAACCCCAAAAGGCTTCACCAGAAGTGGGGTCAAATGCAATCTTTGATGGGACCTTAAAAGAGTCTGAGTTCTGTGCCGAGTTGGATGGCCACCGAGACACAGGTTGGACATCACCAGGGTTAGGGGGCTCTGAGCTTTCTTCTTCATGGCAAAGCCAGGTCACACCGGAGAAGCTAGATGAAGTTCGATTATCAGCATTGATACAGGAAACGAAACCGACCATTATACAAAAAAGATAACGAAATCTTAAGGAGGCAGCGATGATGCTTCGATGGAGACATGATAACTTACGTAGTTCCGAAATCAATCCCAATATAGAGGGCAGATCGCCGAAGGGTCGAACCCATCTTTAGAGATATTGTCGTAGTTTAAACTCGGGAGAATGAGGAAATCAACAATCTAGAGATTGCGGCTCGAGGCAGTACGAGTCAAATCTGGGTACCGATTCCTCCCACTCCCACCAATGATGGCTGCAGTGGAATCGTAGGAGAGAGCTAGTCTCTAAAACAACAGAAAAAAGTGTAGTGGTTGGCAGTGTCTCCATATGAATTGGGGTGTTCGTGGGTGGTATGTAACAAGCTGCAGTGATGGTATTTATCAAAACCAGAGGATGTTGTTGTAGTAGGCAGATCCGAAAAGTCAAGGCTTGGGGGAAGGAGGAAGGGGTTTTAATGTTGATCTGGGAGTCCCTTGTAGGCACGCAATTCCCCCGGTGTAAGGCCTGGACATAATACAGCAGGTGCCACCGGGATGTATGATAGCCGCAGGTTACGCGCAGATTCTGGCTTGTACTTGATACCAAGGCAAGTGTTCGTGCCTTGGAAGGTTCGAGATACCTCAAGTGTTACTCCCACGTATAGCCAAGTAGGTCTATGTAAGTACATGTAGATACCTACCTCTAGGTACCGGTACCTACATATGTAGGTAGCCTTATGTAGGTAGGTTGCCTGGATTGCGGTTTGGCAGGTGTCTGGCCGTTTGTTGCTGCCTCGGAATACAACCCATTTGCACTCATGAGAAAAGGCAGGTACATACAGTATGTAGGTACTTACCTCGTACCTTGCCTTCCAAACGTATTTTCAGGGCCAACACCGTGAGGCCGGGGGACTTCCATCATTGCACACAGTAATTTTCTACATGCAAACGGCCATCTAAGTGACATCCAGGTACCGCAACATGTGCTTTAGTACAACCTGAGGTGTAGGCCTTTCAACATTGGTTAAAGGTATTGTCATTCGTGATTCTTGTATGGCAGGTACTAGTGAATCCCCCAACCCAGGGTCACAAGTCATACGTGTTTCTTATCCAAACCCTTTTCTTCTTTCCTTCCTTCCCAGTGTCCTGCCTGGAGCGAATTGGGTCGATAATTCCTGGAACAGCCTACCAGGTTGTATTTTACCCATAACCCAAGTATTTGTATGTTATCGTCCTGCTTTCATCACACCCAACACCATCTTCAATAACCACGAGTAACTGAATGATTGGAGGGCAGGATGAGGAAGGTACTGTCCTTGATTGGTGCTATCATATCTGGCCAAGGTATGGAAGGTGCTTACAGAACTACCTACTGTACACACTGTTGTTTTGACTAATCTCTTATATTAGGTTCTACCCATTCTTCCGCTGATAAAACCAAGTCCGAGAAAGAGCTTGCCCAGATGGACGAGACCATGGGTAGCCACACTAAGGACAATGCGAACCGAATATCGTCTCATCGCCGAGTATCGTCAGAGCCGATGATTGAGCTAAATCGAACGCCCGCATCACGAGAGGCTTCCAAAAGATCTACCACGAAGTGTACGATGGAAGATGAGCATCAGAAGAAAGCAAAATACCCCGGTAAAGGCACACAGTTGGGTGGGGCTGGCCTAGACTCCCAGGAGGATGAGTCGTCAGAAGGAAAAGCCTTGAAGGCTCGGCTTTCGTCTCAGGACCAGACCATTAAGGCCCTCGAAAAGAGACTAGCATATCATATCTCCAAAAGAGAGGACGCTGAGAGCGCCAACCGGTTCTTGGAGATTGATAATGACAGGAAGAGCCATAACACAAGAAACCTTGAGCATCATCTGGAAAGCGTCAACACAGAGCTCCAAGACCTACAGAAAGAATACTGGGAGCTTGAGGATCGAAATGAGCATATGACAGATGAAATCAAGCAGCTTCGGGCTCAATGGATAGGGGCCACCGAGGAGCTAGGCCGACTCCAGAAGATCGACAGGAAACACGCTATTGACGATGAGGCCGTGATGGCTATCTGGAATAACCTTGTCTGCACGATCCATACCCTAGCATCGAGAGCATCTGCTTGTAAAGGCAACTTAGTTGCTCCCACTACAGATCAGCGCGAAAAGTTCGGGTTCTTAGCCCCGTATTTCGGGAAGTACTTTCCATCTCATCCCTCAGTCCTATTTGAGGCATACATATGGTCGAGAATTAGCTACATCCTCAATGCCCCAAGCATGATATGGTCTCACGAAGCTGGTCGGGCTGTGCGCCTTGTCACGGATTCAATAATTCGTAAGTTATCGATATGGAAGAAAGGGCCAGAAATTACCACTAATACCATATGAATAGGGGTTTCCCAATCACACAATGAGGTAAATCGGTGCCACCAGTGGCGTGCGGATACAAACTGCCTGCTACATGACTATCGCAGCAATCTAACCGGACTGGAGGAAGGAGCGCAAGAAAGGATCATCCAAGATATTTGCCTTTTCTTTACGCAACATTCTGTCGGTATAGATCACGACAAGCTGACTACGGAACTCCGTGGAATTTTGCAAAAGCTGTTCGACTTCTGCAGTACCACCGCTCGAGCCAAGGCTGCTTACATCGCCTTTTCTCCGAGGTGTGGCTTTATCTTTCGCAATGGGGCACCCAGAATTTTCGGGTTTGAGGAGGACACCATGGAGTTCAGGGAAACGACGTCTCCCCAAAAAGACATTATAGACTTCGTCATTTCGCCTGGTCTAGTCAAGCATGGAAATTCTGACGGCGAGGACTACGACCAACACACAATCCTCGACAAGGCTAGAGTGACAATCTGAGAGGGCCCGAATCCATTGGACGGAAAGTGTGATAGCTCTACGATGATGGCCTCAAGGGCTATAGGGGTGATCGTGTGATAGTGGGCAAGGGGCAAAATGAGCTGACGACGATTTGATTTCTAGCCAACAGAGCGGCGCTGAAAGCTTTGCATTGCTTGGGAATGCAAATGATACTAGATATGCAGGCAGTTAGGAAGCTATACCCATGCTGACGGTAATATGATGAGCTCTCTCGACTGCATCGACCTCCTATCATGGAGAAACATTATAAGATCTAAGCAGTGGAAGGATTCTAGCTGTATAGGGTAAGCAAAAGAGTATAAGGATTTCACTGTGAATACTGTATATGGACAAGTCTGTATGTACAATTTCCGTGATTCTATTCACTATATTACAGCTATCTGTAGGCGGCAGGCACCTGTATTTATACTGGATAGGCCGCTGTAAGTATTAGGCTTATAGGGAGTTATGGAAGGTTATGGAAGGTTGTAGAATTTTCTGGATAGGGGGACGGGCCCCCCTATTCCCCAGCAGCTGTTCCATTTTAGGCTTAGTGTGTTTTTGCCTAGGGGCAGAACCCCTATAGCCACGTAAGCTCGTAATTATATAATTACGTTATTATACGGTTTAAAAGGTGCTGGAATTTTCCGTAGCCAGTAGGAATTTGTTCCTTTTTCCAGCTAATCCTAGAAACATCACAACATGTGCACTAGAGTGATTGTTAAGAACACGAATAAGTAGACTACCCATATCAAACTGGATGGGTCGACTAATCGACCCCTTGATGAGGATCCAGTTTTAGTATGTTGAACGGGGGACTTGATTGCCCATGGCCAAAATATAGCGATTGCCGACTATAGAAAGGCACAGCGCTACATGTTAATAATTATATATCGGTAGCGTGATCATCCAGATCCCATCGTAGATCTCCAGCTTGCCCAAACACCACGCGCATTAAGAGGTCCTGGGTTCCCACCCAGCCGGGGCGAGCTCAAAGCCGCTCTCGATGAAGGCCGGGGCAACTATAATCAGACATTAGCGCATGAACGGAATAGATGGATGGACGGATGATCAAGACAGCCAGAAAACCTCGCAAACAATGGATAAAAGGGAGAGACCGTATTGGATGGGATTTGGCAGGCCAACCAAGGCCACACCAGCTCTCGTTCACTCACCCGTCGTGCCCACCAGCGTCCAATTCCCCCAGCTCTTCGCGCGCTGCCACTCGCCCTTCGCCACGACAGCCTGCGGTCTCTGCTGTTGCTGTGGCTGTTGGCCCTGCAGACCCTGGCCCTGGCCCTGACCCTTCGCACCACCAGCACCGGCACCCGAGGCGAACAAGTCCCCGCCGAGCACGTGCTCGCGCACGGGGGTGCCGTCGTCGAGGGCGAGGTACAGCGACAGCGGGGCGCCGGCGTAGTAGTGCCAGACCTCGGCGGCGTCGACGCGGTGCCAGTAGGAGTAATCGGCGGCGCCCTCGAGCAGGAAGTAGATGGCGGTGCTGACGGAGCGGTTGGTGCCGGGCTGCAGGGCCGCGTCCCGGAACGTCTCGGAGTACCAGCCCTTCTCGGCGCTCGGGGCCAGGCCCAGCAGGTCGATCACCTCCTGCGCCGTGTGCTGCTGCTGCGGCGGCGCCGAAGGGTCCGAGCGCGCTGCCGGCGGCGAGGATGGGCCGTAGGGGGAGCGGCGGCGGACGTCGCCGTGATTCGGGTGGGGATTGAAGGTGGGAGGCGTTACGACGATGCCGCTGGCGAGAGCGCATAGGGAGAGGATGAGGCTGGGGCTGAACAACATCGTTAAGGCGCGGGATTCGGGGCAGCCAACGTCCAAGCAAAGTGTCTATTGGCAATATCTGATGGAAGGGCGGAATTCACTAGGATGGAATCGATGAAGATCACCAGCCTGATCCTCAAAAGAACTTACGGGGGGCGGGGACGGAGAAAGAAGTTGGAGAGAGAACGAAGGGGGAGGGTTGGGAACAAGGTAGGTGCATGTCCATCATCTGATATTTATACTTCGTAGTTATATAGCCGGGGAGGGATCATGACCAGGTAATTCCTAGGCAATCAAATCATCCTTACGGACGTAAGTAGACTGGCAGGGAGGCACGGGAGTGGGCGGCGGACGTGCGTCCAAGTGTGTAAGTACAAGTATGGTTGGCTGTTACCCACATGCCTGGATACCCGATGCGGCGTCGAGACTGGAAATGACAAGAATCCGGATGATCGGGGGATCCAGCCCTTTCGTTCCAATGCCTTCTCGAACGAACGCCATTTTCCCGCCTCGAGTCAGCCGCAGTGACGCCTACCATCATGACTATCGTGCCTGCATGAAAGCCACGTGCGATGGTGAACGGAAAAAAGCGCGCATAACTATACGATACGTCGATACGTACTTAGATACAGGCTGTGCAGCTCCAATACAACCCGGGAGATATTCGACCTCATGTGACGCGGGCGTTGTCAGAAAGTTCTTACTATTTGTTCTACCGACCATCTGGGTAATATACGTTAGGTACGTAATCCCTGGCGTAAGCTACTTGGTAGGTAAACAGCCATGCGGTCCCGGTCCCCATTGGGTGTTGTCTGAGATACGCCTGCATTGCATGCATTGCGTTGCATTGTCTCTCGCTAGAACGTGTGTGTGTATGTGCGACATCGCCAGTGGCCTGAATGATGGGAAGATGCAGCCAACATGGCATGGCATGGCTTGACATGCGTGGAAGCAATGGATTGTACGACGGAAGTCATGTTTGTCCAACTCTGGTTATGCAGTCATGATAAGCCCTTGCGCGCTGCATGATGCACTGCCGGGGATGCAGAAGAACATCGGATTCTACTGCTGTGTTGGGCAAGCAGCAGACTCGGAATCGCGTGCATACCAAGTAGGTACTACCTACATACATACATACATACCTAAGGGAACTTGGCGCAGGAACGGCCCGGAGATCGGCAATCTTTTGCGTCCGTTGCTGGCGCTCCCCCCTCTTCGAAGTTCGATATGAGCTTGCGTCGCTCTGCATTTGCGTGCTTGTGGAATCTGCCAGGATGCTGATGCACAGCGGGCTCGGCGGGCTACAGTAGGTACAATACAGTAGGTAGGTACATATGTAGGATGACAACTAAAGGGCGGGGAATGGCGACATACATCCCGCCACGCCCACTCCCTTCTCGAGCAACGTCAATGGCTGATTGTCGATTTATCAGCTTCGTCTGGTCTGCCTTGGTTTCTTCTCAGCTTCATAACTACTCCAGCGATTGACTTCTTTCGATTGCTTTTCCGAGTCTCAAAGTACCGGCTGGTGGCGAGAATAAGTGAGCAATTTGGGTATCACTTACCTAATTCAGTAGATAAGTCGGTACATACATAAGTACCTACTCAGTTACCAAGTTCGGTGCCACCCACCACAAGCTCAGCGACGACGGGACGGAGCTCAAGGTACAGACAGACAGCTACAGCAGTTGATAGGACAGCCACCAAGCCAGCCAGTCAGCCAGCCACAAAAGCCCACGGTTCACAAAGCACTTATAGCTGAAGCCAAGAGCAGAAACAAAAAGGGCAACTAAATCAAAGCAACAAATCAAGCATGGGAGAATACTTCGCCGACGACCCCGCGCCACCGGCTGCGGCTCCGGCTGCCGCACCAGCTCCAGCTCCGGCTCCGGGTTCCGCGTCCCGATTCTCGCCCAACAAGGACCTGACGGGCGAGAAGCTGGTGTTCCTGACGCCGTTCGCGATCCCGGTGGAGTGGATCGCCGGCGCGCGGCGGGCGTACCCGGGGCTCGAGGTCGAGGCGCGGCGCTTCAACCCCTGGGCCCCGGGCAACGGCTCGCCGCCCGACGACGTCGACTGGGCCCGCGTGACCATCCTGGTGACGGGCCCGTCGCTGCCCACCCCGCAGGCGGCCCCGAGGCTGCGCCTCGTCCAGCTCCAGAGCGCCGGCGCCAACTACGCCCTCGACAAGCCGCTGTTCAAGGAGAAGGGGGTGGTTTTCTGCACGGCGAACGGTGTGCACGGGTGAGTTGTGTTTGGTTTTATTTTTGATGCTTTGGTTATTTTGCCACTCTTGTTTTCCACCCCTTTCATTGCTCCTAGTAGCTAGCTACCTAACCTGCCCGTCTTCCAATCGGCTGGTGGGCTGGTCAGTTTCATGACTCTTCGGAATGATCATTACACATATCTGCTACACCCATGTACCTTGCCATCTTACCTACATACGCTTTTCTCATGCGCATGATGTTGCACGGCATTTGCCGCCAATGTGGCCTCTGTGACACGAAATGGAAGTGCCGCAGGTTTGCTGACTGTGTTTTCTGTGCGACATTAGGCCTCAGATCGCGGAATGGGTCATCGCGACCTACCTCACGTTCCAGCACCGCTGTAGGTTATCCATTATGTGAACGAGCTGCGCGATTCAGTCAATATAACTGACCAGGCATCTAATTACACCGACGCAGTACTCCACTACTACGAGAAGCAAAAGGAGGGCTACTGGGACCGCGACACGCATGACCTGGATACGGTGGACGCAGTGAGCCAGCGGGTGTAAGTCGGGGGGGGGGGGGGGGGGGGGGGGGGGGGGGGGGGGGGGGGGGGGGGGGGGGGGGGGGGGGGGGGGTTAGTCCCCCCCCCCCCCCCCCCCCCATTCTTCTCCTTCCCATCATGCCTATCCACCCGTCCACCCAAGGGAACTAACCCCCTACCTTTCTTCCTCGCATTGCAGCGGCATCCTAGGCTACGGCAGTCTCGGCCGGCAGGTGGCCCGGGCCGCGACGGCCCTGGGCTCCGAAGTGTACGCGTACACGGCGCGGCCGCGGCCGACGCCCGAGTCGCGCCGCGACGACGCGTACTACGTTCCCGGGCTGGGGGACCCGGAGGGCGTGCTACCCGCGAAGTGGTTCTCGGGCACGGGCCGGGCCGACATCCACGCGTTCCTGGCGTCGGGGCTCGACCTGCTGGTCGTCGCGCTGCCCCTGACGGACGCGACGCGCGGCCTGCTCGGCGCCGACGAGTTCAAGGTGCTGTACGACGCGGCGCCGGAGCAGCAGCGGGCAGACGACCTGACCGAGGAGGAGAGGGCCCGGTGGGAGGCGAAGGGCCGGAAGAAGCGCCCGCGGACCTACGTGTCCAATGTGGGTCGCGGGCCCGTGATCCGCACCGATGACCTGCTGGCCGCGCTCGACGGCGGCTGGATCCGCGGCGCCGCGCTCGACGTGACGGATCCGGAGCCGCTGCCCAAGGACCACCCGCTGTGGACCGCCGAGAACGTCACGGTCACGCCGCACATCAGCGGCAACTCCACCCACTACACCGACCGGCTGCTGGCCATCGTCGACGTCAACCTGGAGCGGCTGAGCCGGGGCGAGGACAAGTTCATCAACGAGGTGAATAAGAAGAGGGGCTACTGATGTTGGAGAAGTATTTTGGGGTATTCAGCACGCGGTGCTATGCAGTGTTCCTCTAGACTATTGGAAAAATCAATTCTCATACAGTTATCAAGCGTTGTTGAGAGTCCGTCTCCCTTGCTTTGCGTCGCTGGTAACCATCCACCATCCCACTCTTTCCGTTAGCCGTTGCTTGCTTGCTACCTCAGGCGAGGGCGCCTCTTATATTCGTAATGCAGCGCGTTCGTTGCAGCAGTCATGCTTACTCCATAACTCCGTGATTCGTTCAGCCATCCAACCAACCACCCATGCGTCCATCCGTGCCCCTATCCATCCACAAGCATATGCCGCATTACGATGTAGTACTTGCCCTCACCCTCCTCTCTCCTCTCCTATCCTCTCCCTCCTTTCTGTAGTTCTCATTAGTTGATAGACCCTGCCCACCCCTCCCGATTTTATCATAATACATCGTGCCTGTCCAATGCACACACATCCACGTCCAAAGTTCATCCTTGAATCACAAGAACCCATAAAGTTCGTCATCTAGTTCCACGTCTCCGTAATCCGTCTCCTGAGACGCCGGCGGCGGAGGCGCTGGTGCAGGTTCAGGTGCAGGTGCTGGTGCAGCGGCCCCTCCCTCGCCCGCATCCTTAGGCTGGGAGGTCTTCTTTAATTGCTGCTGTCCTAAAAGGGCGAGCATCTCTTCATACGAGCCGCCCGGCTGCCGGCTGTTGTTGGGTCGCCGCTGTCCACCAGCCCCTTGATGCTGGGGCTGCTGTTTTTGCATGCTGCCAGACCCTATACTATCGGGTCGCTGTGTAGGCTCGTTTCTCTTCAAAGTAGGCGTCGTAGGTGGCGGGCATGAGGAGAGCTGGTTGACCGTTTGTTTCTTGGGGCGCTCGTCAGATGGTCTCGATGGGGGTGGTGGTGGTCGACCACTATTGGAAGGTCGCCCCCCTGCCGTGGTCGTTGTCGCCGGGTCAGGCGTCGTAGTGGGAGCAGTAGTAAGTGCTGGTGACTCCTGACTCTCGCTTACATATTCCATCAAGAGCCTCTCCGCGGCCTCTTCTTCCTCCCTGTTGAACTGATCCACGGCCTCCTGCACTCTTCGCCGGGCCGACGAACTTTCCCATACCGCTGTCTTGTTCCGCTCGATCAGGTATTTGCTGCGAAAGTCCCGGTTAGTAGATGCAAATAGCGGCTTCGTTGAATAGTGAGGCGGTGCTGGAGCAGCCTTGCGCGGCTTAGTTGGATCCGCCAGAGCTCCCGAATCCCTTCTACTAGGTTGCCGTGAGATGCACTTATCCTGAGACGTCGAGATATTTGTGCATTGTGATACATGCTTTGAGTTCTTTGCAGATTTTGATATCGCACTGCCCGACTCTCCAAGATCGTTGCGGGATACGTAAGATCGCCCCCCAACAGAGCCTTGGGACTTGGGTTTGTCTCGTGATTTTGACGAAGGTTGGCCGGCATTCCTAGAAATTGAGGTACTTTCAAGACTATCGCCCCCCTTTGCCAAATCACGTTCGATCCTGCTTATCTGTGGGGCCGGACTTATTTGCCGATGTTTCGATCGATCGTGTCCTTTTGTATCAGTCCCCTTGCGGCAGAGGGAATCAGGCGTTGCCTTAACTCCTATTTCGTGAATCAGAGGCGGTTCGACTTTGCTAGTGGTTGGCTCCTCTACTGGGGCGCCTGCATTGTAGCTCTGCATTGGAAATGACGAGTCCATATCCTCTTTCGGATCCATCCAGTCCTGAGACAAAACAAGATCTTGAGTGGACAAAAACGAGATATCAATAGAACACTTCGTTGCTTGAACATCACAGGGCTCATGGGTGGCCAGTTCGCTAGGCTGACTATCACGCGTGACGTCCTGCTTTTCTGGATTAGGCGCAGCGTTTTTGCTATCTGTATAATGAACTTGGGCTGAAGCACCTGGTAACATAGGGACCTTGGAAGGCTGTATCTGCCTTATCGAAGGCGATGACATGCTCATGGACTCCTGGCTTGTCGACATTGCCTGGCTATATTCCGTCCTCAAAGAAGCAACTGGTTCGTCGTACAGTTCACGCACCTCCTGGGATGGGCTTGGGAAGAAATCATCTAGGTGACTCATCATGAACTGCTGTGTGCTAGATGGAGGAATCGATAGTCCCTGGCCTAAATTTGCTGCACCTAGGCTTTGATGATTATCGACTTGCGGAACTTTGCTGACGAACTTCGGCCTATTCACGCTGCTGCCGGTTGCGCGAGCGGGTGACCTGAATTTCGGGGGGCGTGGAGGTGGTCCCATAAGGGTCCCGTTGTGGGGCTGAGAAGATAGACGGGAGGCGGAGACAGGCACTGGGGGTTTTCGGAACATATGCTTTGCTGAACTCATGGTAGAGTTACGGGGAGTAGTTGTTGGCTTTGTAGGAACCAGGCGAGGCTTCAAAGGAGTGATATTATCCCTCAATATGGTGTCCCTCGCAGGTAAGTCTTGGAGTGCCTTCCGCGCCGTAGGCAGCGCCACATTCTTTTTAGGTTCCATGGTCCGAACTTCTGCTGGTGCAGGACTAGAACCAGTTGACTGCCATGATTGCTTTTCGAGCATGGCAGGTTGATCTGGTACTGCTTGCGGCTGGGATATATTCTCCAACGCATGAGAGCTAGCCACTTCAGGCAACTTAGGTAGCATTCGCTCGCTCTCAACCCCACCCCCTTCGATTGCATTATCGGCCTGCGATTTTTTGACCTCTTCCTTGATCTCACCTTTCTTAGCCGGGCTACTCGGGATACAGGAAGACTCGCTTAGGAGCTGCTGACAGACAAGTTCCTGTTCCAACATTTCATCAACGTCATGGGCTGATTCAATCTGTGATTTAGCAACATCATTGGAGATCGGGGTAGCAACGTCGTTAGAGGCAGTTTGTACTAGCTCTTCGATTGCGACTTCAGGCGAACACCTCGTGGGTACAGGATCGCAAGGTGGTGTTTCAATCCGCTGCTTTTTTGGAGGCGGCTCCTCATTCCCAACCTCGTCTTCATCACCGGCTGACAACGTTCCGCTATCAGTACCGCTGTCTTCAGCATTTCGGGCGACAACAATGTTTGACGGCCCAGGCGCCTTGTGTTTAGGGTTAGGGTTAGGGCTAGGGCTAGCATTGACTTTGTTGCTCGGCTCCTTCCTCGGTTTGCCGCACAGGAAGCGGGAGATGGTATCCTGGGACGGGTGGACCTCGACCAGAGGCAATCCCTTCTTCTTCTTCTCGGCCCGTTCCTTATCTTCCTTCTCCTTCTTCCTATCGCGAGCAAGCCTAGCTCTGGCCTGGTTCTTCTCCTTCTCGAACTCCCGGCGGATGCGATCCTGCTCGAAGAGCTCCTGCCGCCGCTGCTCGGCCTTGGATAGCTTGGGCACCTTGGTCTTCTTCTGGTAGGCCTTTTTGACTTGCTTGGTGGTCATAGGAGCCACGAGCGGGCGAGAGGATCCATCTTCGCCGAAGTCGCCATTGATGGCCGAGGGCGCGTTCGGGATGATAGTGAAATGGTTCTGGACCGGTGCCATTGTTCGGCCATGGCTTAAGTTATGATCTGCTCTTGAGCATCACACAAGTTGCATGCGCAACGGCCCAGATGCATGGGCGTATGCAGATTGGCAAACGGGTGGAGGTGGAATTTTAAATGTTAGATGTCAAATGTTGGACAGCCAGGGCAGCTGCTTTGGGGTTCCAAGGTTGGTTGGTAGATCAAATGGAACTTTAGTTAGCGGATACGCGCTGGGACGCGGATCGGCCTGAGGGAAGTTGCCCAGGTAGGCCAATTGCGGGGCTCAAGGCCGTCGCGAGTGCATGTGATTTAGCGTGAGATGGTCCTAATGGCCCTGGAAACATGCCAAAAATAGCTCATTGTCAAGGACCCACTTCCACCCCACGAAGTACATGCATAACATTGTTCCAATACGCCGACAATTCTGGCGAGAGGTGTTTTTCTACATGTATATATTTGATATTACCGGGTGGTATCTGAAAGTTGACTACGAAGTAAAATATGAAAATAACTGTTGTTCCCGTAATCAAGACAGGTTGTTCAAAATCTAAGCTTCACATCATGGAGTATACCAGTGGTTTTGTAATTCATCATGTTGAAAGACAGACACCGGTAGCTTGGCGAGGCTGACATGACGTGTGCGTACGTAAGAGCATAAACCTGGTGCCTGGCTTATCCCGCCAGCCGGAATTATTGTATTATTGTAGACTATCTCACCGAGAAGATCGGTGTCTCCCTACTCATACATATACACCTACCTAGGTATTCTCTACCTACCTGTACCTTCTCAACTTCATATAGAATATATCAGCACGAGGAAAACTTGACAGCAAATTCACAGCACGGTCAGCAAGCTTCAACACAGCACAAGACACGTAGACATGGCATCAATTTGGGATCGTCATTGATAATGCGTTTCGTTTCGTACAAGGATCGCTAGAATTTCTTTCTGCGACCTCCGCGGGGGTATATATAATTACAATCATCGCCTTGCCTGGTCACTCCTACTCCCACTTTCCCACTGTCGCTGCTAATCCCAGCCAACGAAACACAAAACACAAGTTGCCCATCAGCCCAAATCAGCAGTACTCCATGGGGCAAGCAATCTGGGTACCGTACACATCACCAGAGACATTGGCAATCTGAAGGATAGCGCCGACGACACCACCAAGACCCTCGCCGGCGATGAGGCCAGCTGCAACGGCATACGCATAGAGGTCGAAGGAGGAGAGCTTCCACTTCCGCCATATGAAGGCGACTAGAGCGCCGAACATGGATGCCGTCGTGAACACTGGGTTGGGCAGCACGAACGACAGCGCGATGGCGCCCCAGTTGGGCAGCCAGTCACGGTACTTCTCGCGCTCGCCCACCAGGTAGAAGTGCCGGAACACCACTTGGCAGATGCAGAACACGCCCATCACGATCGAGAAAATGCCCGACGTCAGCGGGATCGACACGTTCGGGTCCGTGACGGCCTGCGCCACGGCCGCCCACGCCGCCACAGACGGGACAGCAAAGGCGCAGTGCTTCGGATCGGATTCGGTGATGCATGGGTACGCCGTCGAGAAGAGCACGAAGAGTCCTGCCGACCACGGTTAGCTTTTTTGCTCGCTTTCTATACCCACGTGATCATAAAGTCTGCACTATATGGTGTGTCACTTACCAGGAGCCAGGAAAACGGAAATCATGCTGCCCATAGCCTGCGCCTGCCACTGCCGAATGGGTGGCGTGCCCAGCAGAAATCCAGTTCGAAAATCACTCGTCAGCGACATGGCAACGTCGGCTGAGCCGGAAGCAAGACCACCGGCGACGAGGTTAATGCGCTGCGCGTCCGTGATAGAGTAACCCTGGCCCGAGGTCGCACCACCGAAAATCAGCTGACTAGCCTTCGAGGCGGCCGTCAGGGGAGTCTGATCCGTTACAGCACCGATTTGGATGGCCAGGAAAGAAAACATGAAACCGAGGACGCAGGCCAAGATGGTGAGGCCGGGGTTCATGCCCCATTGGTAATGGAAGATGAGGATACCAGCAACGATGCTGACGATAAGGCCGCTGGACCACATCCAGACACGGACCTGATCTTCAGGTTTGGCCGGATCCTGCACCATGTCCTCAGTACCCTGAATGTCGCTGGCAGCCTTTCTCGCAAAGTAACTGGAATTCTTGCCGTGCTTCACGAGAAAGTCATTGATGGTGACGCAAGCCGACCGCCAGACCGATCGGAAAGCATAACTAATAACCTTGTACTGGACAAACAGCTCAGCCATGGACGTGCAGACCATAATCATGACACCGGGCCACAGAAGCCAGTATCGCGGCGAGGGTGTTTCTTTTCCGAGGTTGCTGAGCGAGGCATAGCTGTAATAACCATTCCACTCCGGTGTTGTCTCATCCCATTGCGGCTTTCCAATACAGGTACCGGTAGCAACGAGGACGGGCCCGATGATAGCCCAAGCGATGACGGAACCACCGAACAAGGAGAGAGCCGAGTTCATTCCGATCAGGATACCGCTACCAATGAAGGCAGGAGTCCATTCGAACCACCAACCCCAACTCTCAACATGCATTGCCCAGCTGGTGTACCCGCTCCAGATATGGATCCAGGTGAAGAAATGCCAATCATACAAGATGCCGACGGCGTAGTACGAAGCGATGCGCTGCACGAGCGCGGCAGTGAAGGACACTCCGAGCGCCTTTAACTTGCTCATAGCTTCCCTGGCTCCCGTCGCACCGGCGTGCATGGACTTGATCGTCAATGCGACGGCGGTGGGGGTGGGGAACAACAGTCTCAGTTCGCGGCCGACCCGGATGACGAAGAACTTTCGCAGGGGGGTAACAAAGAAGAGGCCGAAGAACGTGCACACAAGTGTGATGGTGATCAAGGGGCCGTAGCTTTCCTGTGGCGTAAGGGTGATGGTCCCGAGCCTGTACATGGCGGGGATACCGGCCACAAAGATACCGGAAATACCACCAGCGCCCGTAGCAGCCGCTTGCACAATGCTGTTCTCCTGAGGCCCGAACGAACCGCCAAGAATAGGAAGGTTGCCGCAGACCCTCTCCATGATCTTGATAATCCCATAACCGAAGATGGCTCCGAACATGTTGGCTCCGAAAGTAAAGCCCGTCTTCAGACCTAAGTATCTTCTGCGTCAGTAGGAAGCACGAAAGATTGGCAGAGCGAGAGCGACGCAGGGGTATTCACCTAGATAAAGATTGGAGGCGTTGACGAGACATCCAAGAATAATACCGACTACGACGGCGCGGATGGTCAGTGGGTTTGGCTCAGCCGGGAGGCCTTCGTACATCTTGAGGGGAACATAGAGATCGAGTTCCTCCTCGACATCGCCGACTTCGCCCTTCTCGCTCTTCTCATCGACGAACGGCGCCACCTTCTCTAAGGCAGGCGTCTGGACCGTGTGGTCCGCGAAGTCGGCGGGACGAGCCTCGGTTGCCGACACCATGACTGCGGATGACTGCTATCTGTCTGGCACTTCTAGCTGACGGACGCAGGGCGGAACGCGATCGATGCAATGCGATCGATGCAGGACTTTGGGGACAGTGGAACAAGGGGAACAAGAAGGACCGCGTGGGTAAAAGAGAGAGGACGGAGAGCACTCAATATATGCGGCCAAGGGTGCGTGTGAGTCTATTTCAGCCGGGCATGCCTCATCAACACCAGTCATGCAGATGCCCGTATAGGGTTACGATATCCGCATCGAATGTTACCTCACGACGTGCTGAACTTTGGGGGAAGTCCAGAGCGCTGCCGAAGCCGATAGCGAGCGCCCTAACAGCCCCTAACAGCGAGCTTAGCAGCCTTTGACGGGGGACTGGGCCGCACGCTAAGCTTGAACAAACCACGAGATAGAGATAAGAGATGGGGCCCTGTCTAGGATAGGGCCTCCGGGCCTCGTACAATACGTGCAATGCTACCTAGCGTGCCTGCTGTGCCCGAGGATCACCAGGGCCCAAACATGCTAAGCTTTTGCAGAACCCAGGTGTTGTTCCTATCGTGGGTGATTGTGGATTACGCCCTAGAGGCGGCCAGACAAGACCAACCTTCGGGGTGGGAGGCCAGAAAGGGAAGGTCATCATCGTATGGGCAAAAGGGCGAATGACTACCACGAGTAGCACTTGCTGAAAACGATAACGCATACCTACCACCTATCTGCGGTACTACATACTAGTACTACATACTAGGTATGTAGTACCAGGCTGAACGGTAGGTACTAACTAACCCTCTACACGCTAATTAAGCGATTGCATCCGGTTGTGGGGAAGCCGAATTCTGCCAGTTGCCCTTGCTGCTTCTCCTCCGTGTCACCCCAAGCTCGTGATCGACGAGTCGACGACCACCAATTTGTTCCAGAATGGCCCCAGAACGGTAGGATGGCTGGGCGGCTGGACGGCTGAACGGCTGGTGTCATCCACACACCCATAAACACCTCCATTGGTTACCGATGCGATGTGGAAGAAGTCGCCACTGCGCAGTTACGTTGATGTCACCTTGACTAGCGAGTCCTTACCTGTCTGCCTGTGCATGTTGATGATTTCCCCTACGGGCGACTCCGTGATATCTCCAGATCTACTGATGCGAAACATATAGCAGATCTCGTCGCCAGATCGTTCTTCGCCACCGCAGCCTCGATCTACATATTACAAGCCAAGGTAAGACACTCCTGTGGTCCCGATAAGCTTGCTGAAGTGTGCAGAACGCCACCCCCGTGGTCGCCGAAGGCTTGTTACATGCAGCCAAAGCTGAAGTACCTAACAGCCATGTTGTAAGTGCACCATACATAGCAGTGGCGCCAACCTCTCACTTCGTACTGCTGTGCATGTACAATACCAGCCTATAGTTATCAAGGTTATCAGCTAGGTTATCACTCCTCAGTACCTAGTAGCCTGATAGGTGTCCGAACGCAAACGCTCCTGTCAGATCAGCGGTTGCCGTTTTCGGAAATGCGACAACCCTCGCTGAATTGGCCCAATGAACATGTGTTTCCCTATCTCAATCAATCAATTTGCCCTGCAAGGGCGGGTCATCATATTCCCACCTAAGACATGGCCTGGCCTGTTCACCAGCCAATGATCTTTCGATTGAGCCCGCCCCGCGAGCCCCGCATCTTAGTTCTCAGCCAGGTTCCGACTGTTGCGCCCGACGGTGCACCGGACAGATTCCAGTTCCTACCGAGCGTAGTTTAACGGCTTCCTGCACTCAGGGCTGGCAGACTACTTACCTACTGTTTACATAATAGGCACACTCTAGCAGGTCGTACCTATTTGGCTGTTCGGGGCAGGTGCTGGTCCCATTCCCTTCTTTCCCTCATTCTCGGGCCTGTCCGGCCTGCCATCCAGCTTGTCCCGGCCCGTCCGTCATTGAAAATAACTAGCCTGTCCGCGCTCTACGAATTGCGTGATGAATACTTCGTAACTAATGCCCAGGTAAGTTGGTCATCTGACAAAAAGGTCGGTCCTATTATGTTGTTGCAAGGAGGCGCAACGGATGGCGTTTTTGTTATATCGCGGCGGTCGTTATCTTTCAGTGTTGTTACTGTCACTGTTACATGATAGCTCCCATGCAGCACCCCAACCAACGGCTTTGCTATGTAACGGTGGCGCATCGCACCCTCCTACTCTCTTCAAGCGCAAGCAGCAGAAATGATTCCATGCTCTCCCAATTCAACCTGAGATTCCCGGTACCAACAAGAAGTGTCGAGACGGCGCAGCATCTTCAAACCTGCTCTAGTTCTGATAACGGAATTATAGATGACTATAGTGCAGTGGGCACACCACACCATTGGCCCATTGGCTGCACCCTTCTCATCCTTCACATTTCGATCGAGAACAAGAGATGCAAACTTTGGGATGGGTTCGATGATGAAATACGTACGCAAGGGGGTGAATGGTAGGTAATCAGCAACATCAGCAGCATGTGCTTATCATCAGTACGCGACATACGAGGTCATAGATACGATCTTGCCACCCACTATGTAGGCGCCGCCGTGTCGGGTCGTTGTTAGTGTCTAGACTGACTGAACCGGATCTATGATCCGTGACCGTACATATTGCACGTGGGCGTCAATGTGGTGGTCGGAATTCAAGAAGCATAACACATTGCCACTGGTCACTACTTCAGGTGTTCACCTAATGTAGCCTGTTCACCTTACTCCTTGGGTGTTCCTAAACCACTTGGTTCAAGGATTATCTCGCCCACTGCCCACTGCCCACTTCTCTCTGTAGATATGTGAGTAATATGACAATGTAGCCGCCCCACTGACTAAACGTGGAGTTTCGGGGATCCGTAAGACACATGCTGCTCTACCCTTGACTGTTAAGTCCTAGTACCCGATCAGATCAGCTCGAGTCCCTACACTTCATCTTCTCCCGATCCCAGTCGTTCGGAATTATCGCCGTTTGTCGCCGAACTACCACGGAACCGTTCTTATCAAGCATGGAAGATCTCGTGGAAATGATATCACCTGCAGTTGCCTGTTTGCCACGTCTACGCCACAAGAGATGAATGCGGAGTTTCCTTGACTACACCATACCTAATTTCTGATGGGATGTGTCTGGACAAGCGGCAGAGGACGACCTGGCATCTGGGGTTTGCAATTAGGAACCAATTGTCCATTCAGATGTCCACCTGTAATGGCAACGGCAAAGTGAAAGGACACCAAGTATACTCAAGCTTACTCCGTAATCACCACCCCGGGAGAGATGCGGCGATATCCGCCTTAGATCTCGCCAGGTTCCGGGCCCGGTCTCCACAATATCGAGATATATGACCTGAAATCGAACATGTGAAGACACAAAAGCTTGAAGCCGCGCCAAACTAAACGACCTACACACTACCTAGCTAAGAGTATACTACCTAAGTACGTGCTATATTAGCGCTACAGCTCCCACATAGTAGCACGATGGGCCCGGAGTAACTCTCCAGCTACAGGCCTAGCTCCCTCAAGCGAAGAGCCTCGTCCTACGACTAATATCTTAGCTTGGTGTATTAAACTTCCTATCGCAGGAAGTGATGATCATACGTCGGTGGTCAGTTTGGCAGTCCCTTAACCCTCAAATATGCCCTGACACTTCAAAACCGCCTTCCTGTCAAGATGCTGGGTAAACCGTCGTCGTAGATCACACTGGCTGGTGCGACTTCTTTCTCAGCATTATCCCATCTATGACTTCTTTTTTCGGGCCCAAAAATCCATTCTTGCCGCCTAGAAGTAAACCCGGGCTAACCTGGAAAGCCTGTACATATCATACGCTCTTTTGAGGCTCCAATCCAAGATAGTGATTTGTATTTACCACTTCATACCCCCACGGAAACCAGGCAGGATTTAAAATGGGGGATGAATAGGCAAGGGGAAGAAAACGAAACAACAGAGGCAAAAGACCAAAAAAGAAAAGCCCTAGTAACTGGGTTTCTCACCCGTACCGTCGAAAGGTCATTCTTGCCTCCTCCTATTCAGGCCCCCACAAGATATGTGTTTTCGGTCACCTCGGTTTTGGAGGCACAATCAAACATCCTTCTTGGGGTAATGCAGGACTGTAGCCACTTCGCCACTCTGGCTTGTTGTGCAATTGAATTCTTTACTCTCATATTTAAGGTAACCTTGGGGTTGGGCCAATTGTATGCCGGATCTTACCCTTTCGTATTATTGAAGGTGTCTGCTGTTGAATAATATGTCGAATAATGGAGGCCGTTGCCTAAAACCTTAGATCTCCCTGGTTTTCCTATTGACATCTCTTATCAACTTGTCCATTTACAAAATATGCATAAATCCTTCCAGACTTAAGCAGATACTCAGACTAAGCAAGGTACGAATCACCCACGATTCCGGGGATTATATATATGTATTTCATCGTACCAAGGACCATCCCATTCGCATACAAAGACAGCCCCTAAATATCATAGTATCAAGCTCTACACCAAAATTATAGGCAGAAAGGAGTAACGAACCGTCACAAAGACTGCCACACCTTTTCTATCTTAACCCCAATTATTTCAAGCTTTCACCGATTTCGGCTGAGCGACCGGGACATACGGGCCCGACCACTGCGTGTCCGTCGAGTTCAGGCCCCACGCCGTCGGGCTGTCGTCGTGCACGGTCGTGCGGCGCATGTCGCGCTTGTACTTGCCGGCGAAGGTGCCGGGGCCCGCGCGGTGCAGCACGCACCGGTTGTCCCAGATGACGAGGTCGCCCGGCCGCTCCCACCGCACCGACGTCGTGTACTGGGGCTGCGCGACGTGGCGGTTGAGGCGCTGCACGAGCTCCCACGATCCCGGGATCTCCTCCCCGCCCTCCTCGATGTGGTGCAGGTGCGCGCCGACGTACAGGGCCGCGCGCCCGCTGGGCTCGTGCCGCTGCACGACGCGGTGGCGCTGCATGGGCGGCGCGGCCGCGGCCGCGGGGTCGACGTCGGCGAAGAAGGCCGGCGAGCCCAGCTTGCGCGAGTGCGCCATCGAGTGGGCGCCGACGTAGTCGTGGCGCAGCAGCAGGTCCGCGGGCAGCCCGTCGAGCGCGGCCCGCGCGTCGGCGAACTCGGTGTCGCCCCCGTGGCCCGGCGGCGGCAGCTCGACCGCCCGCAGCAGCGAGAACGACGCCCGCCGCGGGTTGAAGGACGAGTCGGCGTGCCAGAGCCCGTTGCCGCGGTTGGCGTGCGCGCGCGCGCTGTCCGGGTCCAGCGGCAGGCCCGTCGCCTCGTCGATGTTGCCCGCGTCGAACAGCTCGTAGTGCGCGTACCGCGGCTGGCGGCCCCCCACCATGTACCGCCGGATGTTGTCGAGCGCGCCGAACCGCTTGGAGAACTCCACGTGCGCGTCGTCGTCTAGGCCCGTGTCGCGGAAGACGCAGACGCCGTACTGTGGTTGCATTGGTCAGCGAGTGGGCGAGTGAGAACACGGGCGAGAAGAATCGCCTATAGTAGATATCTTGCTAGGTGGGACTAGAAAGGGGTAGGTAGGGGTGAGTAGGTAGGCAATCATCTTACCTTCGCCATGGCTTCGAGGATCTCCGAGAACTGCTCTTCGGACACATCTTTGAAGTTGACCCCACTGACTTCTGCCGCAAAGGTAGGGTGCAGCTCTCTGATCGTGATGGTCTTGAATTGGCTCTCCTGGATGAGACCCGGCATTTTCGTTGCTATCGTGAGCAATGTCGTCACTTGCTGAAATTTGTGGTCTGCTCGCCTTCTTGGCTTGATCCCAAGCCCATTGATGGGTAAGGAACGTCCTGAAGACAATATGGTATACTTAAGTAATATCCGTCGTCATCGGCCGAATCATATAGCTGCCGAACCAAAGCACCCTCGTGAATGAGGGTGTGCGGGGTACATATGGCCGACGGTAGATCTTGTGACGGACTGATCACCCTAGTCGACTGCTCCCTATGTAGCTTTCTTCGGGATGCATCTTGACCAATTGGATCATTGGTCAATACCTACCTAGCTCATTGGGGTTCTGTTCTCTTTAAAGAGCTACTACCGCCATACTTATATAAGGTGAACGGCTTATGGCTGTATGAAGCTGGTATAATGTTGCCAAGGGTTGCTATACAAATCACAAATGTTCCCGCTGGTAACTTGGCTAATAGCATGGCGCTCAAATGTAATGCTATTCATCCAGCTCTCATATCCAAGAATCAAGGACCAAGAGTCTTAATAGGAGCATCGAAACCATCGATCTCGTCAGCCCACGGAATTCTGTCTTGGCCTCCCATGCTCCGAATGGTCATCGCAGCAGCTTTATTGGAGCGAACGATAGCACCCCTGATATCCCATCCCCCTTTTATCTTCTGGCGCAAATAATCAGAAGCATATACGCCCGTAAATGTGTCTCTAGCTATCTTCATTAGCCTAGTCCGAGTTCATTATGCTTCGGCGGCATGAGGCTTACCCTGCACCGGTGGTATCCACGACCTTCACATCGTACGCCGGACAATGGCCGCTCTCAGTCCCATTGGCGTAGAATGCACCCCTCTCTCCTAGAGTAACCACTACGTTCTTGACGCCGCAGGTGAGGAACTCCTGAGCGATTATCTGCCAGGTATCTTCGTTGACCTCATTCCTGCCGCGACCAGACATGATTGCTGCTTCTGATTCGTTGACCAGCAGATGAGTAATGTGTCGGTATGCGCCTTTCGCTATAGGGGTTGCCGGTGCCGCATTCAGACAAAGGTCGATGCCAGCCTGGCCAGCGGTTTCGATCATGATTTCGATGGACTCCTTATTGATTTCCATCTGAGCTACGACGAGGTCCGGTCGCACGCCGTTTCCTAGGTTCTCAGGTCTCATGAAATGTTCTTTCTTCCAGGCTGCTGTCGCTCCCAGTGTAAAGAGGCATCTGTTTTCGCGGGTGTATTCATTGACCATCACAAAGTAGATACTCGTGTGCATATCAGGCACCGTCATGATGCCAGAAGTATCAATGCCATTCTGATCGAGCTCTGCGCTGAAACGTTCTCCATGGCGGTCATCACCCACTGCACCAATTATCTTGACATGAATGGTGTCTTCATATTCATCATCTCTGGCTTGACTGGTATCAGACGGCTTCTTGTGGCAGGCCCGCTGGGTTGCAATTGCAGAATTCGCCCCTTTACCTCCTAAAACCTCCAAGTACTCGTTCGCCAGGACACTTTCTCCAGGGCTGGGTATATGATTGGTAACCATAATAAGGTCAACATCCAACCCTCCAATGATCGCATAGTGTGCGGTGTCATCGTTGATCAAATCGGTGAAGGTATCCTTGTAACGATGGAGGCAGGATAAAGAGATGATGACACTCCGCAGAATTCGACGATGGGGCTTTGGGGGTCAGATAAGGAGCATATTATTCAAGGACACCATCGCTATGGGCTTCGTAATCCTTGCTTAAAAGCCATTCCTTTGCACCTGTGTGTAGCCAACATTGGGCTTGCATTCCAGACTTAGGTACTGGCCCGACTGCGCCTTTCTTTCTAAGAATGTTGCAGAGCACGGGAAGTAAGGGTATGTAACTTTCGGTTATTGTCATTCGTGCCTGTTGGTACGAGTAGTTTCTAGAATTCAGGTATTATATTTATGGAACACCTGTCGCGATATAGGGGCTGGATAGGGGAGCATGGATTACATAATACAGTGATCGGCGCCTTTCGGCTTGGCACACGTTATATAGAGCTCTTCAGCTCCTTAGACTCAGGAGCGATTTTTTTCTTCTGCGGCCCATTATATCTGTTTCCGAATCACATTATACTTGATCTCTCAATGCGACACTACTCTTGGCAGAATGCACACAGACTTTCTTCCGCACAGGAAGCAAATAGCATAGTCCACACTAGGCATCGGATAGACGTTCATCCTTTTCGATGGGCTGTGGACGGCAACCCCAGGCGTAGCATGGCTAGATCAGAAGTCGGCGGTTTGGCTAGTATATCACCTTGACTCTGATCATACGTGGAGCATGCGTATAGTCTGGTAATCAGCATAAAGCGACATCCCGAATATCTCAAGACACAGCTGGTGGATTACATAGGTCGGCGAAAAGTAATATTTCTTCCTTATTTACTGTGATGAACCCGCAGTCGCGAGCAAATACAAAATAGTTACAAATCGAAAGATTGGTAATGTCATACTTATCAGCGGTATTCCCGGATCCAAACCTTTCTCTCTAAATATCTGCCAATATGTTGCAATAGCTTCTGTGGATGCCTGCTGTCTTGGTGTTTGTCTTACAAGTGGCTAACGAAACCTGCATATACGTTATACCAATAGGCAATAGCCACTCGAACCTGCAAGTCATATTTACGGGGCTGGTTTGCTTTTTAAGTTAAATGGAGATATCATGTTGCATAAGTAGTAGCCGTCACTATTGATTCTCTTTCTCTCTTCTTCATTCATCCACCGTTTACCTATTATCAAGACCACTCCAATTGATAGCATTCATCTGCCCCTGATAATCTGCCTAGATTAAGTATGGCATAGTATCCTCACACTTATCCCTCTTACTGACCTATAAGCAGAGTTCCAGGTGAGAAACCCAGCCTATCATTAGCTGCCAAGTGCGGGGTTATAGAACCTGATTACAGTCACTGCGTAATTTCGGACACCTGCCAAAACGCTCTTCTCTCATCAATATGGAACCACGAGTCAAATATCTACTTTCTCTCGGCGCTATCCGAGACCGCGCCAAAATCGTGGGGGATGCCTCGAAGTCCGGAAAGCTAAGCCACTTTGACCTGCACGAAGATAAACTTGGGGATGCCGTGGATCTTGTAGCTTCCGTCATCAAGGTGCGAGATCCAAAAACAGCAGATGAGGCTATCTTAGTCTAGACTCTGACATTGATAATCGTTGGCAGCGGGACTTCGGCCCAGACAAGTTTGATACGATCCCTCCTCACGGACGCTGGCAGCATTTCGAAGTTGGAAATGTACCGCGTATTGCAGACCTGACACAGGGTTGGAAAAGCGAAGGAGTAGACGACATCGAGCTCACGCGCCGTCTGATCGACTTGTTCTTCGTCTCGGTACTCATCGATGCTGGTGCAGGTGACCATTGGCGCTATACCGAGCCCGGGACTGACCAGGTTTATGAGCGAAGCGAAGGGATCGCGGTAGCCAGCCTCTACATGTTTAAGTCCCTAACTTTCGCATCCGAAAAGTCTGCAAACATTCCGGTGGTCGATGGTAATTACTACCCATTTACATAGAATGCTTGTATGCTGTACTGACTGAAACGGCATCCAGGAAAGGGGTTGGCAGAACTCACGACAGAAGCATTAGCTTCGGGGTTCCAAGCATCCAATGAAAACCCCCTGTTAGGGGTTGAGTCTCGTGCGGCCCTTCTCAGAAGCCTGGGTCAGTCCCTACTCACCCACACTGATAAGTTCGGGGTCGATGGTCGCCCAGGTCACCTTGTTGGTAAGGCTCCCTTTGTATCTTGTATTCCTATGGTGTTACTCATGGAATTTTTAGATTATATGTTGAAGAGCGCTGGTGATTCCTCCAATCTCGATGTCCTTACTCTCTGGGACGTTCTGCAGGAACTATTAATCCCCATTTGGCCTAAGGATCGGACGGTTGTTGATGGGGTTCCCATCGGTGACGCATGGCCGTTGAGTACTCTGAAAACTCAGGCCTCATCCACTAGCCCTGATGATAGCGCGGCATACATCCAGCCCTTCCACAAGCTCACACAGTGGCTGACGTATTCGCTAATGGTTCCATTCCAACGAGTATTGGGGAAGACATGGGTCAATGCCGAGTCACTCACAGGCCTACCTGAATATCGCAATGGTGGTCTTTTTGTGGATATAGGAGTTCTGTCACTCAAGACGGACTCGCTTGACCGAGGCTTGAAAGCATCAGGTGCTGAACTACCGCTATTTGAGGCAGGCGACGACGTCATAGTTGAATGGCGTGCTATGACCTTGGTTCTGCTTGACCGTCTGTACGAGATGGTCCTGTCTCGCATGGGGAACGGCATACACTTGAGTCTGGCGCAGGTTCTTGAAGCCGGCACATGGAAATCGGGCCGTGAGCTCGCCGCACAGCGTCGTCCGGAGACAAAGTCCAGCCCCATCCTCATCAAGAGCGACGGCACTGTGTTCTGAGCCAAGCTAAATACCGATGTCGAGGTCGATATGTTTGTAGCTATAACGGCAAACGAGGTCAGGGGTGGTAGAAGATAGTTATAAGTTGACGCCGGTAGCTTTTGGACCAATATTGGCCTAATGCCGCTGTTGTCTTCAAGATCACATCACAGACACTTTGAGATTTGAGATGTGATCACGAAGCTACAATGAAAGTTATTTGGCAAACCACCGAGGAGTTCCATGCGAAGTGACTTAGTTATGCTAAATATCAAGAGAAGACTCATTCATGAACCCTCTCCGGATATCCAGAAGCGCAACGCCTTTGTCCCGAGCGATAAACTAGCAACTCTTTATCTCAAAGCCACCTCCCATTAAACAGTGATTAGTAATAGTCCTTAGCAGGCTTCACCCCATCGACCATTCTGTTTCTCGGATGTCCGTACAGGAGGCCGTCGCGGGCTATCGAGAGCCGGTAAGCCTCGAAATTGATTTCTTCCTCCACCGGGCCAAACGGGACTGGCCGCCTGGCCGACGTCTCCCCCCGCCTGGTCAGCCGGAACCGGCCCCACCCGTGAGAGTCGTCCACCTCGTCATCCGGCTCGTGGTAGAAGACCACGCGTCTGTTCTTCTCTTGCAGGTCCTCCAGCCGCAGCTCCCGCAGCTGCGAGCCGGCCCGGACCGTGAGCCAGTCGAAGACCTGCCGGAAGCCGACGGCAGGCTCGGCGTCCTGCGTGGGATCGAGGGTGACGCCGTGCATGTCGACCTCCCGCAGGCCCGGCGAGGCCTGCACGAAGGCCAGGAGATCACCCCCCTTGACCCTGAGGCCGCGCAGGCTGCACCGCGCCAGGTTCCCCAGCGCGCCGCGCGCGCGCGCCTGCGGGAACCAGTCCCGCTCCGCCGACTGCCGCTGGCCGTCCGGGTGGTAGATCATGTACCGGTGGATCTTGAAGTCGTCGACGGAGCGGAAGGCGGCGAGGAAGCGCGCGAAGCCCGCCTCGCGCGGCGCCCACGGCTCGATGGGCACCGACAAGGCGGTCTGGCCCACAGTCCATACCCTCTCCCGAAATAGGTTGCGCTCCCGCGAGATGCTGAGGTGGAGCCGCCGGACGCTGCAGATGGTGGGGGCGCACTGCCGGAGCAGCAGGTCGTCCAGGTCGTCGCGCCAGAAGTTAGCCACCGACAAGCTGCAGCAGTACGGCCGGGTGAAGAGGTCGAGGGCCCCGATCGGCAGGTCGTCGCTGTGGCGCAGAGCGTCGAGCGTCACGTGGAACATCTGGCTCGCCGCCGCCCAGATGCAGACCCATTCCCTCCTGACGTCCTCCACCGCGCTCCCGTCGACGGTGAGGCTTAGCGAGGGAAGGCCCCGGTGCTCGCCGTTGGCCTTGAGGTTGCGCATTGCTTCGGCTAACAGTGCCGTCATCATGGCGCGGTCGTCGTCACCCTGTCCCCCCGCCCCGTGGAGGACTGCATCTGCAGTGGTGATGGTGGTGGGGTGGGTAACCGCTTCCCTCCTACCCAACGGCACCCCTACCAATATCAGGGACTCGAGCGCCGTCCCCAGGCGGCCCGGCCGCGTCATCTCCACGAGGAGCTGCAGGGAATGGGGCGAGAACTCCACGGATCTGGTCTTAGAGCGCAAGCCGGACGCGAATGGACCCTGATCGGATACCTTGGCCGACACGTTCCGGCTCACCTGCCTCAGCACGGCGGTGTCCTTAGCCGTGAGGAACTCTCCGATGTGGAGCAGGAGCTCGGTTGGTAGCTTTTCGAGCACCATTGTTGACTTGTCAAGTATTTGAGTACTTACATGGAAATGACTAGAGACGTACTATCATCCGTCCCTTTTCAGTGCCCTGTAGAAGGTTATTAGGGCGCATCGGTGCGGGGAAGAATGCATTTCGAAGGATCCGAAGGACCCGCCCATTCTTTATTTTTACTATACGTGCGGCCGGCTTCACTTTTCAGGGTCACGATAAACCCGCGTGCTGATTGGATATTTGATATACGAGGGTAAAACTTACGTTTTGTTTGTTTTCGGTTTTCTTCCCCTTCTCGAACTTTGTAGGTAAGTACCCAGTCATTTGACCAGACCTGTATAGAGCATGCGCTGTGCGCGCGGTGCGTACCAACGTCTTAGGGCGCTTTCCCATACAGATGCTTCAGGGGTAGAGGTCGTAGGCCTACTGTAAGGACGTAGGACCGAAGCACTGCTCCCAGAGAAGCTGCCCTTCTCCTTAGCAACAAGTTCCACAACTGGAATGGGAATTTTTCCCCTAATACGCAACTGAACCTGACACACCGTGACACGGCTTATGAGAGTCCAAAAACAATACAATCTTTGATCACACGACCAACACAAGCCTAGTCTAGTCAAGACTTACACATACACATACATATACATATACGGAGGGAACATGAACATCACCCGAGGCAACGTGCGGTAATGGTGTTGCTATGCATGGCCTTTGGACGGAGACCACACGCGCTCGTTTAGTTATAACCCGAAAATGCTCTCATAATATCATATCTCTGATTCCAGCTCCTTAATACAACCGATTCAAAGCCCCCTCGCCACGATACAACTGCATGTAGAATTGGCATCATCCTCCGCCTTCGGCGCCATGAACGCCAAAAACCCCCGGGAATACTCCGATGTGGACGACCTGAGCGTGATAGGCATGAACAGCGTGTTGCTCTTGAGGCCCTGCTGCTGATCGGCTGCTAAGCGCCGGGAGTTCAGTGTCGGGATCAGGAGGAAGTTCACCAGGTACCACAGGGCAAAAACAGTGACCGTTCCTAGCAGCAGCTTCGAAAGCTCTTGCTTGGTGGGCTCCCAATCTTCGAGCTCCTTCCAGTGCCTGATGGTGCTTGAGCGGATGTTGTCGAGGGACCTGCCGACACTGTAAAAAAATCTGCTCAGGCCGCTCATGGGTGTTTGCGTGGTGGTTGGTGTTGGTTGTTGGCCCGGCGGTGCGGCTGGTCTCGGTTCCTGGACGGGCTGTTCCTCGGCAGGCTGCTCCTTCTCTTCAGCTCCATGATCAGAGGTATCGGAGGATTCAGTACCAGATACAACCTCTTCCTGTTGCGCGTCTGGGCCTGCTGGAGCGGGCGTGGAGTCCAACTTCATGAGACCGTACGAAGTGAACTTCAAGCCGCTGCCCGGATTCTCTTTGTCCTCGAAGAACTCATGAGCTAGCACGGCGTCGATGTCGATTCGATCCTTGGGATCCCACTGGAAGACCTTCTCCAACAGATCGCCGAGAACCCGCGCTTCATCCTCGGGAATCACCTGCACGACCTCGGTAGTCTTCTCCCCCTTCTCTCCGCTTTCCTCATCCTTGTAGACGCGCTCCTCGGCGATCAGCGCGGTTATGGGGTTGTCGTGCCCAGTCTCCGCCGTGGCCTTGGCCACGCGCATGTGCGCCTCCCCGTCTCCCGAGCCCTCTCCTGCCTTCAGCTTCTCGAGCTCCCCCTCGGCCCACTGCCTCTGCTCCTCGGTGACCCCCACTGACTCGGCAAGCTGTCTCCTGATCTCCTTAGCCTGCGCCTGGCGATATGTTTCTGGCATAGGTGAGTCGAGCAACGCCTCGTACCACCCGGCAGCTCGATTGCGGTCGCTTGTGAACAGCGTCAGTCGCATCAAGCACAGGACGATGGTGCACGCGAACGACCACACGTCGCTCGCCGTGCTGACGCCGCAGTTATACAGCGCCTCGGGAGCGGCAAACTCAACGGGCACCCCGGACCATTCGGGCTGTCCCCGTCCCCCCTGCTCTGCCGCCCACCAGCACTCCCCGAAGTCGACCACCGCCACCGCGCCGTCTTTCAGCGGCAGGCTCGACAGGTCGGCGGGCTCGTGGACGCGCAAGGGGGCGTGCTGACTGGGCGTCTTCGTGATGGGCGCGTCGCCGCGCTCCTCGAGCAGCGCCAGCATCTCGCCGCGGCTGAGGTTGGCCAGGGCGTCGCCGTCGACGCGCATGAGCACGTTGCCGGGGGTGAAGTCGCCGTGGCAGATCCCGTGGCTGTGCAGGAACTGCAGCGCCTGCCCCGCCCCGTACAGCAGCGTCTTGATCCGCGCCGGTCCGTCCGCCGGCATCCGCACCTCCCAGGTGTGGGCGATCGACGACCCCTGCACCGCCCCCACCTCGCACAGGTGCCGGCCGTTGGGGCCGTCGATCCAGAAGTGCTCGAGCGGCAGCGCCACGTGGTGCTCTTCCCAGTCGGCCGGCGTCAGGCCGAGCGATTCGAGGTGCTGCTTCAGGCGCAGCGGCGGCCAGTCCCGGGCTTCGGGCGGGGATTCCCTGGCGCGGACGATCTTGACCGCCCGCCACTTCTGCTGGTTGTCCTCGTCGGTTTCTTGAATTTCATCTTCATCCTCATCGTCGCCGTCCCCGTCCCCGTCGCGAGGTTTAGTAGAACTGATGTCCAAGCACAGCCACACGGTCGCGTAGCCCCCTTGGCCTAGCTTGCTGATGACCTCGAACCGCCCGTCGAGCACGTCGCCGTAGTTGACGGGGTGGAAGCCACCCGGGCGGTAGTCGTGAATATCTTCGACGTCGGAGAGGCCCGTTTCCATGTACTCGTCGCTGTCACCATCGTGGCGTGCCATCGCGAATTTTTTACGTGTGAAGTAGACAGGCACTGCGTCTAAGCCTTTCTATCGTCAATAAGCCCTATATATGTCAAACAATTCTCCTTGAAGCTGAAGCTGTAGATCTCAATAATCTATGGTTTGGTAACGAAGTAGTAGCTTTGTTCCCCAGGCTGAAGATCTAACGTTTCTGGACCAAATGAAGCACCGTGCCCGGTCGAAGGCCATTCTTTGTCACGCGAACAAGAAGCCCCTAAACTCGACTGCCCTTTAAGGATCAACAATGAGATCTGTACGAAAGCGGACATTTCTCGCCTTCACAAAGCGGTGGTTGGGTATCTAATTCGGTACAAGTCAACCATTAGTCTTCTTGACACATGCGACTATCACTAGTGAATGCCCCACGCTTGCATATAGCCAGCGAAGGGCTGTTGTTACGTTGAGCATCGAAAGTTCGGTGTAGGGGGTAAAATTGTTAGTACATCTTCTCGTTCTTTGCTATAAGTGCGCGCCTGGAACCGTCGGGTACAAACACCGATTATGCATCTGGTGCAAAACTCGTAACGATCAGAGCTGAATGGTGGAGATTGATAATACATGAAGCTATACATGTGGGCGATCTAGGTGGCAATCGACGATCGTGGGATATTAGTCGTCCCTACGAAGTACCGCGTTGATTATTCAACGAACTTCGATTGACACAGAGGCTGGAGAGGGAGGCGATCGAACAGCCTACGGCAAAGCCTGTGCTCTTTGATACATAGATGCAACATCCCCTCGCTACCTCTATGTTCATCAGCACTTATGGCGGCGCAGTAGCGCCTCGGTCTGGGTGTGTTGTACAAGTACAGGCGAGTGGGGCCGTTCGCATCGGAGGGCGAGTTGCACCGTGATCACGGCACAGGCCCTGCCAGACCGGGACATGCCCGCCGGACCGCCCGCAGCTACTATTGCTGTGCCGGATCAACACCGTGGACCGCTCTGTGGTGCTCCGTCAAGAATGATTCCAGGACTGGTGGAGATGGGGGCTATGGCATGCCGGAGAAATCGAAGACAGTGCTGGTCGGAGGCTTGAGTCATCTGTAGTTAGGTAGGCAGGTTCAATATGTCGAGGGACCAGGACAGAAACGGAATTCTCACCGCATACCCGAATGCGCTGAGGCGGTATGATGATCCCTGTGTGTAGCTGCATGTTCCAATGACACGACTCCAGACTGCTAGCCGCTTTTCTTCTGTACTCTTCCGGAGGTTGTGTGGTTGACTCAGTCGATACGGAGATGAAGTGGGCTGTTAATTACGGAGTAGTAGTCACCGGAGCGACAAGTAAGCTCTGGGAATATCAAGAACGGAACAAATCGATCGACCTTCTCCTGCAATTGCCCACTGAGGAGGAGCCTGGCCCATGAACTATGCTGGAGCTTGCTACGGGATTCTGTTGGAAGGCTTGGAAGGCGTGGAAGGTTGGGCTGGTTGGGGTGGCACCAACTAACTAATAAGCTTCTTACACACTACCTTCGGTATAGCGCCAACTGACTCTGAGACTTTTGGGGCCTGCCTTCAGCGCCTCAGCGCCTCAGCGCCTTCAGTGCTTGTGACGTTAAGTGGTTGCGGGCAGACAAGGGTACTAAGTATCGAAGGCAGCTGGCGCCTGCACCTGACTCCCGTACAGTACAATACATTACATACATACCAAGGCATACATACATACCTACCTACATCAGTAATCACTCGTCTTTACCAGCTGAACTGCCATTTGATCGTTACTTTCACCTTCATCTCATATTTCTACTTGTAAATCGTATTCTTGTCTGCTTGCTTGCTTGCATTGCACGTGTTGCCTTCGTTCTGCATCAGCGACTCCCAAACTCCGTGATCATACCAATAACTAGTCTGTGATTCTTACCTACTACCTGCCACTCAACATCCATAACCGCCTTGCCGACTGCCTGTCTCAACTCCTCGCAGAATAGCGGCAACTATGGCGCCACCCGCCGAGATAACGATCCCGACGACGTCGCTTCACACACCCGCCGACGGCTCCAAGCCATACACACTATATAATATAACGTTGCGCCTCCCATTGCGGACATTCGTCGTGCAGAAGCGGTATTCCGACTTCGCCACTCTACACCAAACACTCACGTCTGTCGTCGGCGCGCCGCCGCCCGCTCCGCTGCCCTCCAAGACCTGGTTCAAGTCGACCGTTTCGTCGCCCGAGCTCACCGAGGACCGCCGCCGCGGCTTCGAGTCCTACCTCCGCGCGATCGCCGAGTCGCCCGACCGACGGTGGCGCGACACGCCGGCATGGCGCACTTTTTTAAACCTGCCCGGCATGGGGAGCGCCGGTAACAGCGCGGCGAGCGTGCGGGGCGGGTACGGGATCCCCAACAAGGACGCCGCCAACCGGGCCGCGGCGCAGGACCCGGGCACCTGGCTCGACCTGCACAGCGAGATGAAGCGCGACTTCCAGGAGGCGAGGCGGTGCCTGGCCCGGCGCGACGGCGCGACCGACAACTCCACCGTCATAGAAGCCGGGGCCGCCGCGAAGAAGGCCATCGTCAAGGCGAGCGGGCTGCTGTCGTTCCTCGGGGACGGCCTGCGCGCGATGCAGGACGGCCGGAGGCTCGGCGAGGGCGAGATACGGCGGCGTAAGGACCTGCTGTCGGCCGCGCGCGTGGAGAGGGACGACTTGGAGAAGCTCAGCAATGCGATATCGGCCAGCGCGAAGACGATGTCGCACAGGTCGATGCCGTCGGCCTCGGACAAGTCCTCCCTGCTCGGCAACGGCAACGGAAACGGCCACGGCGGCCCACAGACCGGCAGGAGGGTGCTCGGCGCGCCTCTGCCGGAGTCGGACCGGACGCGCGATAAGAACAACGAGGGTGTGCTCCAGCTGCAGAAGCAGATGATGCAGGAGCAGGACGAGGACGTGACCGAGATTGCCAAGATTGTGCGGAGGCAGCGCGAGATGGCCGAGCAAATACATCAGGAGGTGGCCCAGCAGGTCGAAATGCTGGATGATGTCAACAACCAGGTCGATGTCTTGGGCGGCAAGGTCAAGGTCGCGAAAAATAGGACCAACAAGATATCATGATTGATTCGTTAATCGATAGGACGGGGCCGTGAGGGAGGCCCTAGCTGAGCAACTGGGTTGCTTATTCGAAGAATGCATAGCCTGGCACATCTATTGGATCCGGGTCTCAGTCGATATAATTTGTACAGTATGTCACTATAGTATTTTGCGGTTTTGCCTGAAGCGCATGAGCTTCAGTGGTGCATTTCTAGGCTAGCATAGAATTAATATTGGTTTTCACACGCACATGCGAAGTAACATATTGATACTGGCTACCGCCACGCGAACCATGGTAATTAGAAGTCTCGTTTGACATGTAGCTGGACTAATTATTACGTCTTCGTCAATGATACAACCAGACGTGTAATGCATACGCGATTGAACCTGCCACTATACCTCCAAAGGCGCCCAGCCGACTCGAATCCACCAAAGGCCTTTGGCAGAGCAGTCCAGTCCAGTCCTTCTCTTGGCCCGTCCCGAGCCTCGACTACGAGGTACGCCTCATGCGATCCACGAAATTTCCTGCCCAGGGAAAACCTTTCACGTGTTACCTCTGGCCCCTACCCCCGCGACAACAACGGTGACGTGATTGGTGCCATGGTTGCGGAAGATCCAGTCACTGGCAGATCCATTGCACCAACCAGCAAGCTCTCCAGCGGGCATCTGCGGAGATCCCTCAGGGCGGGGGCTCCGTATCACACCGGACCGAGCCGCTATTTAGCGACGGGGCCAAAGATGCACGGAGGCGGGGCGGGGAGGGGGGCTCTTAAGCGCTAGAATCGGAGCCGACCGCGCATAGCGGTCGTTTGCCTATCCCGATTGACATGTTTAGGGGACGGCTAGACCTGATGTGTTGACTTGACGGGATATGAATGTCAATAACACATCATACCTCAAATTGATTGGAATTGATCGCCCTTTAGCCATATAACTATGGTTTCGTCTGAGTCCACGCGAAAAATCCATATATGCATCTTCGTGTAGTGATCTTAAAGTTAAGGTGCCGCGCATGGACTGACAGCACATACGAAATGTCTCCGGAAAAGGAAAAGAAAGGGGGGCTGAATTAACGACATAAGAGTTAACTATTATCTAGATCCTCAAAGTCAAATGAAACATAATGTTGAGGGCGTACGGTGATTATGAATTATCAATACGTGATCTCTTGTCGCATCGCATCAAGTTTTTTCCTTTAGAGTTGGTGTCAAATATCCAGGCCTCTGTTTCCCAGGTACGAAACGGAATTCCCCGGGCACTTCCATTCCGAGGAAGATTTTTATGATGACCATGGCCGCGAACAGCGGTTCTATTTGCATCGAGTCGCTCCCTTCGATCAGCCGTATCCGATGGTCGTCTAGCTCCTGCGGCAGCTGGGAGAAAATCGAGTCGGGCTTGCCTGGGACGAAGCAGGCGCATGGTCCATAGTTCTGTATCTTGTTGTGGTGGAACAGAAACTCCACGCCCTCAGGTCGAACGTAGTAAAGGCCGTGGCAGTAGCTATCCGAGTTCGCAATTATCAGCTGGGGCGAATTGCCGCATGGGCCGTCGCCCGCATCCAACACTAGACATCTCAACTCCTTTTCGAGTTCTTGGGAGAGGTATTTCGATCGCTTTACCTGGGGTGTGGATCGAAGCATTGCCGGAGAACAATATATGTATTTGGAAACGTAAGATGCTGGATATAAAGCTACAACATGTGGGCAGGCCCTCTGGGTTCGAGAAGATTCATATGTATGAATTAAGATAAAGAAAGCTTCAGTCGTGTCAGGTTTCAGTCTTTGTAACAGGGTCAAGTAGATGACGAAATATTGCAGTCAAGCCGAGCTTTTTACGAGACAAACCGAGGTCCTACTTGTATACAAGTATAGAGCAGTGATACGGAACGCTAGCCGTATTTCAATTGACAATGCCTTTGTTTAAAACAATGGATGTGTTCAACTATGGAAGCTAGTCTACCCGGATAGCGAAGGTTGACAAAGGGCTGGGAGCTATTATACGAAGTGGTCGACGAACAACATGATGATAGTATAGAAAATAACTCAAGGATATAAAAACAATTGTCTTTGTAATACTTCTGTGGATTGAGCAGTATCTTAGAGCGTTCCGAGTGCTTTGTCACCATTCCTATATGAATGTTCTCCTATCCCCTAGTGGTGTGGTGGCTATGCGCATTCAAGCACGACGACCAGCTGCCCACGACACCAACGATACATCCACCAACAGCGACGAAACCATACCGATCCATTCACCATGAGTACGCTAAGTATACGTCCGACCCCTGCGACGACGTTCGAACCGATCCAGGTGAGATCGGCCGACGAGCACAGGCGTCAGGTGCTTATCCGGTATGCATGGGACATATACGGATACATCATCACGTCCCAGGAGGCCGACGAGATCCTAAACGAAGGTCTCTGGGACGACGTCGACCAGTTCATAAGGTACATGTGGGACGCGAACTTCGGCGAGGCGACCCCGGACTCGACGAACGTCAAGCTGCCAGGCGCCGTACAGGTCTACGGCTTGGAACAGCTCGGCCTTGCGAGGGCAGTATCGGAGCCTAGCGGTGACAGCGACGGCGACGATACTGACGAGGGAGACGACGAGGATGGAATAAGCCTCGCGTCGACCTCGTCTCTGACCCTCACGGGATACGAGATGTTCGAGGACGCGGAGCTGGGGTGGCTTCCCGTCTACACCGCGGACAGTCCTCCGTCTTACGCCTCCTGTGCGCCTCTGGACCCACCTGAGTACACCCTCGCGGTGGCGGTAGAGGCTACCGGGGAAGGCGAGGACGCCACCTCTACCGTTGAGATTACTCCGGTATTGGAGCCTACCTCTCCTGACAAGGAAGAGGGGGCTATCCCCGGGGGAGAGAAGATACCTTGCGCTTCTGACGAGAAGTCGACAGGCGTCTTCGCTTCCATGGGCGCCCGGATGGATCGAAAGATCCTGAAGGCGAAACGGGGCGTTGCACGAAGGCTCAAGGCGATTTCGCCTCGGAGAGCCTTTAGGAGGGCATGCCGCTTACACTAGTGAGCAGGCAGGGGGTGGGACTCGTGGGAAACGGTACCATGTGAAATCAGGGTTTATTTCCTTTGTGATATTGTCTGGCCAGACATTCTTTCATTTGTTGTGTAATGTTCAATGCTTTTTCTCTTCGCCCTAGAAATAGGGCTTCCCTTTCGCCCCTAGAAGTAGGGTGCTCATGTATATAGGCAATAGTGATACAACTAGGACCAAGCGTTGAACCATTACTGTTCTTAGGTGTGTCCCACAAGTTACGTTTTGAGTGGTGAGATAAATGCCCTTGAAATGTATGTTACGTGAATACAGAAGATAATATACTAGAAGGCATATACCCGGATAGCCCATGGGCTGCATACGCACCGTTGGTCAGAGGGCCGACGGAGGAAACCGAGTCCTACCCTTCGTATGTGATTTTGTTAGGACTTCCCAGCACACTTAGATTGGCCGGTCTGAACCACTTGATCAGTCCATATTAATGTGAGCGGAACCCTTATTATCTGGTATCAAATACTCGAGGTCGAATCAACTTGCTTTACGCCAGTCTTTAGCCCCTTTCCCTGACCCCTTTACCCTTGCAGGTGGTGCCATCTATATTGGCAAGAAAATCAAGCACTCTTCAGCACAATTTCGACCCACGATGATAATCACGTAGACTTCTGTCTATACAAGCTGATGTTTGCATGTTAGCCGAGAGCGCCACGTTGGCCGACGATTCAGGTTCACCTTGAGGGCGAGCTCGTTGTGATTCGCTAGATAACACATGGCACTGCTAGTTGCGCTGAGCATACAACAGGCAACCCATGTCCACATGTGTCAGCCAGTTTCCTTACATGATGAGCTGCTAATTCATATGGATTTAGATTAAAACATAGGTTCCAATGCAGAAGCTGTTGCTAAGACCTGATGGATAGTTCGAACTGTACAGGCCAATCCCAAGACTGTGATAGGTCTGAGACGTTGACTGGACTTGGCTTGGTGAGATGTAAAGGATCAATTAATCTTGGCTTGCATTCTTGGAGACGAGGCTTCTGCATACTGGCCTCTCTTTGCTGGAACGGGATGCACCTGGTCAGTCTTTCAGCTCCAGTCTCACTTGGAGCCTTTCCAAAAAGGGACATCTTCAATCTCAGGAGGCAACCAGACTGCAACGTTGGGATCCAAAGCTACACCTCATTTAGAGAGTATCGACTTCTTTTGGCGCCGGTCAGGTCTCATGTGTCAAGCCATTGAGTATTTATGTGTTGCAATATTAGCTGGGACGGCCACAGGCAAGTCGAGCTGAGCCACGAAGCCCGGGCGGCCCGGGGTCGGCAACGCCGTGCTATGCAAATGCCGAGTATGGGGTACATGTCTCATGGGATGATGTATACGATGATCTGCGAGTACAAAAACAAGAAGTTCTGCCGTTGTGCGACAGATTCAAACGACTGAGCCAGACCATGAGTTTTTGGAACTCCTGTTGCCCAAGCTGAAGCGCCGTCATTATTGCTGTTGTGATTTCTTGTGCTTTGGCACCATGCTGGGACTGTTGAAGACCCCTTCGGGTATGACTTCCTCCTACCTCATACAACAAGAGATACCAAGCTAACATATGCTTAGCAGGTCAAGGTCAGGGGGACTCACTACCGAAGCTAAGCAAGCAGGGACCAGAGCCTTTGGTCCAGCCTTTAGCTCGCGAGACAGAGACCAGTCCCATCTCCGAGAATCCATCTCGGGTAGACGACTTGGCCGCGAGCCGTCTTCTGTCACCCGTGCTCTCACCATCGCCGTCTTTCGGCAGTATTCGCATCAACAAGCGTACATCATCTCACGTCAGTCATGCCAAACAGTTCAATGGCCATACGGCAACCATCAGCCACGTGAAGGAGCAGTATGCCTCCGTTCGCCAACGGTGCCTACGAGACCTAGGTGCCGGGGTGGGCTTCCGCGCCTTTGACACGTCTTACACCGGTCTCTTGGAGTGGATCCGTAATGAGCGCATCACCAGATTGCCTCACAAAGGCGGCTCATGGGATCGAGTCCTCATCGCCGCGCAATACTTTGCTGTTCAAGTGAATCGACTGAGGGAGACCATTGAATCCTTTACACCAGAATGTGGAGCGGCTTCTAATCTGGTGTTCGGCCAGTGTTTGCTCCTGCTGGAGGTGGGACTTCCTCCCCCTATCCCCCGGTTCCTTAATGGTGCAACTGCTAACAGATAAGTAGCTCGGTCATGAGAATGCTGAAGCGCTAGAAACCGCATTCAACTTGTTCTACCAGTTCGGGCTTGAGCTCGCCCCTTTGCTGAAGGCCGAGGGCAAGCTCCTCTTGGTCCCCTCGATCATGGAGAACATCGGCCGTGCATTCTCTGAACTGCTGGGCATTGTCGCAGGAGTCGCCATAGCATTCTACTCAGCTGTGCATGGCGCCCGGCAGTCCACCCGGATCGATATTTATGTAGCATTCAGTTCACCTATCGAGAGTTTTCGGTCACGCGTTGAGCACTGTGCTCATGAGATGTGGACATCCAAGCTCCATGCAGAAGGGTATAACGAAGGACTCTTTGAACTCCTGCGCAAGTGGCTAGCACCGCAGGATTCCACACTTGCATTTCTCGCATCCAATAGGATTAACCTGACTGCCCGGCCTGAGGAATACACCTGCACTTGGTTTCAGTCCCATCTCAATCAATTTTTCAAGGGTGATGAAAAGGTTCTAGTTGTGGAGGGCAAGTCGGGTTCGGGCAAGACAACACTTGCCAACTGGACTGTGAACAGGCTCCAAAGGCCCATATTCAACAGAGAGGTGGCAACGTTGAGTTTCTTTTACGGTAAGTAAATTTGCTTCTATGGGCTGCTGAAGAAGAGATATTGTGCTCACTAAGCTCCAGACTCGAACATCGCTTCTCAAACGACATGCCTTGGCATGTTAAAGACATTCCTATATCAACTACTGTCGCTTCGAATCGGCGATGTTGATCTGTTTGAGGTCCTAGTTGAAGCGTACGAAGACGCCAAGAGTTTGAAGACTGCCCAGGACCAGGAAGAGAAACTGTGGGCAGCGTTCAGAGAAGCGCTCAAATTCTCTGGGCATGCGCCAGACATCCTTAGCCTTGATGGCTCCGATGACAAAGATGAGGTCATAGCTATTGTCGTTGACGGTCTTGACGAGATGACGGGCCTCAAACCTGCGGCGAAGCAAGTATCCACCAAGCTTAGCGAGTTGGCGAGTGAAGATGTTCGCGTGATTCAATTCTCCCAGCCCTTGGAGTTGGGGATAGGGGAGAAGATCGACCTATCCTTGGACAACATCTCGGATGATATCCAAACAATCATCAGCCAGGGGCTCGCTCACCATTCCCATTTCACGGACAGAGATTACGTTGAACAAGAATACATACTCGAGAGACTCATCGAGATTTGTGACGGATCGATGCTGGTGGCTTATCTTTGCGTACAATACCTGGCTCTCCAGGATACGCACGATAAGTTCAGCAAAGCCGTCGATCTTCTTAGCAAATCGACCGTTACTGTAGCCGAACATGTCCAGAGGCTTCTCGGGATAGTCAAGCTTGACTCCCACAGCAAGGCAGTGTTGTCATTCCTGACTGTTGCTCAAAGACCCCTGAGCCTGAAAGAAATCGA
Source organism: Diatrype stigma (assembly GCA_022225965.2). NCBI lineage: Eukaryota > Fungi > Ascomycota > Sordariomycetes > Xylariales > Diatrypaceae > Diatrype > Diatrype stigma. The sequence continues at coordinate 174,768 of JAKJXP020000079.1, forward strand.
GCTACTACTTCGGGCAAACCCCAAGGGCACCGGCTTTGAAGAACCGATCTCGCTAGGTCCCATTCTGAGATCTATCGCACCTTTCACAGTTTCTGCTGAGGGACTCATTGCTATCCGCCACAACGCTATCGAACGAGCACTACTTTCTATCCCTGATACCTCAAACGTATCCCTGCATCTCAAGGAGCGACACAAGGACTTTTTGATTCGACTGTTCGCCAACGCAAAGCAGCACCTTCGAGACAGTGATAATGAGCTGTGCTTGGAACTTCTAGACCACACAGAGGTAGAAAGACGTATTGCTTCTCATCGTCTCGTCGAGTACACTGTCCGGTACTGGACTATTCACTTCAAGCTTTCATCATCCTTGTACAAGGTACAAGGTGACCTTCAGCTACCAAAGGAGTTCGCTGCTGTCTTCCCGACCTCCATCACTTTCGCCTTATTGGAGGCTAGCTGTTGGAAAGCCCAGTCCTTCCCTCACGAGGCGATTGAGCTACTCACCATCGCCTTTCGCGTGCGCAAAGCACTCTTTGGCCCAGAACATTCAAGCGTGCTTCAATCGGCCATCATCTGTGCTATTTTCCACGAGACTGTTCTGTTCCATCCCACAGAAGCAGTGAAATGGTACGCCCGCGTAGTCAAGATTGGAAAAGTGGTGCTTGGTGTCCAGTCAGAACTGGTCATCACTTGCTGCCAAACACTGCTTCGCATCTCGCAAAGCCTTGTCACGAAGACTCGCACGGAGATCATGACATTCCGGGAGGAGGTCCTCATCACGCTTGTGTCATCCTACACCCACCGCTACGGACCATCATCTAAAGAGGTTCTTGAAGTTTACGAAGCGCTTGCTGAGTTATATGTCTTCATATCTGAAGAAAAGAAAGCCGTGGATATACAGGCGAAGATTCGGGAGATTGATATCGCCATCCACGGTGGTCATCTAGAGGAGCACGAATCAGTGGATCGCCATCTTGACGTCATCCTACAGAAACACAAGCACGGCAAGGAGATTGATGGTTTCGACAGCCTGTTGTTTGGCTTCGAGGTCGAGCTTGAGGAATCCTGGACTATAGTCCAGGTGGAGAGCATGTTGCGCTTTGCCCTGGAGCTCATTAGGCTCGAACGTTTTGTCGAAGCCGAAGAGATCTACCTAGACCTTTGGCTCAAGCTCACTGAACATTGCCATACCGTTCAGATATGCGAGTGGCACGAAAAGAAGATCGAAGTCATGCTCAAGTACTCTTCTTTCTTGTACAACCACAAGCGCGTCGAGGAAGCATCGGCTATTCTGATATGTTGCTGGAATGAGTATTCTGTCCACCAGGTCTCGATGTTCGAGTCAATCATCGTCCTCCTGAAGGAAGTTGCAGTTAGCATGAAGCTTGTGGGATTGGTCTCGCTATCGTTAACGGCCTTTCAAAAATGCTGGTCTTGGTTCAAATCGTCGCACAAAGAAAGCAGCACTGTCTTCAAGGAGATTGAAGAACATATCGCGGTTACTTCCAAAGAGATCGTGAAGAAGTCGTCTACCACGACGATAAGCTCATCGTCGGAGACTGTCATTCGCGAGGTTTTCGAATCGTCGTTCTCTAGCGAGGAGACCGAGATAACCACCACGACTGTTGAGCTCTCTGAGTCCTTGACGTCCATCTATGTGGAGCAAGAGCGATGGTCGGAGGCTATCGCGGTCATCAAGACTACGTTGAAGAAGTCCTGGGCTAACTTTTTCGCCGAGTCGATCGAGGCCATTTCAATGACTAGCAAGTTCTATTCGGAAAGCATCGACCTCGTCTTGAAGCTGGCTCACTGTTATATCAGCCAGAGGCGGTACGAAAAGGCCGAGTACATCTACTTGAGACTTTATCGCGTACATCGGAAGTCCTGCCGCTTAGACGATGCGGCAGTGATCAAATACAGCGACCTGTACTTGGAGTTTCTCGAGAAGCACGAGATGTTCGGCCTGGTGATTAGCTTCTATCAAGAACTCCTCGTTGAGTATCGTTCCTTTTACGGACACTCTCACTCAAAGACCATCGCCATTCTGTATGCTCTTGGTGATATCTGTCGACGTCATTATCTCACACACGGCTATTGGATTGAATACTACATGGAAATCGTAACGACTCTGAATAAAGGGGCTCTCGTCTGCCATGAGGATGCGTTCCGCGCACTCGTCATCGTCGCAGAGCATTACTATGAGACTCTTCGGTATTCGGAATCTCTCATCCACTTCAGGTCTATTATCGCGACATTCTGCAAGTTCGGGACCAAGTTCAGCTACTTCGAAGACATCACCCGTGTTCAGGTTATCTTCGAGAAGTATTACAAAGCAATCGAAGAGACCAAAATCGAGATCCACGAACACGTGAAGATACTCAAGGAAATCCGTGAAGCCTGCTTCAAGTACTACGGCGAGTCTTCTTCAATCTCAACAAGCGTCACGATTGTTCTGGCGGAGGTGTGCTGCAAGAGCGAGAAGTACGAATTCGAGGCCGCATCGTACTATGAGCATATCCTCAAGCACTCCAAGACGGTATCGACAACAGTTGTGAAGCGCAGCCAGAGCACTCTGAAATCACTCTATGTCAAGCAGATTACCTCGTCTAGCTCCTCAGCTACAGTGACCAAAGAGACGATCGAAAAGGCGACCTCCATGACGTACGAACGCTATGTAGAAGTCAGGAAAACCCACGCCTGCTCTCATGAGACCACGTTGACTCACCTGAAGGAACTCGTGATGCTTTATCATAAGCAACAAAAGCTCGAGTTGGCGATCAAGGAGCTGCGAAGCCTTGTCATAGACTGCTTCACAAAGGTGACATCGTCGAAAGAGCTTATCGCGGTGGCCAAGACTATCGCGGACATGTACACGTCCTGTGGCTACAGCTCGCATGGTCTCACCCTCGTCCGAGAGCTCAAACTGCAGGTGATCTACAAGTCAGTGACGAAGGGCTGCGACTTCGACGTCACTAAGGTAGGGCGCTCCTCCTGCTTCGCCTTCATCGCCGCGCTCGAGTACCATCTCCGCGCGGACTTCTCGCTCACCATCGCAAGCTTCATGGCCGAGCTCCTGGCCGAGCACGCCTTCTACGAGCGGTTCGTGTCTTGCATCCGGACCAAGTCCAAGAACGAGGTCGTCATCCTCCACGCCTCCCGCCTCCGACAGATCCTGTTCCGAACGCGCCGCAGCGAGGACTTCGAGATAATCGAACGGCAGGCTCTGGAATACTTCTCGTCCACGGAAGTGGCCGTCTTGAAGAAGACATCCAAGGCCTCGGTGGCCGCCTTCGTGAAGGTGCTGCTGTCGCACTTCTCCGGGCGCGTGCAGCCGAAGAACTTCGTCGGCTCGGCGGGCCACGCCGCCATCGCCGAGCTGAAGCTTCTCCTGGAAAGCCACAAATACCCCGCGGCGCTTGACCTCGCCCGATGCACCTTCCACTTCCTCGTGGAGCACCAGGGGCTCGACGACCCAACCGAGATTACCCTGGGCTTCCAGCTGTGCCTGATGATGGCGGGCCGCGGCGAGTACAAGTACAGCGACAAGGCCGGCCCGGACGCTGCCACGCGCAAGGCCATGCTGGAGTTCTCCGAGACGATCCTGGCCGCGGTGCTCGACATATGCAAGAAGCACAACCTGGACCTGGAGCGCTGCCCGCTGGCCGAGATCAACGAGCTGGTCGCCCTGCTCGGCGACCTCGGCGCCCACCACCAGGGGCACAAGAGCCGCCTGCAGCTGCAGTGGCTCCTGGTCAAGCTCTGGGACTCGCGCGAGCGCCAGACGGCGTGGGCGCCCGAGGTCATGCTCAAGTTGGGCCAGCGGCTGGTGCAGGCGCGGTTCGCGAACGGCGAGCACGGCGCCGCCATCAAGCTCGCCGAGGACCTCGTCTACAACGTGCGCCGCGTCCACGGGCCGCGCCACCAGCATACCCTGGAGATGTACGCGCTGCTGGCCAGCCTGTACACCAGCGCCGGACAGCACTACCACGCGCAGGCGGCCGCGGTGGCGGCGACCCCGGCGGCGGGAGGCAGCAGCAGTACCGAGGCCAAGAAGCGCGCGGGCGACCTCGCGCGGAACTACTTCCGCAAGGCTGTCAGCGTCAACGAGGACGTGCTCAAGCTGCTCGTGGACGTCAACGCGGATGACAGCGACGACGAAGGCGATGACCAGTACTCGGTTGTCAGCGGCAGCAATCGGGGCTCCGTCAGGGGCTTGGGGAGCAGGAGCTCCTCCTCCCGCTATGTCGACCCCCGCTTCGCCGCGGCGGCAGGCACTGCCACCAACGGCCACGGTCACGGCCACGGTCACGGTCACGGCGGGGCCAAGAAGAGGGCCGGTTCTGGCGGAAAGGAGGTGGAGGCTTTTGTCATGGGCAAGGACGGGGGGCGTGGCACAGCCGGAGGCCCACCTCAAGCCCAAGCATCGACGGTATCGCTAGCCGCGGCGGCGCGGAGACACCTGCGGCTGCTCAAGCTGGCGGTGCAGCGCCTCGGCGGCTGGGGCCGGCCGACGGCCGCGGCGGCGCGCCAGGTCCACGGCTTGACCGCTCAGGTCTGGAAGGAACTGGGCCCCGAGCTGAAGATGGCGGAGGAAGAGGTCCTCAGCAGCAAATGGAAGATCGAGGGGTTCGGCGGCGGCAGGGCCGAGGCCGGCTTCGAGGAGGATGGCTTTCGGGTTCCTGGAAGCTGGGCGCTTTACTAGGTGCCCACATGATCGTTCGGTTGGCTTGTGCCGAATTTGTCATTTTCTGGGCCTTTCTTTCCTTCCCGGAGGGTATCAATTTTGACGGATATAATATGTGGCCAGATCACGATGGGGTCTTCTGTGTTTGTGCGTCTGTTATGTCGAATCTTTTTCTCCCCTTCTCTTGTAACTTATCTCAAACCACGTCGGAACAAAAGTGTGCTTTAGGATGTTTGAATATAATCGTCGTTAAGATTATTTGTCACTTTCATATAACAGGTGGAGGATCTCACGATCTTGATGCTATATAAGTTAGGGGGGGTCGTCTTGTTCACCCTGCGTAATATACGTCTATATATGGTGTCTGGCTGTTTGGCACCCATGTGGTATGCAATAGAGAAGCTCAAAAGTACTTGGCTTTGACAAGATTCGAAACGGTAAAATAATTTCATAGCAAGCGTCTCTATTCAAAAGCAAACATCGTCATTCATTACGACAAAATACGTACTTGGCTCTATACCTTGTCGACTGGTCTTACAGGAGTCAGCATTGTGATTGGCGGGATCTGCTCCGGTGGCAAGCCAGTGTATCATTCGCCACTTGGGAATTATGCCTGCGTATGGCCCCTGTATTACTGCTGTACTGGTGTAATACCTTTTCTCCGCCCTGTTGGCATGCCTCTGTCCTGATTCCTCCCCTGTCAAACTGACGGCTGGTCAGCAGTTCAACCACCGTTATCAACCCTACTTCGTTGATTTTACATGCAACGAAGAGTTCCAGTCGGTATAATATCCGGTATTATCGAGCCAATGATTCCTGCAGGCAAGATGTCCGCAGATGCAGCCAGTGGTTCCAAGTTCAGATATATAGCCCCGGCTCCTACCGGATTCGTTCTGAGCCACGGCCATTCTCACGAGAAAAGGAGGCCTTCCCACGCTTCTCGCAATTCTGTTAGAAATGCGTGCACGAACGTAAGCAAGCCCTGGGATTATTAACCGCACCCCTTCCCACGTAACTGGAGGACCTATGTTCCCTGTTCCCGAGCTCTCACCCCTAAAGCATCACCCAGCGTTTCAACCACAATGTCGAAACATCCATAACGAGGATAATGCTGATAAACAATGCTGAAGTGTCAGGCGAGAAAGGCCAAGGTACGTCAGAGTTTCATAACTGCCTCCTGCTGCTGAGACATACACTGATATATTGTGAACAGTGTGATGGAGTGCGACCGAACTGTTCGAGATGTCAAAGGGCCGGTCAGCCATGCCGTTACGATGTTATTCACGAAGGACTTACAAAGTCCCAAAGTCTCAAAGCCGAAGTCGCTCGGCTCAGCAAACACGTCGAAGATCTAGAACATACGCTCGGTATACTCAAGCACGGCTCATTAGATGATGCCACGGCACTTCTAGCCTTTATAAGATTGGATGCGGAAGAATCTTCACAACATCAAAGCTTGTATAATGAATCTCTTCCAGTCCCTCACAACAGGCAAGGCCGGGACATCGATGCCCAGCAATTAGATATCATAAGCCCACAAAACAAAATACATGATGGTCTCCTGGCTATCAATGCCTCAGACTTTTGGAATATCCCTTCGTTTATTCTATCCCCAGAGCAGACTACACTACCAAGTGTGAACAATTCCAGGTCGGCAACACCATCACCCCCTTATTAGGCCGACATAACAATAAATATATTGCCAAGCTGGGAATTTCGTGATGAACATATGACGTTCTAGGAGATCGATTGAAGTATGGGGCTTATAGCAGAAAGTGATAATTGTCTGGCTAGATACGAGCTTTCCAAGCTAGAGCTGGAAGAGCGGTTCTCTACAGAATGAAGCACCTGCAGTGTAGACCGCCCAGGTGGAGCGTTCCCTAGGTGGCTCCTATCTCCGAATAGAGCCCCTGATCTGCAACATAACATCATGTTTACGAGTATGAGAGAGGCTTGGCTCTAATCCTTCAGGACCTTTCCCTCATCGTATGACCGGCTGTTTCTACGTATTGCGGTCGGTTAAAAATATCCTTATCGTTTCTTGTAATGCGTTATATTTAGTTATATTACTGTACTCAATATATTGCTTAATGCAAAGGGAAGGATTGTTTGATAAATACGATAGAATCATTTTTTGCTATAGAAACCTGCAGTAACCTAATGATATCTACTTTTCGGCAGCATATCGGTCGGCCCCTATCCCTGTTGGCCCCCCTATCTTTTAATACAACCTTAAATATAGCTTTACACCCGAGCGATTGTTCAGCCTTCCAAGTGCCTGCCGCTAAGAGAAAGCTCGTGCTCATGTATGAGCCGCAGAGAATATTGGAAGGTGTATTTGTCGAGCATTTGCCTACCTTTGATGTCCCCCTTCACCCGCCGTGACAGATGTTCAAACCATCTGGAAGCAGTGGTGTAATAGCCCGGAATGTCACCAGTGCCGCTGTCGAACGGCAAAAGATCGGTTATTGACACAAGAGTCCAATCTAAGTTAAGTATTTGACAACCGCCGAAATAATTTGCTCACCTCGAATGAAAATCGCACTCCACGATAGCGTGGGGAAAGGACGAGGACGTGGGGTTGACACGGATGGACGAGTTAAATATTGTATTCATGCAATATACGCCGCGTAGCTCTCAAAAGCCCATGAGGCTGAGTCTAATTATACATAGAAGAAAAAAGTCAAGGGTTGTTGGCAGGCTGGTTGGCAAAATACATGACAAGCAAGGCCGCCTTTCGTGACATCGTTACTTAAAGATCAGAAACGTTACCCGTTACCAGTAATTAGTATCCAAGCAAATCGATCCCTTTGTCTATGCAATGCAATGCCGAACGAGTGATTATATGTATATGCAATCCATGAAGATGTAGTTATGCACCTCGCGAAGGCCTTGGCCCAGAGCTTCATGGAAAGGAAAACAGATTTCGCGCCAAGCCAAGGCGTGAAAACGAAACAACGAAACCCCGCCCGCTAGCTTGTAGATAAGGTCGCGTCGGCGCGGCCCGTCGTCGATAGATGAATGCCCGGCAATAGGGTGGCGCACCCTGCATGGGTCTTCCCAGGTCGCGACGGAAGTGCCATAGAGCCGGTATAAATGCGTGCAGTCTTACGGCCCTCGGCGTATATCGCTGCACTTTACGATGGGTAAAGATGAGGTCGAAATATGGTGGAGGATTATAGGGTTTAGTTATGCCCAGGCGCATCCAGTTACTTTCTTAGCAGAAAGCGTACACATTTCGCGTCAGATCCATGCATAAGTTGGATGGCCCCCCCAGGACACGGTTGTCATTTTAATCTTGCATGGTCAGATGCTTGATCACCAAGAGTAGATGAAATCCAAGCATCAAGGCTGGCGAGATGAATGTTTAAGCGTGACATGTATCGAGATCACTTTACCGCGAGCACCACATGAGAGCCCAATATCTTGGCAAAAATGGCAGCGGTAGGTGTTGATTTCGAAAGCATTGTCCGAGGGAGGGCTAGCAACTGGTGAGGCTCCGCCAAAGGTCTTAGCCTCGCTGGCTTGGAGGGCGCTGCCGTTCTCAGATACCGCGCTACGGTGGAGTATACGGTGCTAGGCACATGTCGTACATGTCTCTTACTGTCCGGAAGATCACAGTGAGCAGGGTGAGGGATGGGAAGGGAGAGATTTCATCAATCATAAAACGAAGATAGAAAAGTTTCATTTTGTGTTCCCAAAGCTATGCCTTGGGTGAAGTTGCTTTTGCTTGGAGGAGAAGGTCATCTCCCGGAATCCAGCCATCTCGATTCGTCTCCGCTCGGGCGTCATTGGTATACCGGAAGGCGGCGAAGAGCTGACAGTGGAGTAGGTCCGCGTGTGGCTGACACTGGACTGCGAGCGGGTGCTGGGTGATGGGCTGATCATATCGAAGTCGTAAGATCCGTACATATCGGCGTAAGGTCCTGATGGCTCAATCTCTTGAGTATCCATAGGTGATAACGTCAGAGCAGCAGCCTGGGCACGCTCAGCAAGGGTTTCATCGAGTGTAGTTTTATATCTAGACTTTGGTTAACGCCATGGGAGAGTGAAGTAGGAAGTCATCTCAGTGCGCTTGAAGTCCAGGGGGGGCCTTTCAGAATCAATCCATCCACCGACCCATCTACGTAAGGGCTATCGGGTATGTGATGATGCCATAAATAAGGGACTTACTGCTCGATTTTGGCCTCGGCCTTCTTGAAGCGGGTGTCCCAAGCACGCGATAGTCCCTTGAACTTCTCGGCGTCAGGCAGCATCTTGACCTGTCTCTGTAGCTTCTCAATGGCTAGGCTACCGCGACTTAGGTCATGTGACAACAGCGTAGCCTGGCCATCGATGGAGCCAACACTATCCTCGACAGCTTCGACACGCTGGCTGATTGCTTTGGTCCTGCTATCGATGACGCGGACGCTGTCGTCGATGGATTCGATTCTCTGGCTTGCCGACCTCGTCTTGCTGTCGATCGTCTGCAGGCCACTCTCCAGCGTTTCGAGTCGCTGGCTGAGCCCCCTTTGCACGATATGGCTAGCTTCCATGTCGAGTTGCTTGCCGTCAATCGTCCGAATGCCTTCCTCCAGCGCCTCCATGCGCTGGGCCATTGATCTATGCATGGACTCGATAGCATCCTGATCCAGCTTCATGCGGGCTTCGAGGGCTTCGACCCTCTTGGTGACAGCGGCAGCCTTTTGGACCTGTTGTTCGATGGCCTCAAGGCGCTGGGACAGGATCCTCTCGAAATGCGACCGCGATTCCTGCGCCTTCGCATCTCCATTCTGAAGCATGAGAGGCGGCAGCGCGTTGGACGCTGTCTTCTTGCCGCGACGGAGATAACCCCAGATCAATAGAATCCAGACAGCGCCCAGGATGATCGCCGTACCAACGAGCCGATCGTTCCACGCGCTCCAGAGACCCGGAGCCGTTACGGGGCGGAAGTCGTCCACCACGGCGTCAAGCGTGATCTGGCTAGGCGGGCCATACCGCCGCTCCGGATGTTGTGGCCCATGCTGATATTCAGCAGACCGAAGCGGGTCATTAGAGAAGGCTGATATGATGCTATTCCAATTAAATAATACCGACATGTCGCGTAAAGAGACGGTGACAGAAAGCAAAGAACGCGCTTTGAACAAAGATGCACGATAGACGATACGCGGATACGCCCAATGGAACGGACCGAACAGAGGCACAAAATAATGACGGAGATTTTCAGAGACAAAGCTCTTTCACTTTTGTTCGCGACGCCGGTGAATATGCAAAAAAGAGGTCGAGGTCGGTATGGATGCCCGAGACCACCTGCACACGTGGACCACGTCACGTCCGAGATCGAAATTCAGGCATTGGATTTCCCCTGGGGTGACAGCAGGAGGATGGAAAAAAAGAAGAAAAAACCCAGAAAAGGCCGATACGTGGAGGCAGGCAGGCGCTGGTTGGCGCGCTGGCAGCACTAGATAGCGCTAGACGGCTTGGCGGCGCACGAGGAGCGGATTCGGTAAGTGCTAACTGGATACCAGCTCGATGCTAACTGGGTAGCGCCCGGATAGCGGGCGGGTAGTGCTGGTAGTGACAGGTCGCTCTATCCCAGTGGCCCATCCCAGTCCCTGCCCGCCCTGGCAGCCCTGCCCGCCCCATCGCCGCCCCATACGTGTCAAGGAGCTGGCGAACCAGTTGTCGAGCGGCTCTGGCGGTCTAACGGGGTCCAATGGAGCCCGTCTGATGGGTCTAACGCCCGAGTTGTGGGACTGGATCACGTGCAGCAGCTTTCCCCCTAAGATCCTCCTTGATCCTTAAGATGATTTATCCACGTAGCCAAGTGGGTTCGCCAGATCGGGGCTTAGAGCGTCCGAGAGTGTCCCAAATGGTACGAGCTACGGCGAACTACTCGAGATCACATTCTCTTTTCGGTCGATAGCGATTGCCGATACGCTGCCCTGTATTGGCGTTGTACGTATAATATTGTACATATTGCACATATTATACATACTATACCTACTATGCATACATAATTCCAATTCCCCTGAGGGGCGGTGAGCCAGAGCTGCCCAGTTCTCGCTGCCAGCGCCATAGCATTGGTAGCATTGGAAGGTAATATACAAGTAACTCTAGCCTCTCTCCCTACTCTAGCCTTGAACAAGTTTTATTACTTCTTCTCACAAAACAGATCGGAGCTCATCTTGGAAATTGAACGCTCGCCATACATACTCCGTTCTCCATACTCCATACTCCATACTCCTGTTTCGTGCAGCGTAATCTCATGCGTCTGCAAATGAGATGGATCTCGGAATATGCGCAATGGTTGATATCATTATTACCCACGAAGTACGAAGTACTAGACTAAATATCTGCCCACAAGTCCCCTCCTCCTGAGTCCTGACCTGAGTACGCGCCTGTCACGCGTCTGCCGCCTCACTATGTACCTGCTATGTAGGTACCTAGTCGTCTTGATGCCTCTTTGCTTTCTTTTCGGAAATGAAACATCAACCTATTGCGGAGTAACAACTGCATAGGAAGAAAGAAAGAAAAAAGTAAACCATCACATGTAGCTCGGCCCGTAGCCGGTCCCCTGCCCTCGCAGCACGTCGCTCTCCGGCACGCGGTGGTAGTCGTAGCCGCTCTGGTAGGCGCCCTCCAGCACCGGCAGCGGGGTGTTCTTCATGACGGCCTGGATGCGCCTCGCGCTCTCCAGGAAGCGGTCCTGCACGGCCGCGTAGCCTCCTCCTTCTCCTCCTTCTCCCACCAGCAGCCGGCGGTCGCGCTTCCGGAACACGCCGTTGACGACCACGTGCTCGATGTCGGCGACGCTCGCGTGCAGGATGACGGCGGCGACGGGGTCGGTCCAGCCCAGCAGCGCCGGCGACCGCCCGTCCCAGACCACCACGTCGGCCCGCGCCCCCGGCGTGAGTACCCCTAGGTCCGGCCGCCGTAGCGCCAGACCCCCGCTGCGCGTCGCCAGCCGGAACGCCTGCCCCACCGACATCGGGTTGTTCGCCGGCACCGCCCACGCCTCGTTCACCGTCGAGTAGAACCGCGACCGCACCGTCTGCAGCCAGAGCCGGGTCTGTCGTGTCGCGTCGCGTCGCGTCGCGCGGGGGTGTCAGTGGCAGGACAGCAATGGTGCAACAACAGTCTCGGGGTGAAGGGAACGAAAAGGCCGTGGCCGTGGAAGAAGATAGGGAGAGGAGAAGAGGGGAGCGGCGAGGAGAGGGAGAGGGGAGAGGGAGGAGCAAGGGCATGCATCTGATGAACTTAGATAAGATGCCTTTGCTCTGCTCTGCTCTGCTTTGCGTTGCATTGCTCACCTGCGTCAGGATGTCGGTCGAGTACGTGAAGTGCGTGTCAACGCCGATCGAGGCCTGGTCCTGGATCAGGTGGCCCGTCGGCTGGCCGTGGCCGTAGTGCATCTCGCTCTCCGGCGTGATGGAGATGTACTGGTTCGTGGTGCGGAGCAGCTGCGCGCCCTTCGCCGTGAGGAAGGACGCGTGCGAAATGACGACCGGCGTGTCGCTATCTAGAATCCCGGCCCTCTGGAACGCCTCGGGATCGTTCCCGTCTTTCGTCCCGACAGGTCAGCATACTGGGCACAATAATGGGCGGGGTGAGGCGCGTTGCGTTGGGGATACTCACAACACCACGGTCCGCCTAGGCCGTGTGCAGTCACGACCGAGACGTTGTTGTCCCTAGTCAATTTTCACGGGTTTTTTTTAGCAGTTTGTGCCTTGGTAACTAAGAGGTCGGCTGTGTCTTACCGGATCAAGCTGGTTACCGCCTTGATTTCCTCCGCCGGGCCCGACGACCATCCGTCATACGCGATCGCCACTGTCGTCGTGTCGCTCGTGGTATTCGCGAACAGATCGCGCCAGTTCTTGACCTGCTCCGCGAACGTGAAGTTCGTCGTGGTGTTGTGGAGCGTGTAGGCCCAGAAGACCCGAGCACCGCTGTCGATCGACGCCTGCAGGCCGGCTTGGGCTGTGGCCGGGGACCAGATATGATGCGCGTGATCCAGGGTCGTGGTCACGCCCGCGTTCAGGGCCTCGTACAAGCCGGCCAGCTGGCTGATGTAGACGTCGTCCGCGGTGAACACGGGCGCCGCGGCATACTCGCCGTACCGGCTGAAGTACTCCGTGAGGGTCGTGTTCGACCCGAGCGTCTTGAAGACGGTCTGCCAGCCGTGTCTGTGGGTGTCGATGAAGCCCGGCGTGATGATCTTGTCCGTGCAGTCGACGTACTCCGTATCGGCTGGGATGTCCCAAGGAGCGCTGTCAGAGATCGAGGTGATGTTGTCACCTTCGATCAAGAGCGAGCCATTGCGGATGACTTGTGGCAGCTCCGTTTCCGTATCCCATGCAATGATGGTCCCACCGCTCAGCAAGATAGCACCGGCTACTAACCTTGCCCATTGCAAGATGGCAAATCCTGCCCAGAAGCCGAGCACGGTATACATGATGTTGGCGAAGAAACGTGGACAGACTTCAGAAGGGTTAAGTATACCGCATTAACCGGATTAAAAGTGATGCCAGTGTGATTTGGCGGACCTCTTATATCCTTTCACTGGCGACCAGAGATCACATGACTGCCCCTTTCTCGATCAATCTACACTTGGTGAGCCCGGATTTAGGGGGACACCCAGATAGCTAATACTAGTATGACAGCATTGTTTTCTGATTTACGTATGATTATAAATGTATGATAAGCAGAACGGGAAGAAAAACCTATAGCTCGATGTAACATAACTGGCAACGCTGGATAATATTGAACGAAGTCTCGTAAGACCACGTCCTTGGCCTCTCGGCATAATTCACTGCTATATTCTAGTCCCGAGATGCTATGGCACGATGGCGAAAAGCTGGAAAACCCCGCTATGAAGTCACCGGTATAGACCGATCCCATTGCCATGGACGCGTGTTAGCTCGAAGCTGGCATCTGGTGCATTGCCGTTGTCGTCGCGGTGTAGTAGTATACGGGAAAGCTGCGAGAACGACATGACGCTTCGAACGTTTTTCCGCCGGTCTGGGCAAATGAGACCGACCCCCCTTGTGCGCCGCCTGGGATCTAGGCTAATAGTATTATCTGAACGAATTATCGGCCCCGGCCGTGGGGAGAATGTATCGGTAATCTGTGACGAGAGTCTGAGTCTTGCGACTGACAGAGCTATCATAAGCTGGCCCGAGTGGTTAATAATCACAGGGTCGAGAGGAGCTGTCGATTACGTTCGGTCGTATCGTTTGAATTCAGCCTGATAGTGCCCCGTGGATGGAGCCACTGGCTGGAGCTTAGCATTTGCTTAGGTTGAGCGGTGCGGCAAGTTTCCCTCGTCTGTTCTATTCTTAGACCCCTCTTATATTAATATGCGTGCAGCATATAGTCTAAATTGCGAGGCGACGTGCTCAGAGAAACCCCGATGCTTGCCCAACCCAGCTGGCGATTGCAACGTCATTGGTACCTAGATGGCTGCCGAGTTCAGATAGGGATAACTCGACGGTGGATCACCAGAGCTGGATATCGTCCGTTCAATCCTTCATGGCATGCAATGCAACTTCGCAAAGTGTATAGTCTTTGCCGTGCGTCATGTAGCAGTGGAAGGCACAGAAATCTGGCCCGGACTTAGCCCACCGGCTCCCAGAGTTCGCTGGCTGGAGGTTTCGGCCACCATAGCCGAAATGAGCTCTTGGCGATACTATAAGCTTCAAGCCTCGTCATTTGTACTACGAAGGAGGCTAATTGATATATTGGGCTGTTCATAGTATCACAGCTTAGACTTCCAACATTTCTTGGCGTGTGGATTTTCAACAAGGTAGAGGTCTAAACATTCATACAGATTGTTGTTCCCGCACGTTTCCCCTAGTGACTAGGTATTGGGAGTTGATTAGGGTAATTTGTGTAACATCTGCTAGTTGTTCGGCCTATGGGGGTAGAGGTAAGAGAGAATAAAGGGGAAGAAAAGGGGGGCGGAAAAAATGAGGAAAAGCGGGGAGGGGTAGGGGGCTCAATCCAAGGATTAAGATACTTATGTAAGGACGTTACTTGAGTCCTAAACTCTTTAGATACCGTATCCATATCATCATCATCATCATCACCATAGCTTCGAACAGTCTTCAGCGCGATAATGTCTTGAGCGTGGGCAGCGACTGGACACCAGATATTCGGGAGACTTCATCTTTCACAAGGCTCGGCTGATGATAGTGAGTTAAGCTTGAATATCGCCTCCCACTCGGGATAATCTGACTCATGGGACAATAATGTTGTACCCCTGAATCCTAACCCATGAGTGACTACCAAAAACCACGGACCTTGTCGCGCATATATAATCATTAAAGCTGACCCGAACTGTCGTAGTGCTAAGCCCAAACATGCTCACATTCCAGAACGGAAATGCAGTGACGCTCGCTTTAATCATGAGATTTCTGTCTGGACTGATATTAGGGACCGAGTGGACCAAACAGTAAGAAGTTGAGAATGCGATCGGATGTACCCGGAGTAGTATACATCAAGGGGGCAAGCACTAGCAACCCGCTTTTCAAATGTCAGGGTTTCAGACCGTGGTAATTAACAGCGAAACTTACCCTTATATGATAACTCGAGCCTATGGAAGCTGTAGGGGGGTGGACAGTTCCTTATATAGCCATAAAAGCCTCCACTAATGCATGGGTATATGGAAACCTATGGATCCCTACAACCCCCTGTGTACTTAATACCTTCCGACCACAATCTGATATTTTCCCGGGCAGATATGTAGGGCACCAGGGGAAACCCAACGGCTATGAGGGCTATATTCGAAAGCCCCTATCTCATCTCAAGTTAACAACCCCATTCCGGCCAAGGAGCATCATGTAGGCATAAGTATACTAATTAACATTATCAACTAAGCGATTATGTTACGTGGCTAAACAATTGTATGGCTAATGATATATATATGGTCGTTGATTTCTTCCATCCGAACCTTCCCCCAACAATCGATGCTGATGCAATGCTATGCTATGCTATGCTATGCTATACCTGACACCCCCATCCAATCCCGGCCTACTTCTAACCCAACACCGGACGAAAGGGCTACGCACCTATCTATCATTTGGCCCCTGAAACTCCATCCCCTGTAAACAACGCATCTCATCTCTTTCCTTGAGAGGAAAGACAAAAACCCTCATAGTTGAGACAAAACAGCAGACAATCCAACATCAGAACGTTCAAGCGGTGCTTGAGCAGATCGTAGCTATCATCGACACAGTCCGGAGGGAGCGGCCAAACGTCAGGAGACACTTCACTCCCCCAAAAAGCATTGGCAGGAGTCTTGACTACAATTGGCCGCTACCTTCGTACACTTTCTCCTTTCGCCGTGTCCTGTCCCACTATTACAGTGGAGTGATTCTGGCCGTGTCGTCCGGACGTTAAGCTGGCATTGGGTTTGCGCAAGAACTACGCTGGAAGCTTGTGGAACCACCGAAGTTTCACGGCTGCAGAGCCTTGGTTGATGAACCTCGCCGCCGTGGATGAACAAATCAGTCGGTCGGTTGACACCGATCTCCCCCCACATCACGTAGAAGGTACGAAGTGCAAGCTGCGGCCGTCCATTCAGAGGCCAATAAGCTTGTCCCGCACTAGGTAACTGTAGTTGACGGGTCGTGGAGCGGTTTCATCAATGGTTAAGGTTGTTAGTCTGATCAATCGCCGGCGCCGAAGTGTCTCCATTCTGCTGCTGGCTCTTCTGCCCTCCTCCTCCCGAGGGGAAGATCCCCAGCCCGGAGGGAGCCCCGCCGCTGCCGTTGCGGTGGCCCGAGCCCGAGCCGCCCGTGTTATTGCGCCACCGATTCATTTTCCAAAACGAGGTGCTCGCGCCCACAGGGTCTTGGCCTAGACCACCACCACCACCATTGCCATCGACCTCGTTGTCCATGGACCTAAAAGAGAAACTCGGGGTTGGCGGAAGACGGAACGACGTGTCCTTCGGAGTTGCCCTCTCGTCTGTCCTGCCGCCGCCGCCGCCCGTGCTGTGGCTGGTTGCCGGGCTGAGGGGCTGCATGTCCGACAAGGAGGTCCCGTTCCCGTTTCCGTTCCCGTTCCCATTAGCGTTATTGCTGACATCGCTGGACTGCGTGAGCTGCCTAGGTCTCGACGTCTGGCGGTTAGCCACGCCGGAGGCTGGCCTGGAAACCATTGGTGAGCGTGCCGCCTTGCTTGGCGAAGCAGATCGATCGCTGAAGGTTGTGGTGTTAAACGACGAGGGTATGCTCACGGCACTCCCCATGTGGAGGTGGCCGTTGCCGTGGACCCCGTGCCGCCACAAGTCGATGCGATCTGTGTTCACCTGCGGGACGCCAACCCGCTGCGCCTGGTTTATTGAAGCCCGTCGCGAGGTCGGGTCCCTGCTGCTGACGCTGGCGCTAGTACGGGTTACGGTTCGACTCAGGAACCCGTCTTTGCCGATCTTCCTCGAGAATGTCGAGCCTGCGTCCCAGTTTTCTAGAGCTATGCGGCGTTTCACGAACGCACAGTCCTGTCGGAAAACCTTGATCAAGCCTGAGTGATCGGTCGTGACGATGATATTGCCATCATGATGGGCCGAGCGGGCAATAAAGGCAGGTGACTCCTCTGGCTTGTTGATATGTGGTGACTCTGATGGCGCATCATTGGGATGGAGCGACTCGGTCTCCAATTCCTCTTTGCTCAGTAGCATGACAGGCGGTGGGTTGCACAGTGTGTAGACGGGGTCATTCGAAGATTGAAGCAGTTGGCGGGTCTTTGTGGGAGCAAACACTGCTTCTGTAACAGCATGGGCATGCGCCTCGAAATATTCGTAGGGCCTCTTATCATCCTTATCCGGTTCCGTGGAGTCAGTCGACCAGATGAATGCCTTGCGATCCTCACTTCCGCATATGATATATTTTCCGTCCTCGCTGAAGCTAGCCTTGATTTGATTGCAGGAGTTTTCATGCCCCTTCATTTTCACCTCTAGAGTCTTGTCCTTCATAGTGTAAATTCTAATGCGGGAATCGTTGGACGTGATGAGAATCTTGACCTCTCCCTCTGGGCTCCCAGATGGGAAGCTCATCGTCTGGATCCCAGTAATTTTACTTCCTCGCGCGTTCTTTCCCCGAGAAGATCGCACATGAATTTGCGTGTCGTATTTCAAGCCAACTGTCTCGTAGAACATACAAAGACCGTTGAGACAGCCAGCCATGGCAGTTTTGCCATCAGGTGAAAATGCCACGGCAGTGATGATGTCGGTCATCTGACTGGAATAAGCAACAGACTTATCCGGGATGCTCCATAACCTCAAAGTAGCATCTAGTGACCCGGCTAGGAAGAAGCGATCGTCCCGAGGATGAAAGGAGATGGATGTGACAAAATCGTTATGTTTGAATGTGCACAGGCATTCAGGTCTACTCATGTGCCACAACCGCACTGTCCTATCCATGGATGATGACAAGAGGAAGTTGTTCTTGCTCCAGCTCAGATCAAGAATGTCGCCCGTATGACCGATGAATTCCCGAATAGGTTTCGAATGGAAAACCGGCGCGCTCAAGTGCTGTTGCTGGTTACCTTCCCGGGCAGAAGCATTTTCTCCTTCTTCAAAGGCCTCCCGATCCTCAGGGGTTGCCAAAACGCCCCATACTCGCAGCACGCGGTCTTTGCCCCCTGTCGCTAGGTATTTCCCATCTTTGCTGAACTCGACGGCCCATATAGGCCCGCCTGACATGGGGTCCCGCTTATGGTAACCATGAAGACTTGTCTCCCTTCCAGCATTGTCCCTGGTCTCATCGTTGCTTTTTGGGTGTGTTCCAACTAGCTCTTGTGCTAGGAAGACTCGATTGAACTCCGAGGTCTTCTTATCGTGAGCTCTCACCCGAATGAAGCGTGGGGGCTCTTTATGGTGTGGGATGAAGCCACCGCCGTCGGCAGGGAAAGAAAAGGCCACAGCGTTAGCACCCTCGGTTCTGGCGTCACTGCTTATCTCGGATCCATCATCGAAGACGTCATCATCCCTCTTTTTGCCTCCGATCATGCTCAAGCGGCTAAGTAACGAGTTCCCCTTTCTACGAGGTCGTTAGCGATCCCTCTCATACGGCCAAGGAACCGAGACAGTCAGCCCAGGGGCAGAACATACTTTTTGTATCTAAACTGGTCTGGATGCGGAGCTCCGGTATTCTTTGTGGTGGCGTCGGCGTTAGGACGAGGGATTCGATCATTCGCAGGAGTCTCAGGCTTTGCTGCCGTCGAGTTCAGGAATCTGGAGGCGAGAGAGCGATCGGTGTTGGTTCTTTCGATGATATGCTGTGATCGAAGAGCAATTGTCAGTCTGGGGAACTCGTCTGCACTAGTTAATTAATTGATGGCAGCCTAAACTCACACGCGACAGCGGATCGGTGGGCGATGGTAATACGGGAGAAGCCGCGCCAGGGGAGCGGGCTCTTGGAACCGCCTTTGTTCCTTTTACATTATCCTGTGAGGAGGCGGTATCCTTCCGCAATAGACTTAGAGCCCCCTTTTTGCCGCTTGCTGCGTTCGGATTGCTGCTACCTGAATTGACGGTTCTTATGGTCAGTTAAGGACGAAAATGAACCCTCCATAGAACTTATGTCTCCCCTTTAGATTGGACTAGCTAGATGGGTTGATCTTAGACGGCGGTGAAGCACCGTGTGGGCGCATACACGATGATCATGGCGGGCTAGAAGATTGGAACAGGGCTGTATTCCTGCAGGCACCAACATTGTCGTAAGATGGACAGGCTGACGACAGGTGGAGGATGCGACTAAGCAAGGCTGGGCGAGGCATACTGGGTGAGGATTGGGGGCAGAGAGGATGACGGACGGCTGCGTGTCATGGATCTAAATCTTGGCGAATCTCACTTACTTCGAACTGGACTTGTATTGCCGTCGCCTTCGCCTTCGCCTCGGACGTCAGGGACAGCAGCTGTGTTGTTGGCGGCGGTGGTGGTGGTGTCTGCGGCTGGTGGATGAATGAGAGGTCGGTCGGATAAAGAGGGTGTCGTTGATGATCGTGACGAGCCGATGATGGGTGGGTTGGACAGCGGCGGCTCATTCAGGGGGTGGTGAGAATCGAGGTTCATTGGTACCCGTCGTGTCGTCGGCGGCGGGTGCGCATTCTGCTTCTTGCTCGCCTTCCTCCTGTCGGGGCTACGGTCGGAGCTGGTAATGTCCGGCGGAGAATATGAAGACATGTCTGGGCAATCGATATTCGTCTTTGGTACTTGATATATGTAGGTAGGTATGTAGGTACTACATGGGCAACGCATACAAAGGTGCACATGACCGAACAACCAAGATGGTTATGATGATTCGTCCTGCCTGCAGGTCACCGTACACAAGAGATCCTGATCGATAGCCATAGATGGCTATCAATACATCCTCGTTGTGGTTGCTTTCGCGACAAGGTATTCACTACTACCAAGTTGGGGTCCAGGGAATTTCGCGCTATGTCTTTGGGAATGGTAAGCTCTTGGTTCGTGATTCGCGGTCGGGTCGCAAATGGCCGTAGATATGAAGAGAATGTAAAACCAAATATCTTCCTTCAGTAGCTCCGAAAGACGGCCAAGAGCCAACTTCTACGGAATATGCGTCGCAAATCAGGGATATTTACTTTGAGTATCGTAACGCGATGCGATCTAGTATGAGTGGTACCACCAAGAATGACACTTTGAGGATGTTGATATCATGATATGGTCGTCATAGCGAGGTGACGGATCGTGAAGAAAAAGAGAACATTTGATAATCAAGGTGGCGTGTGTAACTATGTGTACCTACAATGTGTAAATAATACTTACAATGAGAGGTCGGGATCGTCGGTCATATGAAAAACCGTTAGATCTTATTAGGTACATACGTAGCTCTAGGTAATTGGCGCGACAGCGGGCCGGAACGGATGAACAAATGCAGACTCGATGAAATCGATTTGAAAGCTTTGGTCATCAAGCAATAGCCGCTGCGAAATAAGACCCAGAAATGACCGTCCGTAGGTTGGTTCCCATCGAAAACCGGCTTGAAAGGGCTGAATACAGTGAATAGTCATGCCCTGCACGTCATAGATGTAGCTACCTGAACGCCATATCCATAGCTTGGGGGTAGGTATACCGTAGGTGTTATTCAGCCACTCAAAAGTCATCATGCATGATGAGGTATTTCACTGTAGGTATGTACCTACAATTTCGATGTTCCGTCGCTGCCGCTAGCTAAATAAAGTCCCCCCCGCAGCCCCGGATTCCAACCACTTCGGGACTAACGGGGAGCTCCCCACGCTAATGGTAACGAATCATAGTGTGCCTACCTCCAGACGCTTGCACCATTTCGTTCTTCCCCTTTCCGGATAGAACCTTGGAAGCTGACAGCAGTAGAGTCTCGCCTTTACGATGACCTCGGGAGTTGGGCCCTCAGTTGGACCTGAGGATTGGCGCGCTCCGAAGTCTATTGGTCTGTGCACGTGTACCTCGTAGTTAGGAGGTGCGCAAGCAATATCAACGAATAGTGCCAAAGTTAAAAAACAACGGCATGGTCATATATTCAATGCAGTATATCGATGGCTTATCAGCCTGAATACGTCTTCATACATAGCCTCGCCTCCGCCATCATGAGGTGAAGACTCCTATCATCGCCCCTCATACATGTCTACCCTCCTTTCAAGGCCCTCCCAGGAGCGCGAAAAGGAAATGTACTATGCGAGCCGTCGAGGTCAAGCCATTATCTCGTTCGACATGATGGGGATGGGGATACAATCACAACCATGGTAGCTCCAAACCAGGGAACAGCTGGTTTATGTCTATGTGACAGACTCGCTCGCCGGGGGTAACTTCACGCCCCGCTGCGTAGATAATACATCTTCGAAGCGGCGCTCCTTAGTGTGTCCTGCTGTCGTCTATATTTGTAATGCTGAGCAGCTGGGGGGTATCATGCGTCTAAATCCGAACAGATCGAACTCGAAATGTAGACCTCGCCTCACACCACCTCACCAAGAAGATCCTAACAACCTCGTGCGAGCACACTCGGGGGTGGGGCAATTCCTTCGTACATAGAACGAGTTCGTGTTCTCCTCTTTCATGTTCATACCACCATAGCTTCGGCTGCTGCTTGCGCGTCTGCACCCCCTCCTCCGCCTCCTCCTCCTTCTTCCTCGTCCTCGTCCAGGTCCAGCATAGGGTACGTCAGGATGGCGGCAATGCCGCCGAGGGCATCGAGGCGCTGGCCGCTCTCGTGGTCGCTGCTGAGGATGCGGGCCTCGCCGCCGTCCTCCTTGACGCGGTCGACGAGGGCGACGTAGCGGCGGCGCGTGGCGATGTCCTGGCTGCGGAAGAGGGAGTTGTTGACGAGCAGGGCGCCGCCGCCGCGGCCGACGGCACCTTCGCGCACGGCGCGCTCGACGGGCGCGACGCCGTACCAGGCGCGGCCGTCGTCGCGGCGCAGCCGGTCGAAGAACTCGTCCATGAGCCGCGTCTCGCGCACGAACTTCATGTCCTTCATCGTCGCCGTCACCTCGGCGCTCTTGAGGATCTCGTTGAGGCTGTGCAGGTGACCCGAGGAAGCGTGCACAACGGTGGCCCCCCGTGCCATCGCCGCCAGCGTCTTGTCCGCCCGCCGCACCGCCTCGTCAGCAACGTACTTCTTGAAGTCGGTCGCGACGAACCCGGGGCTGGCGAGCAGGAGCGGCCGCGGCTTGGAGAAGTCTACGCTGCGCGCGAGCGTCGATAGCGTCTTCTCGAAGAAACGCCGCATGCCGGAGTCCTGGTCGGAGCTGGCCGACCGCTTCTTGGGGATGGTGCTCTCGACGCGCTGTTTCAGGATGGTGCGGTACTCGGTGATGAGGCAGATATTGGCGACGCCCTCCTGCATGACGACGGCGGCCACGGCGCCGTCCTTATCCTGCTTCAAGGCGTCGGCTAGGGTCTCGCGCGCCACCGAGTCCCAGCCATACTTCTTCCACAGTGTGAAGGGTCGATTTAGCTCGAGGTCGAGCGTGTGGTACTGGCCGAGGTTGACGAAGCTGTTCTCGACGATGACGGTGCCCGAGACGTGAAGCTGGGACGCGCCCGGGTCGAAGAAGGTCGAGGTTACGCGTATCGTGAGGTCTGTGTGCACCCGCTCCGACTGTGTACTCCCCGTCTTGGTTTCCATAACGACTTTGCGGATGGCGTGGGCCTTGATAACATCCTCGGGCGAGATCAGGTTATTAGCATGCCACATATCCTCGGGCTCAGTGGGGAGCAGGCCTATGCCGTCCTCGCCGATGTCTTCCAGTCGCCTGGACGACTTTGATCCAACTAGTTGCATGATTCTGGTGTTCTTTGTTCTGCGTCCAAATGTTTCGAGTAGGTAGGTAGAGTAATGGTCGGGTGGTATAAATTTCCAAGAAGATAGAGCTGATGCCCTCTAGAGTATGTAAATATTCTCTTCGACACTATACGTTGGCTGGAGATGAACAATGGATGGTCGGAAGTCTAGATCTTTGGCGTATAGGACAAAATTAGTGGCTTTCAACAAGACTTTTTCTTAGTATCAGAACACATGAATGGAAATATCGGAAATACATGAAACTGTAGATTTTACTTACCTGTCTGTGATTGTGAAGTTAAACATGATTAACTTAGCTACCTACCAACTAAACTGAAAGAAGACAAGAGTGTGTAAATCGAATTGTCGGGGCCTACGAAGTACTTCGGGGCTGCTCAGGATTGATTAACTACCCCGCTGTCGTCATTGGTTGTGGCATAGCCGCTAAGGGTGGGGTTATAAGTAAGCACAAAATCCCTAGTTGCTCACTCCTCCGATGACACTGCGGCCAATGGAACGCCGGCCGCGCATCCAGTAGGTGGGCATGGGCTGCATGGGTAGGTACAATATCTACATGTATCCTCTGATGGTCCCAAATTGAAGTTCGTATACTGTATACTTCGCGGCAAGACGTTGTTGAGCTGTTATCCCCGATGTCAGCTTAGTAACTGCTGTATGTACCTATGGCGCTATATGCTCACGGAGCGTAGGTACCTATGGAGCTCAGCTTCCTCAACATCATTACAGGCACAGACACTGTCTGTCCAGGTAGGTAAGGTTAAGCAGGTATGTATGTAGGTAGGTATATATGTCGGTCTCGGGAATAAGAATAAGGATTATGGACTTAGAAGCATTGGGCATATATAAACCGCTCAATTGGGAGGGCGCGCCGTTCTCATTTCCTCTAGTTCTTCGCTACCACGACGCTGATAATTAAAGTTAGCGGCATGAGCATCAAGACCGCCACATCTATAGCCACACTTGTACGACGAGTTGCAGAACTTCCCCCCTTTCGTCTAACAAGAACCCCACATCGACCGTATACAATCGCAGCAGCTTCACAGAGACCAGCAGCATTCAACAGGTAGGCAGGCATATAAAAGCCGTCTCACCGAAATCTACGTCGCTGTCACTGCCTCTAACCTACTGTCTCCCGTAATCCCGTAATACAGAACCATGAGTGCCCTCAGCATCAAGTCGAGCTTCAAGCTCAACAGCGGTTACGAGATGCCGCTTCTTGGCTTTGGGGTAAGTTGAGGGTCACCCCTAATGATTTCAACGCCAAACCCACTCCCTCAGAATCACCCCCTTTTCCCCTCGTTTCCTCACGCACGCTTGTTAGAGGCAAGCATTATAAGCACTACATTGCTGATACATTTCACAGGTATACCAAACGTAAGTGCATACTACAACCTGATACGAAGAAACCCCCCCTCGCCCCCACCCCACTCTCTCCAGATACTTCCTGGCTTGTGCAAGTGTAGTTACCTTGTTCTGTACTTACTTACTCACTCACTCACTCACTCACTCAATCTCCCCCCAAAACAGCCCCCAAGCCGAAGCAGAGCGGTGCTGCCTCGAGGCCTTCGCGGCGGGGTACCGGCACGTGGACTCGGCAGCGGCGTACCAGAACGAGGCGGCGTGCGGGGCGGCGATCCGGGCGAGCGGCCTGCCGCGGTCGGAGATCTTCTTCACGACCAAGGTGCCGCCGGGCGCCAAGGGCATGGGGTACGAGGCGGCGAGCGCGGTGGTGGACGAGAGCCTGCGCAAGTCGGGGCTCGACTACATCGACCTGTTCCTGGTGCACGCGCCGTACGGGGGGCCCGCGGCGCGCAAGGGGGCGTGGCGCGCGCTGTTCGAGGCCGTCGACGCCGGGAAGGTGCGCTCCATCGGCGTCAGCAACTACGGGCTGCACCACCTGGAGGAGCTGGAGGGGTACATCCGGGAGGAGCGCGACGCCGGGCGCGGCGGCGGCGTCGTCTCCGTCGCCCAGTACGAGGTGCACCCGTGGTGCGCGCGCAAGGACGTCGCGGCCTGGTGCAAGGCGCGCAACGTGGCGCTCGAGGCCTACTGCCCCGTGGTGCGCGGCGCGCGCTGGGGCGACGCCACGCTCGCCGCGCTGGCCGCCAAGTACGGCAAGACGCAGGCCCAGGTGCTGATCCGCTGGAGCCTGCAGAAGGGCTACGTCCCGCTGCCCAAGAGCGTCACGCCCGCCCGCATCCGCGAGAACGCCGGCGTCTACGACTTCGAGCTCACGCCGGAGGAGGTCGACGAGCTCGAGACGGACGAGTACGCCCCGATCGCTTGGGACCCGACGAAGGCCTCGCTCGAGGATTGATGTGTTCGATGCTACATAGGTACTAGTGGGCGTTGGTATCTCCAAGGTAGCCAGCATGTAAGTAGAGAGATAGATAGCAGCAAAAGGCCCGGTGATCCATTCTCGATATAACTTCCAAGAAGGCAAATCCAGGTCTTCGAGGCTACCCAGTCACTTAGCACAGAAATGATATCCCGCGTAAGTCCATTCGTACATATTTGCCCACCCCTGAACCATCGGAATATTTGGTGCTATGATATTGCAATCTTTTGAACCTAGCTACAGTAGGATATGATATATGCAATCAATCCATATATCCCTCCGCCTTCTTTTAAACAACACGTAACTACGAAGCAGCGCCCCCCGCTCTGTTCCTTTCCTTACTTTTTTCTTCTTCTTCTTCTTCTTCCCTACTTCTCCCCCCTCCCACTGCCCCTTCACTCCTTAGCAACCCACTCCCACTTCCCCCCCTCCTCATCCCCCCCCTCATCCCACTTATCCGTCACAGCGCCATGGCTCGCATCGCCCACGAGACGCGCGTACTTCGCCAGCACGCCCCTGCGGACCCCCAGCGGCGGCGGTCGCCACGCCTGGCGGCGTTCGCGCATCTCCTCGGCGCCGACGCCGACGAGATCGATGCGGTTGGCGACGGCGTCGATGGCGACGCGGTCGCCGTCGCGGACGAGGGCGATGGGCCCGCCGGCCGCCGCCTCGGGCGTCACGTGGCCGACGATGAAGCCGTGGCTGGCGCCGCTGTAGCGGCCGTCCGTCACGAGCGCCACGTTGGTCAGGCGGGCGCCCATGATGGCCGCGCTGGCGCGCAGCTGCTCCGGCATGCCCGGACCGCCCCGGGGCCCCTCGTACCGCACGACCAGCACGAGGTTCTCGCCGCGCGGGATGCCGCCCGCCGACAGCACCGCGTCCAGCTCGTGCTCCTTGTCGAAGACGCGCGCCCGGCCCTCGAACCGCAGGCCCTCCTTGCCCGTGATCTTGGCGACGGCGCCGCCGGGCGCCAGGTTGCCGCGCAGCACGCGCAGGTGGCCGCTCGCCTTGATGGGGTCGCCGGGGTCGCGGATGATCTTCTGGTCGGGCGGCAGGCTCGGCCAGTCGGCCACGTTGTCGGCGAGGGTGCGGCCCGTGACCGTGGGGATCCCGCCGTCGACGATGCCGGCCGCGATGAGCATCTTGAGCACGGCGGGCGTGCCGCCGACGCGGTACAGGTCCTCCATCAGGTAGCGGCCGCTGGGGGCGAGGTCGGCCAGCAGCGGGGTGCGGTCGCTGGCGGCGGCCACGTCGTCGAGGGTCAGGGGCACCTCGGCGGCGCTGGCCATGGCGAGCAGGTGCAGCACCCCGTTGGTGGACCCGCCCAGGGCCATGGTGACGACCAGGGCGTTCTCGAAGGCGCGCCGCGTCAGCAGGTCGCGGGGCCGGATGTCCTTCTCCATCGTGACGCGCAGCACCGCGGCCGCGCGCTCGCACTCGCGCGCCTTCTCGGGCGACTCCGCTGGGTACGACGACGACCCCGGAAGCGTCAGGCCCATCGCCTCGATCGCCGTTGCCATCGTGTTCGCCGTGAACATGCCCCCGCACGCTCCCACCCCCGGGCACGCGTGCCGCTCGATGTCCGTCATGACGTCGTTCGGAGTCCGACCCGCCGCCCCAGGGTTCGTCTTGGCCTGGAGCGTCCCGTACGTGAGGCCCCCCGACGCCTCGTAGCACGTGGTCACGTTTATGTCTTTCTCAAGGAGGTCTGAGTAACCCTTGCGGATTGTTCCACCATACTGCGTGCGTACAGAAATCGCTTAGTCAGCAGCAACCCCTATTTTGGCGGGTGGGAACCGTTGTGTTGGGTACCAAATAGGTGTAACCATCATGAATGTGAAATAAATGGGAAATTTCTTCTACGTGAAAGTCGCAACTTACAATCATAATAAACGGCCTATTATGCCGTGCTGCTGCCATGATGACACCGGGCATGTTCTTGTCGCAACCCGGGATCGAGATGTTCGCATCGTGGCGCTGGGCACAGGTCACGGTCTCGATGCTATCGGCAATGAGGTCACGGGTCTGTAAAGAAAACCGCATTCCTAGTTTTTCAGGGATTGAAAGTCAGTAAATGGAGGAATGGGTAGTGAATGGTAAAAAAATAAAAAAATGAAAAGTCCGAAGTTCGAAGCGGAAACCAAACGAGGACCATAATATTCAAATTCCGATGAAAAAAGGGGATGGGGAAATGAATGAGTAATCAGTCGTTCTCACAAACCTTCGCTTCCCATCGTGATACCATCAGAAACGCCCACAGCGCTGTACTGCCATGCCAACATGTTCTGCTTCTCGACCGACCTCTTGACGATTCTGCCGAGCTCCAAGACTAGGTAGGTACGCTATCGTCAGTTTGTTTCACCACCACGACCAAGCGACGTGCCAAGTAGGTGTTAATCATATTGGAGTGGGATCGAGCAAAGTCTTGCGGTCTGTGACCTGTTTGCTTTCCCGTGCGTGTCTCTTGTCGACTTACGATGAGTACTTGAAGTAGTTTATCACAGTTAGCAAATTCAAGTGCTTAGCCATCCAGTTATTGCCTTCATATCCTGTATAGCCGTACCCCTTCATGTAGGGAAAAGGGGTGGAGGGGAGGGGTTGCCAATGGCACACTTGAGGTACTCCGGTAGGCTGACAGGCAGACAAGCAGGCAGGCATTCAAATAAAATCAACCGACTTACTTGCAAGGGTTGCCCTCCCACCAGACAGTCGAGATGCCCACGTGCGGGGCATTCCGCATGGTCTGCTCGTCGGGGACGCCGGCGGCGTACAGCATGGCCTGGGCGCCGGGGAAGTCGTGCTCGCGGGTCATGATGTGGGACCATCGGTTCAGCGGGCCTCCCGGGGTCGGGGGAAGGCACCGGAACTGGATGTACTGCGGGTCTGACTTGGGATCCACGATGCCGACGGCAGCGGGGTCCTCACTGCCGCCGCTCCTGGCATCAACGGCGGCGGCGGCGGCGGCGGCCGAGGTTGTGTCCGTCATTGTTTGGGTTTGGTCGGACGTCGAGGGTAGAGAAAGCGGAGGGGGGGGGTAGGGGGGGTGGGGGGAGACGGGACGAAAGATAAGTGATGATAGGAGTGAGTAGGCAATGAATGGAAAGGTATATAGCCACTCTAATTAGCTGTCTATCCAGCTGGCCATTCACGAATTTGGTGCTGGATGAAACCTTTTTTTTCCCCTTTCTTTTTCTTCTTTCTTCCTCGGTTCACGATCACCCGATAAAACCTTCAGGTTACACAGGCGGAAGTTCGTATCTAAAGAGTAGGTAGCGACCAAGCAGATCGTCAAGGCTATGTCATCTGTCCCGGAACCTTAACTAGGTATGACGATGTTCTCAAGACCATGCGCCCACCTGGGATGAACTTATACGAAGGATGGAAGATAGACAGACCACCAATGTCTGGCCAAATACTAAGTAAGGGAGGTTGCAACCCCTAGGCTAAGGGCTAAGAGGATATCCAGCTACATAAATAGGACCTCAGTCCGTCCCTGTGGACTTGATCAGTCGACCGCAGCATTCATTCCTACTTAGTATTTAGGTATCATATCCATACCTGCCGGTGCATATTGCATATCTCACTACATCCCTACACACGTACAAGAATTCCGAACCTCGGGAGTGCGTGGGGGAACACTCGTGAGGAGGCGGGCGATCTTGGGGGTCCCGCCCTGCCCTGTTCGGACATAGGTGGGACTTGGAGAACGCGGGGGCGGGAACGACGAAATGCGGGATCCAGTCACAGGCGTGGTATTTGCAAGAGCTAGACGCGCCGCAGACGAACATGAGAGAAAGGACGGGGCTGCGGATCATCGATTTTTAGCTTCTGTAGTCACCAAGTACAAAACACTAGGGCACATGGGCTAAACTACGTACCTATGCTATACTATAATAGCGGCACATCGTGGAGAGGAGCAGGCGGGGGGGTCTCCGGAGAGAATCGAGGGGTTCTGCGGGTCCGGCCGGGCGACTATTGCACGAGCCAAACATGTCTACTCACTCACTTGTCTACTTACTCACTTATGATAATACAGGGTGCTGCAGGTAATTTGACCCGGACCAGCGTTATGCCAACAGGGTCGTCAACTCTAATAGCTAAGTACCCTGGTGAGCGCCGGGCTATATTCCGGGAACTCGGAGGTGTGTGTATATAAACTACCATTGATATCCGCGTCTCATCGTGCCACCTGCTGTCGGGACTTAGGTACGGTAACTATCTACTCCCTTTTCCCTCTCGCACTGCTCCATCTCGGGTGTAGTATGTACGTAGGTAGTTATAGTCAAAGTCCTTCGTCGACCGATTATATCGTTCCATGCAACAAGCCGATAGGATGACGTAGTCATTTAGTTACTTTACACCGGGTTCGGTTCGTTCCTGAGCTTGTACCGTTACCCGAAAACATTCCTATACCTATATAAATAGTTCCCTATAGCTGTTACTTTCACACAAACAAAGTCACCGGAACAAGATATGAAGGTCGGTGAGAATAGCGAGCGAAGAGGGCCCTG
This sequence comes from Diatrype stigma, assembly GCA_022225965.2. Classification (NCBI taxonomy): domain Eukaryota; kingdom Fungi; phylum Ascomycota; class Sordariomycetes; order Xylariales; family Diatrypaceae; genus Diatrype; species Diatrype stigma. The sequence goes on from JAKJXP020000079.1 coordinate 204,585, forward strand.
TCTCCTCTTTCCTTCGCCTTCGGCTGTTGTAACCCGTTGGGCTCCGTCTACTACCTACTTATGGCTGTAGATAAAACGAGATGCCGAGGCTCCGATCTAGGAACACACGCTCTGTCGCAGCAGGCAAATAACGTCACCTAGTGTCCGTATAATCAGAATTATGTGAGCATTTGAGCGGTTCGTGCCAACCAGACCACATATACATGACGGCTAGCAACAAAACATGATCACGATACTGTTTGTTGTACAAGCAGGTGCCTGTAAACGGAAATAACAATAGAAATAGATGCATGCCTTGACTTGTAACAAAGGTTTTCCTAGCAACGAGACTAATAGAACAACCGCCGATCTCCTGAACCATAAATACAAATTGTTCTCTTCCCTGTGCCCCCTGTTCTGTCCGAGAAGAAACCGTAGCCACCACTCCCGTGAGGGAAACCTACCAGCGACAAAATTCTTGAAGGCTAGAGACATACATGATATTGAAAAAAACAAAAACAGCATGAGGACTTGAAGCTCATGAATCCATCTAGGCCGACGCCTTCTCATAAGCCTTTGTAATCCTCTTCCCCACCTTTGGATCTTAGGGTATCAACAACATAGACGCACTTTTTTGCTCCCATGTCGAGGCACCTTGGTTCGGAACCTCCCAACCAGCTCGCTTGCTGAAACAGGCATCAGCGAGAGCTAGATGACCCATAAGCAATGCCGAGCCACGCCCGATTACGAAGTGCCTCATCACCATTACCGTCTTCGCGTGTCTAACGCTGCTTAGCCGGTCCGAAGAGGTCAGGAAAGTGCTCCTTCGCATATTGCTCGCATGCCTATATTCCAACGGATGAGTCAGCAGTGCTTCGCAGAAATGAAGCACATGGCGCTATAACAGCAAATGAAGCGCAAGAAGACTGACCTTAGCAGGCTTGCCAACCTTCTGGCCGATCGTCTTCCACTTGTTGTTCTCGTAATCCTTGATGGCGCTAAGAAGGGCTTGGCTTTCGTCCTCGGCGAATTCAGCATAATGCATGTCCTAAACTATCATTAGAAAAAGGTTTCACGACCAACTGGCAGTAATTACAGTCGCCATACCTTATACCAATGTTTCTTCACACTACCCTCAGTGCGAGTAGGGAAAGTCTGTGACAGTGGTCAATAGAATGTCCATGTTACCTGGGAGTATTGAATGACAAACCTTAGCAATCTCGGCCCAGCTGCTTCCTTGGTCTCTCATCTGCTTCAAGCGCAGTTCCTCAGCAGGCGTCCAAGGGGTATTTGTTCGGCTCTTTTTCGCAGGCGGAGCACTGCTAGGTGTCGAATTGGTCTCATCCGTGACCTGGGCAGGTGGGACGACCGGAGTGACCTGGGCAGGCGGCGCCGCGACAGGGGTCGACGCAGGGGCGGGCGTAGTCGGGACGGGCACAGTGGCGGCAGTAACGGCAGGGCTACCGGTGACCGTAGGAGGTACCGGAGTCGTCGCAGTAGGATGCGGGTGGGGATGCTGCTGCTGGCCAGGTGCTTGTCTCTTGCGGCCTCGAGGAGGGGCGGGCGTCGGAGTCTGCGTAGGGGTCGACTGCTGCTGGTTGGGTGCCGCGGTAGGTTGGGGAACTGTCATAGGAGGCTGAACAGGAGTGCCATGGTGCTGCTGGTGCTGTGCCGGGTGCTGTTGCGCATGCTGTTGCTGGTGGGCATGTTGCGGATGCTGCTGTTGATGGGCCGGGTGCTGCTGGTGCTGATGGGCCTGCTGATGCTGATGCCCCTGATGCTGCTGATGCTGGGGATGCGCCTGGTGATGCTGTTGAGGATGTTGCTGATGTTGCTGAGCAGCAGGGTTCGTGGGCTGAGCGGGATAGCCGGTGAACTCATTTCGACGAGCCATGTCTGGTTGATACGTATGAGGGGTGCTGGATTAAAGGATTATGTTAGCCTGCCCTGAGGACAGTTCGGTGTTGCGTAAGGCGGCAAGCGTAGAATGAACTGTCAACATGGCTGGATGTCATAGAGGTATGATAGTATTGGGTAACAGGGAGCCGAGTTGACCATAGACAAATTGAAACAAACGGCAGCACTAGTATCAATGCCAGCGACTTGGTATCGTTCACGGTTATGGGCTGTGAAGATGTCTATGTCTGTATGAAGCTATCGCGAGATGTTCACCACCGATTGTGGAGAACTGAAGACTGGGCCAGTACCATGGTCGCAAACAAAGCCAATGTTGGACCAAGTTGGCTTACGTGCAGCACATATATGGTGCTGTCTTGCAGACGCAGGACGGACCAAACCATGCACATGTGTACAAGCCATCGGGAAAGGGCCAGGGGTTAAGAGAGGAGAGGAAATACAACGAGAAGGGACGGGGCGATGGTTGCGGGTAGTCAAGTACGTAGCCCAGTAGGCAGTACCCCAGTGGGTAGCGAGAATAAGAGTGCAAGTAGGCAGCAGACTGGGTACACCAAGGACAAGATGGGAGGTACTCACTGCATGTCGTTGGCGGCATGTTGGGCGGAGTTGGAGTAGAGGTACTCCGGCGGAACGGGGCCAACCTGCCACTGCTGCATGATCTGGTATAGGCAAACTAGTGTCAGCTAAGCTATATCGAGACAACGAGGATCTTGGAAAGGATGCAAGCAGCAGGTAGTATAGTAGCAGGTGTATACAGTACAGTGCACAGAAAACAGGGCAAGCTAGTTCAAGAGTTCAGAAACGCTTGACGGAAGGGGACCTCAGGCAATGGCCATGGCAATGACACGAGGCAGAGGTGGCTGGAGCGAGCTGGGTAGGAGGTCAAACAGGGGGGTACATTTTGACGAGATGAGACACAGATATGTGATTAATGATATAATCAGGGAGGCGAAGAAGGCAGATGGCTGGGAACTCGCGATGCAGCGGATGCCGCAGGCATAGTGGCCAGCCATCCAGCCATGCAGGGAAATGGGGAGGCGGCCGGGATAGTCTGGGGATTTGGGGCGGTTTTGTGCGGCGGTTAATCACGATGAAATGAAGCCTGCAGCAGGTAGGTGCAGCAGGCCATAGGTAGAAGTAGGTGATGGGTGCTTGGGGGCTGTTGGCTGGCTGGAGGGGTCGTTCCAACCAACATCGGCCAACGTAGGATGGGCGTCTTAGGGGGAAAGGGCAAGGTTAGGTATATATCGGAGGGCTAAGAACCACCCATTGGGTAGTTGGATTGTGCAGAGACCCCGGAGGCCCTAAGCAAGTGCGCAATGCACCTGAGGGAACTTGGGTGTTGGCAGTTGGTAATGGATGGAAGTCAAGCATGACTGGAGTTGGGCCTCGATAGAAGTGCTGGGGGAGGTGAGGGAGTAGCTGCCAAGGGATATGAGGATGTGACTTGCAGTGAAGCCATCCGAAGCCCATCCGTCTGTATGCGTGCTTCCTATAAAGTGAGGTACATCGTAGAGGCACCTATGGCGATAGCATGGTATGGACGGTATACATGTAAGGAGCAATCACTCAATGCACAAGCATCATGACCATGTCCTGACAATACAGTCCAACATAAAAGGGGTCGCGACGACGGGTGCGGACAGGTGCATGATGGTGACAAGGCAAATTAGGGAGGTAAAGTGGTTGGTACAGTGGCTGAGTTGGTAGACTAGAGATGCCTTGTATCTACTGTACGTATGTGGATTGTGTGAGGTATGAGGTGTGATGTGTGATGCTGTCAAGGAGGTATAATGTGGTATGTGGTATGATGTATGATGTAGGCATGTAGCCATGTCATGTAGATTGTAGACTGTATATTGTATAGGTATTGTATTGGGATGCAGGATGGGGTGTGGTGTATGGTGTATGTTGTAGACTATACTCCGTAGGTAGACAGTGAACTGGGTACTTACGGAAGACTCAGTAGATGTAGCCTTGGGAATTCAGTACTGCATGAACTTTGGACCTCTTCGAGTGGTCGTGTATGGTCGGGTCGAGGCGACTGTGGAGATGTCCCTGTTTTTCCCCTGTGGATTTCGCGACAAATTGATACAAGTTTGCTTGCAAGGTGAAAAGCGCTTTGCTGGTACAAACAAGTAGCGGATCAGGTAATTGCAGGTGGTGATGGCCGCGAAGAATTGGTTTGTTTGGCTGTGAGATGAACCTGGAAGTGTCGTTGGCTGTCCTCGGGTACAGAACAGTTGAAAGTGGTTGTTGTAATTGTCAAGTAGCAGTCAAGTTGTTCACATCAATTCTCATGCGACTACTACCAAGAGCCAAGCTGATGCCCGTGCGTGTGTGTTTGTGTATGTGCGCGCAATAAGTTTTGCACCGATGACAGACTGGAGCCCGTAAGGATCAACAATACCTGGATACGACGCGCTTTCCTTGAATTAGTCAGGTTCAGTCAGGCAGGCCAGGTAGGCTTAGTTAGGCTTAGGCAGGTAGGTAGGTAGGTCGTAGGTAGGTCGTAGGTAGGTCGTAGGTAGGTAAGCTTGGTAGGCTTAGTCGCGTATGTATGGTGTATATGGTGTGTGTGGTGTGTGTGTGGTGTGTGTATGGCGTGTGTACGTTGTTGTGTACGTGCGGTCGCGCTATTGTGCACAAGGTTGCTACGATGAAACAGATGTGAGAAGGGTTCAAAGTAGTAGCAGGTAGCAGGTAGTAAAACAACGTGATCAATGTAGCAGGACAAGACGGGTTTAGTTGGATCGATCAACGGATGGGGACAGCAGGTCCGATGTCGAAGAAACGATATCGAACGATGGATGGATGTATTGTGTATTGGATATTGTGTATTGTGTATAGGTATGGGTGGATGGAGGGAGGGAGGGACGGGGTAGATGGGATGAGATGGGTTTGGTGTCAATTGATGCTGGACTCTTGGCTGTAGTACTGTGCAGTAAACCTGTCTGGCTTTCTCGTCTCTTGTCTCTTTTTGGGCGTGGTAGGAAGGATGAGGGAAGTGGACAAATGTATCAAGCCCGGAGGCACGAAGTAGAGGGAAAGGTTCCGCGCTAGCTGGCCAGGTAGAACCAGGTAGCTGGTCTCCCGTCTGCTAGCTGGTAGGCCCTGCAACTGCAGTGGGAGCTGGGCGATGGACATGGGACCTCTGGAACCATTGGAACCACTGGAACCACTGGAACCACTGGAACCTTTGGAACCCCTTAGGACATAAGCCTGAAGTGGTTTTGGCGCCAAAGTACGATCCACCCCCGATACATGTACGTGTAGAGTTGGGATTCACATGAACTGGGGACAGGAGGATAAACAGGTAGACTGATGCATGTATGCATGTATATACCTAGGTATGTGGATGTATGTAGGTATGGATGCAGTTATGGATGTAGTTATGGATGGATGAATTGATGTATTGCATGGTACATCTGGTGGGAGGTATATTAGCAGGCAGCTGTCAACTTACCTTTTTCTTAATTGTGCGTGACGCAAAATAAGTGAACGTTGCAGAAGGAAGGAAAATATTGATCAGTTTGCCTTGCCTTGGTCGCTTTTGGTCCAGGTTCCTCTTTGGAGCAATCACACCAGCCCCCGACAGTCTTATAACCGAATATTGATCAATTGATCGGCTTGGTTGGATTGCGGTCTGTCAGTGCAGAAAATGTAGGAAAAGAAATGCCTAACTTTCTTTCTGTTGGTATTCTCGACAAATGCGCAATGCGCGCAACGGACAACGACCAGTGCTTGAGAGGGAATGTGCCCGACGATGATGTTAATCGATAACCTCGTTATGTAGATGTGCAGGATGCAACACAGTGAACATACAGAAGTATCTCGGAAGTAATAAGAGTGGCAGGTGTTGGGATGTGGGAAGTTCCAAGTCCTAAAGTCCCATGTACGAGCTGGTGGAAGTAGTAGGTGTAGGGTGTATGGTGTATGTAGTAGGCATGGAAATTCGTCTATGGGTCTGGCTGCGCAAGATCGATGTAATGTACACGTACCGTACTAGGTAGAATGCATTATGTATGTGGGTTGGTGTGGCGCAGGGGAGAAAATTTTCAAGAGTGCATAAGCCATTCGATTATCGCGGTATTTGATAGGCCATGGGGAAATGAGCTAAGTGGGGTGTCTACTTTCTCGGCCAGCTCTGATTGATGTCAAGACTGCATGTGGCTATACGCCAACCAATCTGGCCCTGGGAATTCGGCTGTTCGAAATAGCTGAAATTCCGATCCTTTCTTTTATTTTCTCTTGCTGCAAAAGTTTTCGCATTCTTCAATTGGTATATCGAGTGATCATGGCCATGGTGTAGATGTGGTCACGATACACCACGTTTCTCTGTGTAATGAGCTATTATTGCATTTCCTCAACCGCCTAACTGCATACCTAGCTGGCCTAGCTCAGTGCTCCTAGGTACATATGTATGGCACAGCCCTGGGTGCTAAGTCAGATTGCCAGGTAGACTTCAAGTTACCTTTCGGCAAATACCACATCCCAGCGGAATGTACCTACCCACAACCTTTAAGAACCAAGGGTTTACAGCATTGAACATACATATACCATCAAAATACTAAGGCATGGTGACGGCAAGGTGTGCCTCGTATACAGGTAGGTACAATAAATACATATGTGTGAACATTGGCGAAGGGAGGGGTGGGGGGCAATAGTTAGGCAGGCGGCAGGGCAAGCTGAAGCTGGAGAATAAGGTCCGTACCGTACTTGGCTATGTCATACATACATGCACGGGGGCCTGTACATACACCATATACCTACATAGGCTTGCCAGGTATGTACAGTAAACAATAGACAGCCTCCAGCAACAGTTCAGGCGCTTCCACATATGCTCATTGCTGCTGCTTGTCGGAAATGGGAAAGAAAGGCGTAGTAGGGAGGGGATGTTCTTAGATAATATACACATACTGGTCATATGGACATTACCCTCCATTGCCTGTTCTTGCCTGCCATGCGGCTACGCCAGCACCGCCTCAGAAAGACTTCCATACATACCGAATAGCCTCGAAATGGATGCGCGAATACTTCCAAGGTTCGTACTTACATACACCGGTGTAGCGTGCAGCCGGGGGTGGATTCGGGAGCTCAAGAGCGAGCGAGCGAGCAGGTAGTTATGTAGGTACCTGCTTTGTATGGGACTAATGAACGAGTAATGTTACATGCAGAAAGCGATCTCAGTTAGGTACTTCAAGGTTGCAGCTGGAGGTTCCCTACCACCTGCTGGTTTGGAGATGTGGGATTAGATTATGAGTCTAGATTATCCTTATGGCTGCACTTATATAGCCTCAACTTAGTCTAGGTGTCTCTATCTTTACAATGCAATATTCCCCTCGGCTATTTACTTGTAGCTGCCCTAAGGACCCGAGATGATTAAAATAGTATGTTACCTGTAGGTATTCTAAGCTTCAGGAGCAGGGCTTGTGACAGCATACCGGACAAACTACCCGCTGTAATCACTCCACGGTAGGTAATGTACATTTCCGATCCGCTCCCAACGCAGTTCGACGTTCAATTGAAGGCCCGCCTACTATGCAGCGAGATATGAGAGATATTGCAGGCATTGTTCAACATCAGAACCAAGACTGGAAGAGTCCCCTAAATCATACTATATAGATATATATCGTCTCCAAGTTGTAGGCTAAAATGTCTCTCTGCCTATGCCATATGGATGTGTTGAAATCACTAACAGCCTCGAGGAACCAAGGGGCTGCTGTGTACGAACTGGTTGCCAAGAATATGAACAGTCCCACCTCAAGTATCATTACTTTTCCCCGCGGTATCTGTACCTCCTACCAAATGCCCACGATACTTTACAGGGTCGTCCCGCAAGTACCTATAGTAACGCAAGTATAAGGGATACCTCTAGCAAAAAGTCAGTTACTTTACTCGTACTATTGGGGACTTGAAAGACTACTTAGTTATATCAGTATGTAGTATATGCATGTGTATGTGTGTGTGTGTGTGTGTGTGTATGCGACGTATAGGTATGATGCGGCTCACATCAACCCTTTCATGATCTCCTTTGCTCAGGCAGCTCAGGTTAGCTATGGCTTTACAATAATGGTTGGCTCCTGCAAATCTGTGACTATTGACCCGCATCGTCGGCTCACTTATCGATAATCCATGACCCCATCACCTCATAAGCACCCATAGCAGATGGGTATTGTCGGCTCTAACTCAGCCTTCTCAGCATTTTCAGCTCTGGATCATCATGTGGCTTGACCCCTACGTGATGCAACTCGCCTCATGGCAACAATACCCGGCTGCTCATTAGTAATTCCAGTTTACGGTAATATTGAGACAATTTATCTACAATAGCGTATTATAACCAGACAATCAATTATTTTGTCCCCTTTATGGCCATTTGTTACACCAAACTAGCGCGTGCAATGGTCCATGAAACTGTATCACATATGCCGTCCTACCATCAGAGCTCCAACCTGCCTATTTTTCAGAGGTGCGGTACCCCTTTTTCATTAACCATGCGGCAGGATCAGCTCTCTGCTATATGTATATACTTCCAAGTACATATGCACATTGCCATATATTTGCAGAAGACAATCCGATTGTTTGCTGTTGTTGACTTGTAACTAGAGCCATGACAAGAGCCTAACCTTGCTGTAACTAAATCCTAACCACATTGCTATCAACAAGAACAGACTTTCCATATCTGTACTCTTTTGGCTTGTTCTAGTTATCTTCGCAGTCTCCTTTTCAAAATTATATGTGCACTCCGTATAACTCTGATACCTTGATGATGAGTTTCGCTCCCTCTAATACGAAGTCCATGTCACCATGAGGTTAAAACCGAACTATCTTTCAAGTCGGGATAGACTTTGTTCAGCGTCTGTTACGCCGCGATGGTCCTAAAAAGAACTTAGAGGCCGTTCTAGGAGTTAATATATGGCTACACAACTCCTAGTCCCAGATATCTCGATATCACCATTGTTCTTGACCCAATGATTATCAAATACCGCATAGCTTTCCCTACATAAACGCCAGTCTGGTCATCTAAACCTGCCTGTCTGACTACGCGGCGGATCACCTGGCCTTATGAAGACCTAGCCAAGAGTTTGACCACCAAATAGCCGCTAGGCCAGGCCCTCGGTAATAATGGCATACAGAACAAGTTCGGGGTCGACATGGAGTGTTGACTCATAGCCAATCCTCTCCTTTTTAGCTCCCCCTCCCCCTTCTCCTCTTCTCGCTTTCTTCTTCAGATACAAGTTTTACAACGACCAAGGCAATCCTTCATAAGTCAAGTGCATGAACCTTCTACCGTCTCTCGACCTCACGCACGACCTCCCGTCAATGAGAACAACCCACTCCAGCTCGGCTGCGGTGTCTCAAATACGCATGTGGTTGGTCGAGGGATCTTATGCGCATGCCCGGGCTAAGTGGTATATGATGGAGAAAGTGCGATGACCCTTGCTCTCGGTTCGCACTCGCAACTCCCTCGGCAGGTATTTTAGTTATGTCCACCAGGAACTCAATTATGATGATCGAAACTGGGGTGGTGACAAAACCCTCTGGCTCAGACAGAAGTTCGCGATGAGTTTCATAGGGTGTTCTGATCTGAGTTCGTTCTGATCTGTATTCTGCCAAGTTGCATCCAGGTATATGTGCTGTACTGGACGTCAAAGCAAAGATACGCAAATATATCCCTAGGTGTATCTGAAGGGGAGTTGAGAATGGAGGAAGAAATATTACCATAACTTGATGTCTGATAACTACTAACTAATCCAACTCAGCAATGAGCTACCGTTACTGCCTGTCTCATTTTATCGACCTCTCAATCACTCTTTCTAAGTATGTGCTAGTAGGGGGCGGTATGTAGAACCACCCGCTCCCCCTTTCTCTCTATAAGACTGTGTGCGTGTAATGCCCACACTCCCCTAGGGCCAACTGCTTACCTTGACTCAGTCCATCTACCAGGTGATATCGTTCAGACTCATCTTCGCGGAAGAATCCAACCGCTGTGTAGCCGATAACGGCAATAGATCAATCCTTGTTTGATTTGCTATGCTGTGCTGCAGAGCCTTCCCGTGGATCTCGAGGGCAGACCGGCAGGCGGAACAGGCGGGGATCTCCCAGCTTTAGATGAAGGGGTTATATATACATGATTCTGGTACCTAGCTACTGTTGATCTTGCCCGGGATGCTGTTTCTGGACACTGGACCTTAGGCACTACTTATATTTAAGGATTGGAAGGCTTTGATCAGACAAAAAGGGGATGCCCTCAGGTGATATGTAAAGACGCCCTCCGTTTCTCTGTAGGTTGCATGCTGGATATTGAACCACTCAAAGCACTCGAGAATCCTCCCTTGAATGGACAGCGGTCGCCGCAGGAAGGTGAGGAGTTTGAACACGCCCCATGAAAATTTCATCTTGGATTACGTAGTCAAACAAGAGACATATATGCATGCACGGGTATCCTAGCCGAAGTAATAGGGGGAGGGAGGAGGGCGTCCTCAAGCAACGTCATACTGGAGTTACTGGAGCCCTTCAGGGGGGATATGTGCATGTGTATGGCAAGTAAGGTACACATACAACTACTATCGTGTTTGACAACCATCAGGTATCATGGGGCTGAACATAGTCATTTATGGCTCGCTCATATCGTTCGGATATCAGTTGGTTCCAGTGCCAAAAGAAAGGGTAAATAAGATAGGAAGGTCTGGCACGTCGTTTCCTACACCCGCGAACCGTTTAGCACCTCCTTTCAAGACGATCTCTTTATCATAACAGGGTGGCACGGATCTACTCATGTATCATGTCATTCAATCTTTGCAGCGTGATGGAATGCAGTCTAGTAAAGAAGCCTTTTGTGATGTCTATCACTTAGTTATCTCTCTACTAAGAAGAGAGAAAAGCCTCTAATAGCCGGCAATTGGAAGATAAACCACGATGCTAAATGCAGGGGCAGAAAGATGCCCCTCCCTCCGGAACTCCGCGAAACGATGCAGGCAGCTTTCTTCACCATCTTCTTCTTCCTCTCGTAGTGTACATCATCATCGCCCATCTCTCCCGTCTATCCTTCCCCTTCGCCCCCTTATCTATCGAAGTCCCAGAACACCAAGACCCCGCCTCAGATCTGCTGAATGAACTGCGGCCCCATGTTCGCCTGGCCGGCCAGCTCGGGCGCGACGAGGTCGGCGAGCGGCAGGCTGGCGACGGGCGCGGGGTCGAGGGCGCCGGTCGCGGCGTCGCGGCGGAAGGCGGCGACGCCGAGCTCGCCGCCCTGGTTGGCCACGAAGACGTGGCCCTGGTCCGCGTCGGTGCTGAGGCTGAACATGCGGGGCAGCAGGCCGCCGCTCGACACCGTGTCGGCGAACCGCAGCTGCGAGGCGCCTCCCTGGCTGGCGTCCGCCTCGAGCACGAAGTGCGCGATGCTGTCGGTCGCGTTGCCGCTCAGCCGGTTCGACACGTAGACGTGGCCCCCGCTGGAGACGGCGAGCTCGCCGGCGGCGGCGGTCGAGGGAGTCGCCGGCGGGTAGGCCGCGCCGTAGGTGCTCAGGCGCTGCGTCTGCTTGAAGGCGAGCGCGTCGTCGCCGTACGTCAGCTCGAAGAGCACGAGCTCGCTGGACAGCTCCGTCGCGACGACGTAGTGCGAGGCCTGGCTGCCGCCGTTGACGGAGACGAAGCCGCCGTGGCGCGGGCCCGAGCCAGTGCCGACGTCGACGGTGCTGACAACGGCGTAGTCGCTGCTGCTGTCGACGACGGCGAGGGAGTCGCCGCCGAGGTCGGGGATGACGAAGTAGCGGCCGCTGGGGTCGAGCAGGGCCTGGTGGGCGCGGTGCTGGTCCTGCGCCGGCTTGGGGCCCGTGGGGCCCGTCAGCGCGACGTTGGTGTGCAGCGTCAGCTTGCCGTCGGCCGCGTCGACGTCCCAGACGTCGAAGGAGCCCGTGCCGTAGGATGCGCCGACGAGCTGGGTCTGGTTGGCGTTGAAGGCGAGCGAGACGACGCCCGTGGTGCCCTGGACGGTGTTCGCTAGGGTCGGGTTCCCGCCCGCGCCGTCTAGGGTGAACAGGTTGAGGTCGGCGGCGTTCTCGTTGACGGCGTACACGGCGCTCGGGTCCTTGTACAGCAGCCAGCTGGGGGCGGTGCCCGGCTGCGAGAGCGTGCTGGTCACGGTGAAGGAGGTGCCGCTGAAGTCGGCGGTGAGGATCTGGCCCGGCGTGCCGATCAGCAGCTTGCCGGAGGTGGATGCGGGATCGCACTGGCGCGATGACATGATGCTTCGGGAGGGGGCGGCTGCAGCCATGCCGAGTGCCATCAGGGTGGTGAATGATTTGTACATGTTGGGCAGATGGCGGATTGCGCTCTGATAGAAGAGGGAAGCAGGTAAAGGAAGGAAGGCCCCAGGACTGTAGTAATAAAGGTGGAGAAAGTTTGTTCAAAGAATCGAAGTGAATAATCGTTCTACACGAATCGAAGTAATATGTCGAATAATCAGGCAAACAAAATGCTATGAGGTATGTACTGGGGCCAACCCTTGGGACGACCGGTACTTATATCTCGACAATGCGCAAATCTGGAGACAATGGGACAAGGCTGTATATGCGTGCTTGCTCAGTTGGAACAAAGGCACTCAAAGCATACAAAACAAGATGAAGTCAGGCGCTCTTGTTTACGAGTCAGACAATGCTCGACAAGGACGGGCAGCTAGTTAATGAATGGACCTGTTGGACTAGTTAGAGACTGCGAATGGCTGTGTAGCATGACAATTCCTATTTTGATATTTTTGATGTACTGACCGCAAGACGAACACTGCTTGGAATGAATGAATGGTAGGGATGGTTAACCGACAGGTCGGTACTGTTTCGTGGCAACCCGCTTGGCAAGGAGCGATGAGAAAGTTGAAAGCCGAAGAAGATGAATGAAGACGGGAACCAGACGGTTGGCGATCAATCAGCTATAAACAGAGACCCGTCGACGACGATCATTCTCGGCAACTACAGTCGACTCGCAGCTTATTGCTCAGTACTTGACCAAATAGGAAGCAACCTTAACCAGCTCCGCTGCATGTTTTATGTGCTCGCCCATATCCAATGCTTTCGCTGCTTGGGGAAGGTGTCTTCATTGGACCTGCTACGTTGTATCTTGGAGCCAATGGATCCCGACGGGCACATGAATTACTAGACAGTACAATAAGCTGCCTTGTTGGTGCAAACGCCATCTTACTATAGCAGTATGTAGTTATTTAAGAGTTTCTTATTGAATGAACTGGAGGTGGAACGCCAATGTAAGGCATCAGCACTTTAGCGGAGCTGTTAGTGGCTCTGCGGGGGATACAAGGCGATCATCTTGACCGAACTGGGGGCGCCTTAACCCCTTTCTAGACAAAGGCTATTATTTTTAGATGATGGGGTGGACAGCCATAGGCCTGCAGGCTGCAGCCCCTGAACTTTCAACTTTCAGTGACTGCCAAGCCTGCCTTTGAAACATCTAAGGCTATTATTGTCCAATCATAATCATCTTAGAGGTTGAAACATCGCAATCAAGAAACCCCCAATTGCCTTCCATTGTGTATCGTCGGAACCGATGCTTGTACAAATGCTATAGTATACCTATATATACGTACGTCTGCCTAGAGGTATGCAGTAATACGTGATACGTTGATGGAAAGCAGCAAACATAGTACCTATCTATATACGCACAACTGGAATGAAAAGAAGAAAAAAAGGGGGAAGGGGAGGGAGGGAGTGATAGCCAACTAGGTATCGATCAAACACGCAAAAGATGTACTTACCTCTCACCGTTGTCATCGTCCCTTCAAGAGAGGTGTTGTACTCACTAGCCCAGCCTGGCGCACAACGGCCGTGGATGCGCCGGAGTCCTCGACTCTGCGGCGCGGACGAGGCGGCGGCGGTCAAACCGGCCCCTGCCATCCATCCATCCATCCATCCATCCGCCAGCAGGCTCAGCCTGCAGTGACCAGCGTGTAATTATTGCCCCCCTCCCCCAAATATTCCCGACCGAAATCTTCTCGAGAACGCGCTTGCTTGTCCGCGTGCGGCGCGCGCCGACATGTCGTGGTAAGACTTATCTATATCGTGCATGCTCGGGAGTACCAAGCTGAACTGAGCCCTCCTTAGTTGAGGCGGTTGATCCATCGTTCGAAGTACCGGAGCACTCGCTTTCACTAAGTTAAGACGAGGCGTGAAGGCCCCGGGGACGCGGCATATCATAAGCAAACAGGTTGGCACGATGAATCACTCATATCTGTGTTGAGATATAGACAATCTCCGGTTGAAACCTTATCCTCATAAAAGCATTTTCACTGCATCGAGTATGTACAATGAACATAACCCCTCAAGTCTCGATCTCATCTCCCCATTACTCATCCCCGGATCCCCGACTTCGCATTAAATTGGGGAGACGTTTCTCATATGGAAGGCCTGAAATCCTGAAGGTCTTTTCCTTCCGGAAGTGAATGGACGAGTTGCGATCATTAGAAAGCCCCCTGGGGCATATGGTGCGGTTGAAACGCATCTTATCCCAAAGCAAAAGGAATGCTATCCCCCGTGCCTGCTCGTAATACTCGAGACGAGAAAGGAGCGTGCAGCATACGCCGGTGAAAATGCGAAACCAGTATGTGACGTGAGCCAAGAGTACCCTCCCTTCATCACTCGCGTCTTCGTATATACATCCCCAAGACCGAATCGGAAAACAGCGTTTATAGGTAAACCATACCGGCAACGGCAACAAGTGCGGCAAAGGCACTAGCGCCTAGCACACGCTCCTGCCGGACACCGATGTTCTGAGTGTTGTCGCTAGTCCCTGAGTCGGAATCGCAATCTTGCGTGAAGCCGGTAGCCGTGCAGACTGGTGCGCTACCTGTCCCGGTAGCACCGTCACCACTGGTGCCGCTACCGGCATTACCGGGGCCGCCACCATTTTGTCCGGGAACACCTGCTGCCGTTCCACTCGCGCTCGCGCTCGCGCTCGCCTGCGGGTCCTCCTTATCCATATCGAGACCGGTGCCCTGCAGGGACTTGAGAACGGTGGGCTTATCGCCATCGATGACGGTGTCGTTGGTGGCCCTTATGTCGCTGTAGGTGTAGCTCGTGCCCGAGTTCGTTCCTGGCGGCGAATCTGTCTTGTAGCACGTGATATCGACTTCGGACACGGCGGCGTAGTAGTACCCGTCCCGCTTGATATCCTCGCTGTCCCAGTCGATCGCGCCACCAGCCCAGGCGATGGTACCCTCGGCATTCGTATCGGCGCCTCCGGGCCAGATGGAAAGCTGGACTCGAGCGGGAGTCTGCGGGTAGTCCCATTGGTTTGCAGTCTTGTTCCATGTGTCCGACTTCTTGAGTGTCCGCCCAACCTGTCCATCCACAATCCACTGGACCTCATCGGGCGTCCAGTTGATCTCGTAGTCATGATAATTCATGAACGTATCACTAAGATCCGTAATATTTTCCGAGTGGGTGTCTAGTTGATGTTAGCGACAGCGAAGAAGATGGCAATAAGCCATGATAGGGGTGGGCAAAGTCTCACAGTCTGGAATACCCTGGAAGTAGTAATTGGTTTGAGCAACTGAAAGATCGGCACCCACGAACTCGTAGTCGATTTCATCTTTCACGTCACTGAACAGGATGAAGGCAGTCACAACACCACGGCCCGTACCGGTCTTCATCCGAGCCTTGACATTTCCATACCACATGTAGACAGTGGACGCTAGAACCGTACCGACAGTCTCGGGCTCCATGGTCAACAGCACTTCGCCATTGTTCTCCACTGGTTTTCCCTGGACTGCCCAGTCGGCCGTGGAAGCGTCTCCGAGATATTTCGTCGTGTCGCTCATGCCGTCCAGATTGTCCATTTTCAGCGTTCTGTCTTGACAAACAGGTGCTGGGACGCAGGAATCAAGGGAGAAGGACATGCGAGGGTCACAGCCTCCGAGACAGTAGGCGCCAACTCCACACTGGCCGTACTCTACGAGAAACATGGCTATCAGCATGGCCCTAACCTTCATATGGATTACGGGAACTGCGAAGATCTCACTTACGAGAACAGCAGGGCAACTCCTCGGGACAAAGCTGCTCTAACGAGCATGACGGGATGTCGTCGGCTACAACCGACGCGGCACCGAGCAAGGCTACCGCCGCTGTTGGTAATAAACGCAACATGATTGATCGATGTGGATGTCGAATGGTAAACCGAACGGGGGCTCGGTAGATATTAGAGATTATCAGGGTTGTTATGCGAAATTTGGAAATGCCGCTTTGATGGTATATGTCTCGAAATGACTTCAATCGAGCAGGCGTTGGGTAGGGACGTTGACCCGAGTGAACCACAGCGTGGGTAGGTAGTTGTGTAATGTGATAAGCGAAAAGCGAAAGTATCGATTCACATAGATTCGGGTCGTCGCATGGAAATCAGTTGAATAAGCGGGATATCGTCCTATGATTAATCGAGTCGAATTCGAGCTTAGGCAACAACTATGAACTCTGAACAGGCGTATAATTCTTGGGAGGCAGACTTCGCGATGTAATTCGATTCAACGAGCGTGATTCGGAGCTAAGCGAGAGTTGTTCAAAGGATACAATGAGGCCGCTCTAGAAGTACCTATCCGGGGGGCCTGGAAGACAAAAGGCGGAATCACGGGATGCCGGAAAGCCGCTTGACAACTTCTTCTGCCTCTTCTAGAACGGGGAACTCGCTGCAAACTTCTCGAACGAACGGATAAAACACAGGAGGGTGTTTGGGGGAGGAGAAGACGCCAACGAAGGCAACGACGCGGGCGTTAAGTGACTGCAGGCATAACAGGTAAGAGGGAAAGTGTAAGAGATTTAGAACTACAGCGCACATTCCCTCTTGGTGGTCCCCCCTTGTGGCTCCCCCTTGGTGGTCGAGATGGAGGAAGGAGCCAGGAGACGGGCAATGTGCCTAGGCTATCTGTATCTGGTAAGGGCTAAGCTTGTTGAGGCAAAAGCTGATGGGGCCATTGAGGCGACCGCCAATCGCTAATCGCTGTCAAAGCAAGACAGACAGCACTTGGGCAGTGCGGCCCCCACTCGTTTACGCCCTAAGACTGGTGGTTCTCCAGTGCTCCAGTGCGGGCCTATGCGCTCCCACGCCCCAAGCAGCCAAGTTGGCTCGTATCGACTGATCGGCCCAGCGCGATTTCTCTCGGTGTCATGCTGCACGTAACCCGAAATAGAAGTCCCCGAGCCTCTAGTCTACGTCCACCTCAGTTTGTCTTCAACATTCGACACGAAGAATTCCATCGTTCTTGCTATCGGGTATTTGATTGTGTTTGTCAGTCACTCCAGCACATGTAAGACAATAGCATACTCGATCTTGACCAGTCGCCATGCGCTCTACCCAGTCCTCACTCATCTGTACGGCTAGACACAGAAGCCCGTCTGTATGACAACGACGTGGAATCACCCTGGGCTCTGGCGTCAAGCTTGCACGCTTGGTGACCTTGGTGACTGTTCGTACACCCATCCCTCGCTTAATTATTCTGACTACAGCTGACATGCAGCGAAGGGGAAACCCATCGAACTACCTACGTAGGTAGTCAGCTACCTAATGGTAACCTAGGGATGGGGATATTTCACGATGGCGCGGCTGCGAGTACTAGGCGAAATGCCAAAGACTAGCTCACATGCTCTAAAACCAGCCCGTCATTTTTAGCTATGTGGTAACTACAGAATACGCAGTTACGTGCATCTCTAGACAGCGCGCTTCTTTAGTGAGAAGCCCATAATTTATGTCAGGCTAGTACATAGTAAGTACAACACGAAGCTGAGAAATGTCGTACTTTGCAGTTGTTAATTCTATCCACATATGCGACATGCCGACGCCGACGCACCCCAGACTTGTTCGGTAGCACAGCAGGCTTCCAAGGTTGTCACTGTCACCAGTCGGGTCATGAGCAAGCAGCCAACCTTGAAGCAAGCAAATCAGCAATGCGGGAGACACGGGATTATAACGATGGCCGGGATATGTATGTGGCACACGGATTGAGAACCGTTTCCCCGTAACACATACAAAAGCTTGTTTTCTTGGATGCCGAACATTGATAGTCATAGGTATTGTGCTTCAGCCGGTTCGCCTCAATGTAGATACTGCAGCATTCAAGAACCTAGTTTGAGACATGCACGATGACTTACCTCACATGCAGGTCGCACCCTCTCTGGTCTAGAAGCTCTAGCAATTCTATATGAGAGATCATCCATGTGGCGCTTTGAGCCCCTTATCCACCTCAACCTCGATCATTGCCATGACCTCAAGCCATCACCCCACCAGTTCGTCAAGACGCGCGAACGCAAACACATACACATACACATACACCACTTACATTCAGCAGAGGCCTTGATTGTATGAAAACCAGAATTTTCGGTAGATATTGAGCCGCTTTCACGAACGGAAACGAATAACTCCCTCATGTACATACAGTTGAAATTACCCCCCTCCCTCCTCCCAGAGAACAGCATAGCCGTAGGGGGTATACAGAAGAGGATCGCCGGGCAGCAGTTCCATTCAAAATTCAAAGAACAAAGGTTCGAATACATAAATCAACAAAAATTTCGGCCGTCTCGCATCTCATTGGATATCGTCTCTTCCTGTGAAGTCCCGTGTGGCCCATTCACTTACTTACTAACTCGCTCGCTCAATAGCATTGCTCCTGAAAAGATCTCTTGCCCATCAAAGTCGCACTGAATGCCCTCGCTTTCCCACAACGCCCACGCGCCGCCCGCACATGATCAATTACCTATTCATTCCACCCCCAACTAAGCAATGTACCCATCCATGTAACTAACAATGCGATGCGTTTCCCCCTTCCTGGTTTTAACCCTAAGTTGCTTAACAAAGTAACGACTGTCACGAAAAGCCGGTCATGCCCCTATCGAACCAACCAGACTCAGCGCGGTAGGATCTTTCTTCTCCCAGTGGAACGCCTGAGTCGGGGTAGAGAGGGACAAGACAGGGAAGGAGCTCGGAAGATGTGAAGCCAAAAATCAAGGTACAAAAGTGTTGGTTATTGCTACTACAGACCGACCATCTATATGCCGATGTTCTCGTAGCCAGCGCTGACATATCCCGAGAGAAGGGGGGTGGGGCGATGTCAGGAGACAGGAGGGGTTGGCGTTCCATCACGAATGACCCGTACGGCATCACCGACGATTATCAGGCACCGACCACGACACCAACGCTACTCCTCCCCTCCTCCAAGCGCCTCACAATCTCCCGCTCCTTAGGAGACCGGGGGTTGGCATCGATGCCGAGGATGGCGCTAATGCGGGTCTTGTCGCTGCTGCTGCTGCTGCTGCTGCTGCTGCTCTTCTCGTAGGGGTTCGTCATCATCAAGCCCGTCGTCTCGCGGTCGTCGGGGCTCGTCACAGGCGTGATGGGCGTGTGGTGGCCGCCGCCGCCGACGCCCATGCTCGCCTTCCACGCCTGCTCCAGGACGACGGGGCTCACCCCGGCCCCGTACTCGGCCGCGAGGACGCTCCAGAACGACGCGCGGTGCTGCGCGTAGATGGCCTGCAGCCGGGCCACGTCCACGTGGGCCGCGGTGGCCGCCGGCGGCGGCAGGGAACAGTCGAGCCGCAGGTGCATCGGGCTTGATGACGATGACGATGACGACGATGAGGAGGCCTGCGGGAACGGCGACGGTGCCAGGTTGCGGTAGTGGCTGTTGTTCTCCGCGAGGGGGGTGGGAGGGTATCCCGAAGATGAAGCCGAAGCGGACATCGGCGCAGCTGCAGTTTGCATGCTGGACGGCTTCGGGAGGATAGCCGGCAGGTGGGACGAAGACGAAGTGCTGCCGGCGTGTCCCATGATGCTCGGGAGCTGGATCGCTGAGGGCTGCTGCTGATGGTGGTGATAGTGGTGTGTTGTTTGAGGGTCCGAGGGCGCATCACAAGACTCGTCGTAGCCTCCCGCACTCCCGGGCGGAGTGATGTCGCGCGATGCGGATGCCGAGGCCGAGGCCTCCAGAATGGGCGAGGGGGCCGCCGCGACGGGCAGGATCGGCGAGTGCCCGGCCGAGGAACCGGACGACATCGAGGTTGTGCGCTTGCGCCGGTTGCTGCCGTGGCTCAGCTGGTGGTAGTGGAGCCGGCACGCCAGCTCGGTCTTCTTCAGATGCGAGGCAATGTGCTTGTAGGGCATCTTCTGGAGCCGTGTTTGGAGAAGATATACCTCCTATTCTCTAGGTTAGCCCGGCTTTCTCTGTTCTCATATCCTTACACCTCATCCCATCCCATCCCCTAAGATATCTACGGGGTCGCCAGCTTACCTCGTCCTCACTCCATGCCCTGCCTCCACCGGTAGATGCCGTCTTCCGATGCTTCGTGATGCCGTAGTCATGACGGTCAAGGACGTCACTCGTCGGTACGTATGTCATGTTGGTGTGTGTGAGATCCATAGAAGGGGACATCGGGGTCAATACGATTCGTCTATGTGGTTTTTATGAAAAACAGATTGGGCGGCCGTTGCAAGTACACGTAGATATCGTCAGCGAAGAAAGTGGTTTTTTGTTGAATTCAGAGGGGCAGGCCGTGCTGCAACAAGAATCAAAGTTGTTGGTAGGCTATCGAGGTTATGAGAGCCGTTCCGCACTCCAGCGATACCAGAGCGAGGATGTTGTTTATGTAATATAAATATGGTAAAAAAAGACTTCCAACCCGAACCCGGAGCTTGCCGTCGTCAAAGGTATTAAGAAAGCAGTTCCGCCAGAAAGAATCAAGAAGACGATATACAATAATCTCTATCGGTCAATAAAAGGTCTTAGAGCAAAAGATGTAGCGGACCACGGTTGATTAAAAGGTTGTCGAATATGAAAAAAAGAGCGTATAAGCAGCCAAACCAGTTGGACAATGAAAGAAAGTGGTCACCAGCCGCGAAGGAGAGAAAGGAAACACGCAAGAGGATCGCTGGTAATGCGAGTGGGATGGATCAAAGCAAAAGTTTATCAAACTAGAATCAAGAAACAGAGGATAAGGGAAGGGGGAGGAGAAGCAAAAGGGCATCCGGGGTATATAGATAGATAATAACCCAATCCACCGGTGTATTGTACCTGCATAGTAGTCGTTCTCTCTATACTACTACGTAGTATAATCCCATCCCACTGCCATTGCTTGCTTGTTCCATGTCCATGATCTTCGGATGTCGACACATCCAAGATGAACCAGGGTCCATCCATCCGCCAGGGGACGGGAACATTGGTACCCACGTATATCGACACACCACAAACTCCAGCTTTGTTACAAAAGCTGCCCTAGACTAGACCTGCCAGGACTATGTACCAAGGGCTCTCTGTCTGCACCTCCCCTCGTCCCGAAAGTTAGGTAGACAGGTTTTTAGGTGGTTATGAAGTTTGGTTTGACTTGGCGCGGCGACAAGAAAAACACGCTCGAAGGCATTGATGGATCTTGGCACGGTCCAGCTGCGCTGGTACGACCTTAACCTTGGACTAAAACGCCCCAAAACGGATGGCCGTGGGGCTCTTCCTGAGCCCTACTGGGTGGCATGGGGACGTGCGCGCCTGCTCGATCTTATTAGAGTTTCTCCCTACCGGCAGGGCCAGGATCCAGGCGATTGGCCTTGCAGCGCCCTGTAACATGTGGACGCATCCAGGTTAGCCCTGGTTACAGCACCAGCTTGACACTCGTCTAAGCCGTACTAACTAAGCCGTGTATATGTCTATGAGTGAAGAAGAGCTCAGAAGTAAACAGGAAAACAAAGCCACAACACGTATGTGTAATTGGCAGAACTCCAGCGCAGCGACAACCATGGCAGACTACATACATACCTAGTAATGAGTGCTCTATGTGAAAGTGCTCCGACGGCTGGGCCATACAATAGCAGCGCTATGACGGCGATCTTCACGATATCCCATATCCTGACAGTAGGTTTCCACCTGACAGCGACTATCTTAATGATAATCCCAGCTAAAAAGAGAGCTCAACCGCGGCGCGGCTTGAAAGCTATCGTGCGATTCGGAGAAAGAGGGCGGGTTCGCAGTGTTTTGTTTTCTGCTAATCATGTATCGGTAGGAAGTTAGGGGCTAACTATGTAGTACGTAGTAACGTCAAGATCTCCCTGCTAAACTAGACAACCAATTGAAACTAGGAACACAGGTAGTTCATTACCTACTTTTACAAGTAGTTAGAGATCCGGCTTGACCAGATCAGGACTTTCCCGTCCGCCTGCGACCAGCTAGTCAGCCCAGGCGCTCGTAGAAACAAGCTCATAACTAGTTGAAAGGGAAGGGCAGCATTTCCTGCCTCTAGAAACCTACCGACCTACCTCTCTCCTAGATCATGTAGGAATCACATAAGTGCGCCGGACGGCAGAAAACTTGAATGAACTCCAGGCCGACGGACGGGAAAGAAAGAGGGCCTGGCTTGCCTGACATGCCTTAGGTTATCAGACGTTTGATATTTGGGGTCTGGGAGAGGGTTTCTGTATCGCCGTTGCTTCACATCGTTACAGGGTCCGCGCTTGTTCTGCAAGCCGGGGTGTTGGTTGGTTGAGCTTATAGACGGTCCCCGCTAGCTAGACTAGCTTCCAGCCCCTGGGAGCTTGCACAAGTGCTACCTTATAGTACCAGCGCGAGTAGCGTCATACCTACCTCGGTACCTAATACATGGTATATGCAGGTACACAAGTGAGCCCTGCTGCTGCTATATTCCGGCAGGAGTTGTATACTCCCAAGTGCCTAGCAAAAGTTTATTACCTATTAACCGAATACGTTAGATACCTAGTTGTTCCTTTTACCGGCCTTTTGCCGATGCTTATAGGTGCTTACCTGGGTAACAGAAATGAATGCAACGCATCGTCCCCTCGCGACCCAGCGGTTCGTCCGCCTTGGTGGGAAAGGATAGCCAAGGTACAGAAACAGAGGCTGACTAGCCCAGGTAGGCATGTGTTCCGCACATCAGGTCCACTCTCAGCCTCGAACAATGACCAACTTTCAACCTTAACGCTGAAAGGGATTCGGCTCTGATAGCTCGCTGCTAGAACATGATTAATTATCGACATATATACTAAGGTATGTCTTGGGTAGAGAGGCTTACGATGTGGATATATCGCCTAGGCGGTCCTACATCATGTAATGTCGTGGCGGAGGAGAGAAATACGTAAATAGTTCAGTTTTGCGATTTATCCCTGTAGGTGATGGAGCTCGACTGGACTTTTGTACAGCAACTATGTACCTAGAGGCTCAAGTGGACAGAATGTGTAGATATAATGCTGACAGTATCCTATGTAGGCACCTAAGATCCATCGGAACATCTCCAATTGGCCAAACCTGCTGCGTATACGTATGTACCTGTAGAAACAAAGGGTCTCACTCCTCGAATACCCATGCTGGTGGTGGCTGTATACTTATCTAGACACCTTTTTGACCCCACGCGACTGTCTCCAGTGGGCATGTTTTCATGCAAACTGTGGTTCCCATGGGAGTTTCTGTTTTGCTGTTTGAAACTCACCACGTAAATGCCTCTGAGCACATGAACATAGACCCATCGATCTGGTAACAACGAAACTACGAAGCCAGCCGTTCCAGGAAATGAACAGACCAGCTCGTCCGCGTATTTCACATCTCACCACATATATATTATAATCACATATCTACGTAGGTATACATACACTAGGTAGGAGGAAACCGTAAACGTTTTGCACAAGACCATCACTCCTCTTCTCCCCACACCTATAATCTGATAGTGATCGTCTACCTTGGCCGCTCGACGACTATGGCATTTACCAAGGTGACGGGACTTCGACGACCCCCCGTCTCGGCTTAGGGATCCGAAAGCCGTCCGTGCTGTTACTAACCTTGGCTACCGGATTATGGAGACCTAACTGTGTTACCCTCTTTTGGCGCCCTCCCTCAGCCTTAGTAGGCAGCGCTTGTATTGGGTGAAGCATGTTCGGTCTGAGAACCTGACGATCATTGAGCGATCACAGAAAGGCCGGCAGTATGTATATGGATGAGGGGAAGGGGAGATTCGTCGAGGCTTTTACCTTAATATGAATCCCGATACTCTCGAGGTGATGCCTACTGTAGGAGGGGTAGTCGGTAGTCTGAATCCTATAGTCGTGTTTGTCTGTATTTCAGACTCCTTCCATGAACACGGAAAATCTACTTTGACTCATTGAATGGCAAACACTGTTTCTGCAGTTCTGTTCTGTCTGATATTTCTATCCTGCTTCGGCATGATAATTCATCCATGGCGAATAATACTAATATATGTAAGCCATAAACGATTATCACCTAAGCTGACTACCTACCTAGTCTGCTAGTGCTGTTTCCGCTGTTTCAACTTTTAGCAGCCCAGGGCACCTCAGGAAGGGGAGATGATATATTCTATGTTATACCGTCGGAATGCTCAAAGAGAAGACTCGACAGTTGCATAGATGTGTTAGGGTCGATGCGATGCGATGCGGTCTCTTTCTCATGGCTCCCATCCGTACTATGTAAGTAGTTAAACGTGATGGAAACGTGATGGAGTGAACTGAACGATGGAGCCCTGATTTTTAGTGGTTCCGAAGTAGTTGTTGTACCTAACACAAGCCACACTGGATATGGCCTCAGGATCCTTGTTCCCCTGAGAATCTTGCGTAGCAGTGTGGAGATGGCCAGGCTCGCTCCACGCGGGAAGCTTCTCCACTCTGTTTACACCAAGCAGAGCGTGCAGAGCCGCCGCTGTCATCTTCAAACAAATATCCGACATTCTCATACCCACAGGGTTTCATTATGGGGATCGCATTGAAAACGCATGGGGATCCCAGGCGCAATCCGGCAGCATCCTTTCCTCTATTCACACTGCATCGCAAGAGGTTCTAGATCTCCCGACCGTACTTCGTACGAAAGGGAACATTTTGGGTAAATACCCTAACCCTGCTCATGTGACGACTTGATCGAGAGTATCATCCACAGATACAAGAAGCAAGTAGCGAGCTGGATGGTCTCTTGAGGATGCAGGTACCTAGATCGTCTGTGTTTATCATACGTATTTGCTCACGTGCTATTTACTCACGTGCATTCGCCAGATAGTAATACCTTACCAAGCGCAAGATCTAGCAGATGATAAATATCAAACACAAACATGGACCATTAAACAACCATCTGAAGTTTCCTAGCTGAGGGTCTATGATGTTACATCCTGCCTCCGTCCAGTCGAGACATTGTCACATTCTACAGCGACCCATGCCTCGTTGCCGGCGGCCGAAAGCAGACCCTGGTCCCCAAGGGTCCGGTCGTACCTGATGTAGGTACGTGCGGAGCATTCATTAGCGTTTGTTTCGACACATACCTAGTAGCAGTTCGTGTGTTTCCTCAAACAATGCAGGAGTACGGATGGCGCCCTTTCCGCAGAAATATGATCCGTCAGCGATCTAGTTAAGTGTAGATCCAATCTGGAGAAGTACAGGCGGGTGTGCATATGGTTATCGTACATAGGTAGGCAGCTACGAGATACGCGGGCGTTCATTACCTAGTTAATAAGTCATCGCTTTCTCGGGGCGGACTCCGGACGCCAAGATCCTTCTGTTCTGCCGGCACGAAACAACCGAGAAAATAACCACACCCCTCCTTACCCAAGCAAACTTATCTGCATACACGTTCTTCACATTATCTTAAGCTCTCTATAAATCCACAGATTGGACTTGCGAGTTATTAGCGGTGATGACAGATCCCCCCCCCCCCGCGCGCTTATCTTAGCTACCAGCTGCTTCCGCCGTCGGACTACGCTCGCATTATCTGATGCTGCTGAACTATACACTGAATCTAGGGCACGTGCCCATTGGATCTCCCCATATTGATATATGAAAGGTTGGCATGGGTTCACATCCACATCGTGAAGCTTCGACAGATACAAATTATCAGTGATAAAGGGGCCCGACGGATTTACTAGTGGTAAAACAGGGCCAGCCTAGCGGATGAAAAGGGCAGCGGTGGTTAAACAAGCCTGTCAGCGAGGATCGTATCCCAGCGACGTCTAGGAAACTCCCTTGCCGTGGAGAACTTCATAGGAAAGAGAGCTATGGAGTACCGTCGCTAGGGGTGGTAGTGAATGTTTATGTTAACGGCTTGATTATCAGATCTGCTAGGTTCTCCTGTTAATATCTCAAAGAAGTGATAGCCCTGGTATCAACTATTTCGTATTGTGTCAAGTGCTACCAGGTTTATATGTAAGAATGATTGTCACCACCTTGAGGCTTGGAGAGTCCTTGCTTGAAAATATTTTTGTTTGGGCATAGATATCGTGCTGTGCATGAGGCAATCCTCCCCTACAAGTCAAAGAGTGGCCAAATCAAAGAGTGACGTGGAACCGGTGTAGGGCCTTTCCTCGTGTTCCTTCCCCCAACCGAGGTGAAATTGGTATACTCCACTGTATACCTCGGTCCTTTGCGGTCCCCTATTCCTGTGTGACTACAATTACTTATTTACTGGTACCGTCCGCTCCCCTTACAGAGCTCACCAGCTGCTCCGCTACTTTCCTCGAATAACATTCTTTTGGACAAGCTTCTTACGAGTGTCCTTCATGCCCGCCATGTGCTCCATGTTCATGTAAGTCCTGTTCAGGGTGCACAAACACCGTCGAATTGCTCAATGCCGACAGCTGAATTTCCCCGTTTACCATTGGGAACGAAAGACCTGCACATCAAGTCATCAGGTTAGCACTTCTGGTCTCAGTTGCCCACTTCCTATGCCTGCCTCCAAAGAGAAGGGTGGGGGCAGTACGTACCAAGCTCAGGGTGAATCAGCAAGTTGGGTTCAAACATGTCAAACGAATGTTCGGTAGCCCAGCCATTGAGGACTTCCCAGTTGACGCACTCATGCTCGACATCAAAGTTGGGCCACCTGTGGTTAAGTTAGGAGTTTCCTGTCTGACAGTTGAATAGGGTTAAAGACATACGGTTTGCGGTATCCAGGGATCCAGACATGAGTATAAAGACTGATATCCGGTTGACACATCAGTGCCTGGCGAACGTCATCGATGCAATGGTCTGCGGCTCTCGTAATCAGAGACTTGGTTCAGTAAGTGTCTCGCTATGAATAGTTACTCACAGACGTGCTCCATCAAATCAGGATCGATGTTGAGCGCCTGATAATAATATTCGGGGTGCAAAGCTTGACGGATATATTTCTATGCGTGGAACATGATTCGGTTAGAGCAGGTAGCACATCGAATAGAAAATACAAGGACACGAACCAAACAATGCAAATGGTGATGCACGCCCAAGCCGGCGTGGTAACCAGAATGGTCACTCAGCTCGAGCGCAGTGCGGTTAATCATCTCGAGGGTGTGCTTGTCCACCCGGATATTGGTAGGCTCGACGAGCTTCGTCCAGGCCTGGTCACTTTCCGGGGACGGAGGGCCTTTGTAGATATTCGTTTTGTAGAGACCGCCGTCGTAGTCTACCTTCTCGTAGGTCACTGCTTCTTGAGCCGGGGCTACACTAGAGGTTAGAATATAATCTTGCCCCCCCC
>JAKJXP020000080.1:0-223956 GCA_022225965.2 Diatrype stigma
ATCCTTTTTTTTTTTTTTTTTTTTTTTTTTTTTTTCTCTCTCTCTCTCTCTTTTTCGAAGAACTACTGCGCCACATATGTGCGTGGATGTATTCCCGATCCTCTAGAGGGGCTGAGGGGCTGAGGGGCAAGAGCACGACCATCAGGTTGGACGATTGACGATAATCTAGATCCAATCGCTTACAGGGATCCACGCCAAGGATTATTCCTGTCACCACTATATCGCACATATCTAATCGCACATATTCAAGCAGTAGATCAACCAACACACAACACCAAACAAACTGTGATACAAATCCCAATATAACCGGAAGTACTACGTAAGATTCATACTATTCATGCTACCCAGTAGCTTGGGGTTTTTCAGGAACCGCCAGCTCAGGAACGAGGGGGGGATCCTAGCAATCCTGATGTCCTGACTCTTTCGTACCCAACCTTGCCAACCTAACCTGCCCGCCTAGAGTACTATGCTAGAGTGTAGAGTGCTAGACTGCTAGAGTGCTAGACTGCTGCTTACTCGGAGTTCTCAAAGCTATTCGTGATATACCTAACAGGCACCCGGCCTCTACCAGTTCTAGACCTCTACCGTTCTACCTAGCGCACTTGCAAGCACCTCAGTTAGGAGGTATAGCGGACACTTGGCAGATGTAGTGCGCTTGCCGGCATGGAAGTTTTGGGTGCCAAAGGGGTGTTATGGATGTCCCCGCGTTGTTAGTGCAAAATAACCCCCCAGAGAACCCCCCCAGAGACCCCCCCACGCCCTCCATTCTGACCAACTACGTCATTCCCCATGGGCGAGCCCCCAGTTTCTCGCAACACGCGGCGAAACACTGTGCAATAGCAGGCACCTAGCAGCTCGAATGCCCCGCCTCCGTGCTGGAATGAGCTGCAGTTCTGTGGAGTTTGACATTGGCTGATTGGCTAGAAGAATCCCATGGAGGGGCATTGGGTTGGAACCAGGGCGGCGACGTCCTCACACTCTCGTCTCCTCAACACTTCATGCTTGTCATTGCTACCTATACATACATACGCGTCAGACTACGAGGGGCTTCACCCTCTACTAGACTATCACCACCACTGCCACGCTACCTGCAGCAGCACCGATTCTCAAATATTTCCGTTTTGGTTTCTATCTACCAGCATCACATAGGGGACAGTCTGCTGGCTGCCGTTTCCCACCACTCATATTCCTCACTTACATAGATGTTGGCTTTCACATGATCAGGACCACGCAACCTACCTAGACAGCGTTCATGGTTACTGGCTTCTTCTGCTTCACGTCTTCTTGCTATTCACTTGTGCATATTCATACCTACCTAAGTACCTAGTCAGCCAGTCAGTCAGCCAGCCAGTCAGCTATCGGTTGTAGCCCACGAAAATCTCACTTCGAAACACATTGTTGCCCCTACGTTTGCCTACCTAAATCTGCTCCTTACTCCTAATAAGCAGTTGACTTAGACTTTCGTGTTGCCCTTCTTATAAGGTTAACCACTGCCAACCTGTGAGCCAAGTCCTTCCCAACATTGATCACTTCACTTCAACCTTTACGTGCCTGTTCATACTCGCTCCATCTTTATCGTATTTGTCTGTATCGACCCATTCAGCGCTCCGCTGGTGAAATATACCCAACAATCGGCATCTCGTGGTGTTATGGTTCGGGATTTTTCATTCAGTACGACGCAAGGGGCCCAACATTCATGACAGTTACCCCACCAATCGCGTAGTCGAATCACTAAACAACATGGTTCCCAGGACAATGGTCTCGACCGAGGTATATATACTCCCCCTGAAGGATAATGGCGCGCCAGATGTCCCCGGGGAATATATATACTTGGCCACGAAGACGGAACCCATAACCATCCGCTTCACCATCGAGGGAACCTCCTCCATATGTCGCCAGGGAAGTCTATGGGTCAATATTCCAGAGAAGGGTTCTGAGTTCCACAGAGACCAGTACCGAGAATACAAGTAGGCGGGCGTGATCTTCCAGCACTATCAGAACCCAACTTCCTGACAACCCTTTAGACTTGTGCCTGACTTCAACCGTACGCTCGAAATATCGATTCCCATCTACCATGCCGGGGCTTTCGCTTTTTATACCACGTATGCCGAGCTCCCTTCGCTCTCCACGGAGCCCACGCCGAACAAGCAAGCTTCGGTCGAGAAGAAAACCCCCTTGTACTATATCGATGTGGCGCCACGCCTGTCGCTTGACGGCCGACCTTTACCCCTGCCAGCCTTGTCGCTATTCTCGGTCATCAGCAAATTCATGGGAAAGTACCCCTCGGATTGGGAGAAGCATCTACAGGGTATCAGTGGGCGAGGGTATAATATGATCCATTTCACCCCTTTACAGGTCCGTGGAGAATCGAACTCGCCCTATAGTCTATACGACCAGCTGGGCTGGGACCCTGAATGCTTTCCAAACGGGAACAAAGATGTGCAGAAGATGGTCGACAGCTTGGAACAAAACCATTCGTTGTTGAGCCTCACCGATATCGTCCTAAACCACACGGCAAACAATAGCAAGTGGCTGCTAGAGCATCCGGAAGCTGGGTATAATCTTACTACGGCGCCTTGGTTAGAATCCGCCTATCTCCTCGACACGCAGCTACTCCTGTTTGGTTCTAAATTGGAAGAGCTAGGATATCCCAAGGAGCTCGAGTCCGTCGATGATTTGATCAAGATTATGGATGGCATAAAAGAGCACGTCATAGCTAAGCTCCGTCTCTGGGAGTTTTATGCTCTGGATGTCGATAGAGATGTCGATGCGGCAATCGAATCGTGGTCTTCAGGGAAAGTGTCTGTTGTTGATGGATCAGTCGGGGGTGATCTCGACAACCTCAAGGCCGCCAGCATTCAAGACCAGGCCACATATTTGAGGGCAAACGGGTTATTGGGTAACGACAGGCTTGGCGAACGCTTCCGAAGGCGCATAGACCCGAAAGTTGCTGCTGCATTGATCGCGGTGGACTTTGGCAAGTATCGTGGAGAGGCAGATGAGGCTGCCATCCGCTCCAAGCTGGCCCAAATTTTCGATATAGTCAATGTGCCCTTCTACGAGGAGTACGACAAAGAGATCAACGAAACTCTCCAACAAGTCTTCAACAGAATCAAGTACGTCCGACTAGACGATAACGGACCCAAGCTCGGACCCATCAACGAAGCCAATCCCATAATCGAGTCATACTTCACACGACTGAACCAATCAGAAGCTTCGAGTAATCTGAAGCCAGAAGATCTGGTCCTTGCCAACAATGGCTGGGTATGGGCTGGGAATGCCTTGATTGACAATGCAGGCCCTCAATCGCGCGTCTACCTTCGCCGCGAGGTGATCGTCTGGGGTGACTGCGTCAAACTGCGTTATGGCAGTCGTCCTGAAGATAGCCCCTGGCTCTGGGAGTACATGACAAAGTATGCGCGTATGCTCGCCAAATACTTCGCGGGCTTCCGCATTGACAATTGTCACTCTACCCCTATCCATGTCGCGGAACATATTCTTGACGAGGCCCGGCGCGTTCGGCCTAATCTATACGTCGTGGCAGAGCTCTTCAGCGGATCCGAAGAGATGGACTATGTCTTTGTCAAGAGGCTCGGTCTGAGCTCACTCATCCGAGAAGCGATGCAATCTTGGAGCACTGGGGAGCTCAGCAGGCTGGTCCACCGCTATGGTGGTCGGCCGATTGGTAGCTTCGAGGTCGATGAGATTAGCCGCCTTTCCAACACAGGCAGTGCTCCTACTAGTCCCAATGCTAATGGCACAAATGGCTTTACGCTATCCCGGGAAGTGATCCGGAACATAAAACCATCTACCGTACAGGCACTGTTCATGGACTGCACGCATGACAATGAAGTTCCAGCGCAGAAGCGAGATGCGCGGGATACGTTGCCCAATGCCGCTTTAGTGTGCATGTGTGCCAGTGCTAGTGGCAGTGTCATGGGCTACGATGAGATATATCCGAAACTTGTTGACCTTGTCAATGAGACGAGACTCTACACGTCGGAATCTTCTGGGAAGGATGTCCAAGTTGGCGGCGGCGTCGGGGGTATCGGTGGCGTCAAAAAACTACTCAACCAAATACATACTCTCATGGGCAAAGACGGGTACGACGAGGTCCATGTCCACCATGAAGATCAGTACATTACCGTACACCGGGTCCATCCTGAATCGAGAAAAGGTTACTTCCTGATAGCGCATACTGCGTACCCAGGGTATGGGAATGGAAATGGGGCATTCAACCCGGTACATCTACCGGGGACCAAAGCTCGGCACCTTGGCAGCTGGATGCTGGAAGTCGACGCTAGCGACGAAACGAAGAAGCAAACCGAAAGTGACAAGAAGTATCTAAAGGGTCTTCCGAGTCGCGTTATCGATGTGCCGGGGATCCGGATAGAAGTCAAAGATGGTGAGACCATCATCACCGTCCGCGACAAGTTCCCTCCAGGAAGTATCGCCTTATTCGAAACTTGGATTCCCGCAGCAGAGCACTCCGCCGGTCTCGACACGTACGTTACCTCCGGGGCACAGGCGGCGGTAGCCGAGTTGGGTTTGGTAGATCTCAATTTCCTGCTGTATCGCTGCGATCCCGAGGAGCGCGATGGTAGCGAAGGTAGAGACGGCGTCTATGACATTCCGAGTCATGGCCCACTCGTGTATGCTGGTCTACAAGGCTGGTGGAGCCTTTTGAAAGACATCATCAAAGACAACAATCTCGCGCATCCTCTTTGTCAGAACCTTCGGGATGGGCAGTGGGCGTTGGATTACACAATCGGCCGGCTAGATAGAATAAGCCAACAGCCGGAATTCAAAGCCCTTGCTAAGCCGGCGGCATGGCTAAAGGGGCGATTCGATGCGATTCGCACTATCCCGAGTTTCCTCCTACCTCGGTACTTTGCGCTCGTGATACGGACCTTCTATACAGCGGCATGGAATCGGGGAATTGAGCTCATGAGCGATAATGTTCGTGATGGGCAATGGTTCCTCCAGAGCCTGGGTATGGTCAGCGTGCAGCAGACCGGCATTGTCCGATCTGGATCCTTGTGGCCCAAGAAGCTTGTCCCTTCGTTGGCGGCAGGACTGCCTCATTTTGCTGTCGAGTGGGCACGCTGTTGGGGCCGCGACGTGTTCATCTCGCTCCGTGGCCTATATCTTGGGACCGGCCGCTTCGATGAAGCTGCAGAGCACATTTTTGCATTTGCCAGTGTTCTGAAACATGGCATGATTCCCAACCTTCTTGGCAGTGGCAACTTGCCCCGGTACAACAGCCGCGACTCCATCTGGTTTTTTCTTCAATGCATACAGGACTACACCAAATACGCGCCCGACGGGTTGAGTTTGCTGACGAGGAAAGTGAAGCGTCGCTTCCTACCTTACGACGACACATGGTTTCCTTCGGATGATCCTAGAGCCTACTCTACAGAAAGTCTAGTTCAAGATGTCATACAAGAGGCCTTGCAACGCCATGCGACGGGTATGAAGTTCAGAGAGGCTAACGCTGGACCCGGCATCGATTCGCAGATGCGTGACGAGGGCTTCAACCAAGAGATTCATGTCGACTGGTCCAATGGGATCATCTTTGGTGGCAATCAGTTCAACTGTGGTACATGGATGGACAAAATGGGCGAGAGCGAGACTGCAGGCTCTAAAGGCATCCCAGGAACTCCACGAGATGGTGCCGCCATCGAAATCACTGGATTGTTATACAGTACCCTAGTATGGCTCGCCAAGCTCAGCGCCGCGGGCAAATACCCATACACGGGCGTGAAGGCGGACGGGTCTGAGATCACCTTCTCAGCTTGGGCTGATCTCCTCAAAGCGAATTTCGAGCACAGCTACTACGTGCCCCTCGACCCATCCCAAGATAGCCAGTATGCCGTGAACACCCCGATCGTCAATCGGCGTGGCATTTACAAGGATCTATTCCGCTCCGGCAAGGAGTACGAGGATTACCAGCTGCGGCCCAATTTCGCCATTGCCATGACGGTAGCCCCCGAGCTGTTCGATCCAGACCATGCCATGGGCTGCCTCGTCCTCGCGGACAAGACCCTGCGCGGTCCCACGGGCATGGCCACGCTCGACCCCGCCGACCTCAACTACCGGCCGTACTACGTCAACTCGGTGGACTCGACCGACTTCGCAACCGCCAAGGGCCGTAACTACCACCAGGGGCCCGAGTGGCTCTGGCCCACGGGATTCTTCCTCCGCGCGCTGCTGAAGTTCGACCTTCGGCGGCGCAGCACTAAGGAAGGGCGCGTCGAGGCCTTCCAGCAGGTCACCCGCCGCCTGCAAGGCTGCAAAGACATGATCCGGAGTAGTGTCTGGGCCGGGCTTACGGAGCTGACGCAGAAGGATGGGCAGGACTGTCCCGATTCGAGCCCCACGCAGGCTTGGAGCGCCGGTTGCCTCATCGATTTGTATATGGACGCGGCGGAGTACTCGAAGTAGTGATCAGCGGGGCGATACAGGCAGAAAACGAAGGCATGAATGGTACTGAAAGCGAGCGTAGGGGAGCGTGTAGTGAGTGGCCTTTATGGTAGAAAGCATGCAGTGAGTGGGAAAAGGTGATCGGACAGCGCAGGGCAGTTGGTTTATAGATCAGTACACGATACACGACAAAACGATACACAATAGGAATACGAATACATAATAGATACACGCATTGACCCTTTATCACAACTCTCTTGCGTTCGGGAAGCTTACTACCACGTGCTTAATTATAACGAACAGCATTGAAGATTGGCTGGGCTACCTACTGATGTAAGTAGCTAGTCGATATTGCTGGCACCCCGCCAAACCCAGCAAAACCAGTAAAGCAGCAGGACTACTAAGCAAAATATCTCATCCCCGAAACAAGCAAGTAGTCTCAATATCATCCCGATGACAACGAAGATGATGACCTTCAGAGACACACAGCGTCTTCAAGGAAACATAACAGCCAGACACCTCCTAGGTATCCACCCCCTTACACTTTCCACATGGGCTTACATATATATGTTCAGTGCTCTTATCTCTCTTTGCCTCTTCCTGGTACCGCCGGACTCCAGAGCCACAATCTCTCCTGGCCAGTCTTGGAGACTTCCTCGCCTTTGAACTCGAACCCGGACTTCTCGAAAAAGCCTCTGGTGTTCCTCCCACAGTGCGCCACCAGGCCGAAGCCGATGCTGTCGGTGTGCTCCTGTCGAAGATACTCCAGGAGGCGGGTGCCGATACCCTGGCCTCGCGCATCGGGAGCTATAGCGACCACGTTGATATCTAATTCACACATATATATCGTTAGTGACACTGGGCCATTTCTCGGGACGACTGCGACGATTGCACATTCATGATTATACGCACTATATAAAGGTCCCAATGGCTTTGCAGCTTCCGAGACCCCTTTGCGGATGCTCATCTCGTCTGCTAAGAGATCTCCGTCGACGGCCCACGCGTTGATGCGGTGGCAGT
Organism: Diatrype stigma; assembly: GCA_022225965.2. Classification (NCBI taxonomy): domain Eukaryota; kingdom Fungi; phylum Ascomycota; class Sordariomycetes; order Xylariales; family Diatrypaceae; genus Diatrype; species Diatrype stigma. The sequence continues at coordinate 7,444 of JAKJXP020000080.1, forward strand.
CTTCGTCTGTGAGTTCAGCAACAGATTTATTCAGGAGATCCTCGGGGACCGGCGGCCTCGTGTGCTGGTTACCGGCGTCCGTACCAACCCCGGGACCGGAGCCAGTGACGGAGCCAGCGATGGGGACGGGCACGGGGTTTGGCACGGCCCCAGCCCCAGCATCCAAACCGGTATCGGCATCAGATTCCGACTCAATCTTAAGTTTAGACAAGCCATCGGACACGGAAACGCGCCTCGCCACGCCCTCGCTGGTCTTGCCGGCATGAAGAACGCCCACGATCCGACCGTCCCGGACGCGGACGGCCTTGACAATCTTGTCGACATCGGATTCCGTCTCCGCCATCTCCTCGTACATCCAGGCCACGGTCGCTAGGGTGTGCGCTTCATGCTTCGCGTCTTCGTACATGACGACTCGCATGGGGTCTTGATCCCCCGTCACGTCCATGATCAGTCCGATGCACTCCTTGACGTCGCCTGGCTCCACCCAGCTCAGAACGACATCCGTGCTGGTGCTGGTGCTGCTAGTGCCGCTGCCTAGGACAGCTGAAGAACTGCTGCTCGCCATTGTGAAATGAATGCGTAGGTTGTTGAGTGTTCCAATACAAGTGACTGCGCGGAAGTCTTATAGGGAAGGTTGTGATAGAATCCCAGAATAATAGAAAAGGAAATGCCCCCTTGCTAAGCTTCTTTATATAGGCAGATTATGCTGAGGCGTGATTCACCGTTGTACGCTAGTAGTCATAGAAGCAGGCCATATCCATCCCAGGAAGGCAAAGTTCAGCCGCGACAGCGTCATTTGTGTGACAGATATTGATTCATTCCGTATGCGGAACGAAGCAGAACCAACGGCCTGCTCTGTGCTCTCTGGTTTCCATGTACCAGAGCAGGTTGTTATAGAGAGCACCGCTCGTTGCCCCCGGTGTACGACCCCGAGTGGTTGTTACACAGTTGTCAGACATGATCACCGACAAGCGTCATGTCAGTATTCGAAGAGCTCAATGAGAGCGGCCCGAGCCTGTTGATTCGTTGATTCTTACGTTCTTAACACTGCTGGTAGTTTTCAGTCGAATTGTTGGAACGCCATATACAGTCAGGCAGTGTAGGATTTATCATCCATCACATATATAGTTAGCAATAACTACCTATGTAGGGCGTCCTAACGTCAATACCCCTTTACCTCGCCTACTTCCTTATTTGCGCAGGATCAAGAGGTTTGTAACCGTTTGTTCAACAAGGCCGGGTCGACTGAACGATTCACAGCTGAAGACAAGTATTTCTTCCTAGTTATCAAGAGTCCAACTCCAAGTCATGTATCTCATACTGTTAGCATATACGCCTACCCCTTTTCCTCCTAACCCCCCGGCGGGCGGTTGACAAACAGTGGCAGTGCTGGCCCAGCGGCCCTGTGATAGTGGGATAGTGGGGTTAGTAGGGACCTACCGCAGGGCAACCCAAGGGTTGTATGTATGTATGTATGTATGTATGTACATAGCTAAGGCCATGACGGCCCGGCCCGCCTTTAAAGTTCAAAGGTGCAGTGCGTAGACCATGGGAACCGGCGTAAAAATCTCCTTCCTCCCTTCGTCCCTGAATTAATTATCCTGGATCTGTGTTATTCCATGGAGAAAAAGAATAACCGTCGATGAACGCGGGTACCCCGTACCATACTTAGAGACGCGCATGCCATGCCATCGTCATCGACCATCACGGGCATGGGAGGCGGCCCCTTTGCCCTCCCCGTGCCGGGCTACCGCCTAGGGATCCACGCGAGCAAGCGGAGGCGGCTGCGCGCCGAAGTAGGGGAAGCGGGAGGAGAATCCGACCAGGAAAAACGGGAGCGAGGCACCGCATCGCTATCGCCCGCCCCGGAATCTCTGTACTCGCACTCGCAATCGCGCCCGCACTCGCAACTGCCTCCGGACGCGATCAACCCGCGCAGCCACTCACCCGACACACTGCGCCAGTTCGCCGTCGCGGGCCTAGCGGTTGAGGAGGAAGTGCCGTCCGCGGCCTTCCCCCTGTTCCCGCACAAGCCGCTCCCGCTGCCGACGTTGTCGTCGGGGCGCAGACGCGGTAGGAGGACACAGGCGGCTAACGATGCAACTGCCGATGCGGATGCAGATGCGGGCGGTGCGGATGCGTTGTCCCCGACAATGGTAGTCAAGCGCCACTCGGCGCGCCTCAAGCATCTAGGCACCGTGACGGCCATCATGCACCGCTGCCTGAGCGAGGGCGACGTCGCACGCGCGAAGCGTGCGTTCGGGCTGCTGGTGCGCACGCGAGAGGTGGATATCCGCGCGAACCACTTGTGGACTGTCGGGGCGGAGATCCTGATGCGGGACGGGGAGACTATCTCTGCTGCTGCTGCTGCTTCTGCTAATGGAGAGACAAAGCAACGGCAGCGCCGTCTGAAAAGCGATGAAATGGTAGAAGTGGAGGACGGTGAGGGTGAGGGTGAGGGTGAAGGTGAAGGTCAGGGCAATGATCAGGGACGTCCATTACCGCCGCCACCACCACCACCACTCCGCTGGGGCTCTACCGCCAACTTTGACGCCGTACGTGCCTATTTCGAGAATCTGATCCAGCAGCACCCGCACGACCCACACCGGCCACACCTGACGAGCGCGCTGGACTTCTGGCCAGTGCTTTACGGCATCGAGATCTACAACACCGACGCGGAGTTCCGGGCCGCGCTGCACCAGCTAGATGTCGCCATGGCCGCTAGCGAGGACGAAGAGGACGAGGGGGAAGGAGGAGAAGAAGCATTGCACGGCGGGTTCGGGTTCGGGTTCGGGTACGGCGCGGAAGAAGGGGCGGACGATGAAGAAGAACGGAGGATGGAGGCCCGGATGCGGCAGCGGCAGAAAGAGAGAGACGACGAGGTGGAGAGGAGGAATGCGCCGCGCTGGGCGGCCCGGGACGAGCTGCGCCACGAGACGCGCACGGCCGCGCAGCGGATCGCGGCCCGCATGGACGAGACGATGTTGATCGCGCCCTACACGAAGCACCTGGAGCTCCTGCGGCTGCGGGGCATGCTGGCCCTATTCATTGGCGACATGCACCTGCCCGCGAGGCTCATCGACGTCGTCAATCGGAGTGGTGTCGATGCCGATGCCGGTGTGGGTGTGGGTGTGGGTGCGACCTCGTCCCGTCCAGCAACTGCGAAGAAAATCTCGTCATCGAAAACAACATCGCTACTACCAGAAATCACGCAGTCGCTGGCTCGCGCTGCCAGGGGCCCGGAGGAGCGATCGGCGCTCATGAGCAGACGCGAGGAGCAGGAGCGGGCGAGGGGCTTCTTTGCGCGGATCGTGGAGAACAAGGGCGTGCTGGATGGGTGGGTGAAGAGGTTTGTGGAAGAGGAGGAGGACGACGATAATGAGTCGGCGAGCGACGAGTTCGGTTAGCAGGATCGATCGTCCCCTTCTTCCTTCCAGTTTACTCAACTAAGCACGAGCTTAGATTGGACGGAACACATTCCAGTACCTACCTACACACCTTAAGGTAGTAGTAGCTTGGATGAGTAAATCATCGTAGATGAGCACTGCTAGACGTTTGCTTAGGAACATACATCTACCCTAGGGGATATTTCTATGAATTGGATGTTAGTATGAAGGGTAGTATGCAATAGTAACAGGGTTGGATGCTTTTGAACCTCAACACGAGACTGAATTTCATCTTGGCATCGCTGTTGTTCGCTCGCTCTTTCCCCCATCAAGATTCCACCCTGGGTCATGTTTCCCACGTCCGCAAAGATCAGAAGTGCATATCATCACAGGGATAATAAGTAGGGGGGTAAAATGAGGCATGTGGCCATACTGACGGATCAATATATGGGTACAGTCCACAAACAGTTTAGTATCACACAAGCAGTGTTCAGACTTCAAAAACGATCTTCTCACCATTCTAAGTAGTCGTACAGTAGCATACCTAGACTATAGACGTGTCAAAAGTACAATGGAAAAGTAGAATAGAATCAGATAAGACACACCCTTTCTGCGCCCCCTGTCCCAGCGTAAACTCCGTCGTAATGCCACCGGGTTTTTCTGCTACGTTCCGCTCTTCTCTCCTCCTTTCTGTTCTACTCATGTTCCGCCCTGTACATGGAATTACAAGACATACTCTCATGTCGGTCGTTCAGCCTCCCATTCGTCCAGAGCCCAGAGCCCAGAGCCCAGAGTGGGACAATTTAGTTGGAATCTAGCTGATGAAGCAAAGACAACCTAAGCCCAGGTAGAACAGGACCAAGGGGTAGACGGCAATGCCGACCCGGTTCTTGACGACGCCGCTTCCGCCCAGGATGCTGACGCCGGCGGCCAGCGACCAGGCCACTAGCACCAGGTAGACGGGGACCCTCACGATGACGGGGATGCCGATGGCCGACAGCATCGAGGCGATGACGAGGGGGAAGAGCGTGTATCCTATAATGCATACGCTTTGCGCAAACGAGCTATATTGGGAGGTACCAACCGTCGTCAGCACCACGCCTCGTTTCGTTTGTAGGCCTAAAGGCGCGCGGGTGGGTGGGGGCAGGAATAGAACAAAAGAGAACTCACATGTTGCCACCCAGAAGCTTGATCTGCAGGGTGACGACAGCCTCGCCAATCCAGACGAGGGCGAAGACGCCGCTGAAGACGACGTCCTTCTGGTCGTCCTTGGCGCGGAAGCTGAGCAAGAGCGAGAGCAGGAGGCAGAAGATGAGGGGGCCCCACATGTCCCAGTTGCGCAGGCCGGGCGTCATGTTGTTCCCGCTCAGGAGGCTCTCGGGATCCATGACGCGGCCGGCGAGGCCGGCGAGCTCCTCGCGCGTGCCCGACAGGCCCACGCCGCGCAGGTGGCTGTAGGCGCCGCGCAGACTCCCTCCGAACCCCCCTGAGCCCGAACCGCCGCTCCCGTCTCCTCCGCCGCTCTCGCCCCCGTCCAGCATCGTACCCCCGAAAAGGTACCGCGGATACAGGACCTCGCGCATCTTGGACCACACGGCCACCAGGTCGCGGCGCAGCGTCTCCCATACCGTCTCGTCGATGGTGCTCTGCGGCGCGCGCCGGTCCTCGCCGGGGATCCGCGACGTCAGGTAGGTCTCGTTGAGGGGGCGGGACGACGAGGACGACGAGCCGATGTTGCCGGTTAGGGGCTGGCGCTGGGACTGGGCGTTTGCGATGGGGTCGTCGAAGTCGTTGAGGTCGGCTATGAGAATTACGTGTTAACATGTATTGATTACCCCTATGCGACACAGGATAGGGAGCGATGGATGGGTAGGTAGGTAGCTAAGGAGCTAGTGAGATGATATGTATCTTGAGCTAGGCACAAGCAAGAGAGATAACTAGGGAGTATAGACATCGAGTCCTTCCTTACCATCATCGGGGTCGATGAGCTCATCCTCTTCTATGCTGGGACTGTCGTAGGGATGGTGGCTTGAAGTCGCCATTTTGTATGTTGTGTCGAGGATGGTATAGTGAACCGTGCCAGTTTACCAAAGGTAGAGACCTGGTCAGAAGGGAGAAGAAGTGTTCCTCCTATACGCAACACAATAACAGCAGCCGGATCGAAAACAATTGGCTGTTGCTGTCTGCTCACTGAAGTAGGTACTGGGTAGTAACTAAGTTGGTAGTATGGAAGTGAGGACAGACGATGCCGACATACACATTAGATTTAATTGAGAGCTGTAAGTATGTATGTAGTAGCTACGTATGCAACAGCACAAGCTCCAGTGGCTGACTTGCATGGTCGATGGTCTAATTTAGGTGCCTACAGTTAATTAGGAGGCACAGGACTAGCACAGGACAGTTACATACACCCCGGCAATTATCATATTCTCTATCAAAACACGTCTATGCATATATCGAGTCGGAGTATCGATTAAGGGGGTCGATACATTCATTGATAGCACCCTGCCCTCTTGTGCTCTTGTGCTCTTGTCACGACCATCGGCTTTCCAAAAGGAGAGCACCTGGGCAAGATATGTCGATATCTCTAATTACCATTGAACCGACTACGAGGTAGAATCAAGGCATTCATTCATTCAGGTTCCCATATCTTCAACAACACCTGTGCCATTATATGATGATACCCAACTACAAATTACTAGCGACCTACATAATCCATCCTGTGTGAAACTTTCCTTCAGCTGGGGTATCCCTTTCCTCTAGTTAGAGACCTAGTTAACTATTCTATTCGCATGAGCCTCCTAGTAGCTGTAACCAAAGAGCCTATTCAGTTCTCTTGGACAATCCGACGGTTGTCCATCATCGTGAAAAATCGGACCCGAGATATCCCCCACCCCCTATCTTAACTTGACATAAACTCGTTCGTTCGTTGAATGTCGCTTCTTCTCCCTGCTCGTCCATATTATGATACCTACCTACCTATACCAGTCCTCGCGCCCCCCACAGCTATGTGCTATGTGGCTAGTTCATTAACGCCAGATTATTATACTAATTAAAGGGGGGAAGGGTGGTGGCCTCCCCGTCATAACCATAACCTGAATCCAACATGCGTGCATAAGCAGGCGTTATCGCCAAATCCCAGTTTGGTATTTATTTTCCCTGCCTGCCTTGTCGAACGCCTGGATTCCATGCCCCACGCCTCGGAAGCCCTATTCTAGTTTGCCGTGGTCTGCCGTGGTATTATATAGGTAAATGTATGGTTGCGTTGCGTATACTTGCTATAATAAGGGTGTGTATTTGTTCGTTGCCCTACTGCCATGGAATCCGGTACCTGGGAGAATCGCCGGTCTCACTTGTCGACTGGGGCGTAGGAATGGGGTATGTATTATGTATCCCTTGCTGGCTATAAGACGCCGAGGCTTCTACCCACGGCTCTTGCGACCGCGGGAGGGTGGGGTACGGGGGCGGCAGCGTCTGCAGCGTGGGCGCCGCATGGTATGGCGGCAGCGACTGGGAAGTCGTTGCGTAGGCCGCTGATTGCGACCATGCGGGAGGATTGGTGTAAGCGGAGCTTCCGTTGCTGTTGAAGCCGCTCGAAGTGCGACTGTAGCATTGTGGCGCCTCGGCAGTCAATCCCGGCACATGAGTCGCTGCACAGGATCCGCTGTGGGATCCATGTGGGCTGCTCTCAACCGTGTTTGACCATCGTCTGGTTGCTTGCGGCTCGGCACCCAAGTAATGCATTTTCCCAGAGTGCGACTCCCACGCCGGAAGCCCATCGTGGGGCTGGGCGTTCCCCCTGGGGGTTCCACGGCCGTACCGGGCGATGTTTCCGTTGATGCCCACTAGAGCCCAAGCAAATACAGCCACGTCGCGGATAGCCCGCATCAAGTGCTCAATAGGCGGGCCACCAGCCTCTTTCACATGCTCCTGTAGCGGCATATGCTGGGTTAGTAGAGGCGGTTGGAATGTGTGAAATCGTTCGGCGGGGTACAAAGAATTAGTCGCCTCATCGCTCCAGGGTGCAGCGAACAGCCCATTTTCGTAATCGTTCAGCGGAAGCAGGGGGGGATGAAGATTAGGGATTTGGGGTCTAGCCTTTCGCAGGACCACCACGAGGCCGTCGGAAGTGCATGATACGACGGCTTCTAGTTCGATTGACGGTAACGGTCGACGCTGACGACCGAGACGGCTTTCGGGTCGCGAAGATGATCTCGATGGGCGTGGAACTTCGTCCGCGGTCGATGTAGTCGCCTGGCATCTAGGAAGCCCGGCCCGGGCCTTGCTGTTCGATGATGTGGGGCCGAGAGGATCGAGAGGCGGAACCGCGGCAGTTCTGTGCCCCGATGTGCTCGGTCCGGGAAGCCCCACCTCGTCCGAATCTATTTCCATAGCATCGCTCAACTGCATACCACCCAAGTCGTTGCTGCTGATGCTACGTCTAGCCGCGTCCTCTTCATCTTCTGTATCTTCGCTATCCTCGTCCTCGAAGTCCTCTTCCCTCCGAGGATCTCTGGACCAGAAGCGTAGATACGCAATCGAGTCGTTGGCCTTTGCGCTTTCCAAGCAATTGATCGCATCTGCCACGCAGTTTTCCGCGACGCACTCCCAAAAGCTTTTATTTTGCACCTGCTCTGGTGTCACGCCGAGTACGGAAGTGATCGCATTCGTCGCAAACATGACTGTGAGACTCCTAGTAAATCGGTTGAGTATCAGAGCTGCGCGAGGCTCCCGTTCCATCGGCGGCATCTTGAACTTCGGCGATAGATGCTCGAGCATGTGATATCGCGGATCCCTAGGCGAGGATGAGAATAAACGACGGATGTGTGGCGCTTCGATTGCTCTCCCTACCGGCTTGTCAGCAGCTGTATCTCCAACGCGAGAACCTACTCTGGGGAGATCACATACTCTCCTGCTTGTGGCTCCGGCGATAGATGCTGGTGCATGCCATCAACACATCGTGAACGATTGTGAAGCAGCACTCGCAGCTGACCCATTGGCCATCCTTGGACATGATCCGGGCATAGTGGAGTACAGCTGCCTTGTCCAGCAGCACACCTCTACTATGTATCGAGCGCGCGAAAGGTACTTCGTCCGGATGGAAGTAGTCGAAACATGACTTGCCCTGCACTTCTGAGGGCTGGTAGCCTAAGATATCGGTGACGGATTCGGAGACGAAGAGGATATCCGCATCGGGAGTAAGGTCTGCGGGGCGCAAAAGGGGTTAGCCAACACCGAGTGATCCGAGTCGTTGATACCACAATAACACAAAGAGCACCCAACTCCCAAGAGTATACTCACTGTGGATAGTGATGAAAGTCTGCTCCATGAGTTTGAGCCGATATCTAGCCCCCTAAAAGATGCTAGATATGATTCTCTGAGGAGGTTTCCCTCCATAAGCCCAGATACAAATGGTCAAATATAATGGCCCGGCAGAGCAGCTTGGTTGGGAGACGGCCAGGACAAGACTCGGGGACGGCCTATATGTGGTATCTGTACTACGTGCTCAAGGTCCTCTAAAAAGGAGCTTGGTATGGAGTGGGAAGCTCCGAGCCCTTGTTTCGCAAGGCCGGCCTGGGGGTCGGTTGTTGGGGACAGTTTAGGGAAGAGTTCAGGTGGACGAGCCAACGAGAGGCCAGTGGATAGGCGAGTCTTGTATGACACAGATCCGGCCGTCACTCGCTGTCGGATAGGAAGAGACGTATCACAAAGTACCGACGACAGAGAAGGCTTGTGTAACACTCCAGCCAGATACCCAACACCCAATTCCCAATACCAAATACCAAATACCAAATACGGAGATATTGGGATAGCGGTTATGTGCAGAATGCTCTAGAAACCGCCCACCAGGTAAACTCTACGCATAACCACAGGAAACAGCTTGGCTCGTGAATTCCTGAGCAGGTACCACAGCACTTCCTTCGTCTCTCGGCTTGGTGCAGTAGCGGGCGGAACGGACGTGGCACACTACTCCTAACGGTAGCCACTCAGAGCGGAGTGGGCGTTCAAGCTGGGACGAGCAGCGGGGGGACGAAGCGAAGTCTGGGGCAGGGGCGGGACCTTGATTACAAGAGTGACGGGATGTCAGGCGGTAGATAGACAGCTGGAGATAGACACCAAGCAGCAGCAACCCGACAGATTCGCTTGGTGGTGGTCAAGCGTCCGGATAAGTAGCGATAAGAACGATGATGAGATTATCACAAGATAACCAGATAAATGTGGTGAAGTGAAGTCACAACGAGAGGAAGAATAAGAGCGGGCCGCTGGAGCCAAAAGAGAGGAACCTAATAGTTTAGCCCTTCTAACTAGCAAGTAGCCTTCCGAGCGCGGGAACGATTAGAACGAGTATGGAACCTGGAATCAAGGAAGATGCTTGGAGACTGCAGCTATATGTGAGAAAGGTAACGTGGAGGTCCTCTGGCTAAAGTCCAAAGACGAAGAAGGGTGGGTAGTTGACGTCTTAAGAAGGGAGTCCTAAGTGCCCTACCTGTACTTGCTATGTAGTATGGAGGGAATCATGGACCGCTTCTGCGTATTGTACATTAGACGCAATTTCCATTTGCCAATTCGGGCAGACAGAGCAATTAATAAGATGCAGCGTATCCAGGTTTTGAGTTTTTTTGTCCCCCTTCCTTTTTCCCCCCGTTGCTTCGTAACCAACCGAGTATGTATTTCGATAATGTAAGGGGAATAATAGGAGCAACCTACATCCCACATGCTTGATACTTACTCGAGTATAGGTAGCATGTCGTAATGTAAATATGTACCAGGTATGTGATTATAGCCAATTGCTCATGGCGTCTGTCCCCAGCAGCGGCAGGCCATGTTCATCCACGCTCGGCCAGTACTAGTGACGGGAGTGGCAGGGTGAGCAAGGACGAAGTGACGAAGTGACGAAGTGACGCAGTGAATGGGGGGGAATAGGCGACGTAAGAATACATTCATTCAATCGAGCATTCATCGCATCGCATTGAGCAAATGCTGCATATCCCACTACGGTCGAACTACTGTACGGTGACAGGGTGTCCATCCTTGGCACCCACAGCCCCCATGGCCCATGGCCCATGGCCCCCATGGCACCCATGGATGTCCACCTCGCACTCACCAGCCAGCCAGTGTCACCACGCACTCAGGCACTTCAGATGATGAAAGTCCTTCCCATGCCATCCATGAATGTGGATATGGTAAGTATGGGTTCCGCACCCCCGAATGCCTGCATGAGGGTGGAACCACTGGGGCACGCTACCTTGTCAACTCTAGCTTGGCTTCTTGGGACCCCGAACCTCCCGCGGCTTTTTGGAGTGACGACGATATTGACCCACTCGCTGGCAAGTCGCGATACAGTGCCGGATGTTGGGTATGTTTTCGGTATGTCTGTATATGTGTGTGCGTGTGTGTATGTGAGTGTATATGTATATGTGTGTGTGCATGTGTGTGAGTGTGAGTGTGAGTGTGAGTGTCTGCGCGTAGATAGTTACGCCCGCCGTGCCTATTCAGCCGTTTCATTGGAAGTAGTACGAGGTATGCGAAATTGATGGTTCCCACGATAGACTATAGGTAGTCCGTTGCCCGCCTGCTTTAGTTAGGCGGCGACCAGTGAGCTCAGAACCCGATATCACCGTCCGAGGCCAGAAAGCAAATGCCTAGTAGCAAGCTACTGTTACACAAGATATGGCTTGGCTAAATTGTAGGCCCCGGCGCCCTCCAGTTGCATTTCTCATGTACCTCCGTGGGCGTGGCTTACACAATTCACTCACTGAACCTTGTATGTAGGTACATATGTAGTCTGATAACTGTTGCTCAACTGCAGCGGCTGCCAGCCACGACTGTACCGCCTAAATCTCCTAAACAATACCCGTGAAATTTACTGCATACTTACCTACTTCGGTTACATAAGGTAGGTGCTTACAGGTAGTAGGTGCTTACCAAGCTTACCTGTAAGTAGCAGGTTTGCCAGGTTTCACGAACTACCTAATGAGCATATATACTGGATCACCTGGGCATATACTGGACCATATACTGGACCATATACTGGACCATATACTGGGTCTTAAAAAGCTTCTTTCCTCACGATTCCTTTGGCCATCACCGATTATATTGACATCTGAAGATTCCTATTGCCGTTTTCGACAGACGCATGCAGCTAGCAGATTTAAGGCTTCTAGAAAGCGGGGAGGCTATATACTGTTTTGGTATTGCTTGCGAGATGCAAGGGTTTCTGCGGAGTAGCTGAATGTTAACTCAATGTTAGGGTTAGGAGCTCAAAGTTAGGAGCTTTAGGTACGGTACCCAGCGACCGAGGCCTGCGAGGATCCTCTCTTGTATAAGCTCGCTTGGCAGCCATGGACTATAACCAGGTATATCTCAACTACTGCTAGGGACTTGATAATCAGAGAACTATCGTCTTTAGCGCATGCTTCGGTAGGGTAGGGGAGCAGGGGACTTGATTGCTGTTTTCAGTGTCCAGTGTCTACGAAGGTCGCGGCCAAAAGTAAGTAGCCATGATAGGACTACTCCACAGTACGCCACAGAGTACAGTAACATACAGTGTTCAGCACTAATGCCCCGGAAGCTTTTCTTCCAAAGGGGGCTTAGTTGATGTGCTTCAGCGAATGAAGCGCTGGCATTACCTGTATTACAGCGTATTAGGCCTAAACACAGTTAAGCTTGAAGATTTGCCATACTGTCCCAAGCCGTACCTGAGGCTACTTACTTTTGGCCGCGACCTTCGTACTCTCCAGTGTCTTCGCATCGTTTTCGCATTGGGCGTGCGGCGCTTGCTGTACATAGTAGCGCTGACTGGCGTGACTGGATCCAGTGTGCTGGGTGAGAGCTTCTGCTGTCATGGTGCAGCCTCACGATCCCCGTTAAAGTATTGATGAACCGCTCCCCCGGGATCGACTGCTGGGATGGCTGGCAATGGGCATCGAGCAGCCGGCTTCCTCAGATTCCAGAACAGGTGCCGGGATATCCAATCATTCGGGGCACCGGGGCAGCCGGTCCTGGAGGCATTCTCTCTCCCAGGGACTTTTGCATATGTGCACTTTTGTGTAAGTGCACTGATGATACACCACTGATGATACACCGGACTATTGTACCTACTATACAGTATACTTCATTATATACATCTATGCGGACGTCATGCGGACATGACTGACGAGCGAGCGGATCGGGTTGATAGGTAGCTTGCTGAAGCGGTTCCTGCCATCGTGACTGCTTCGTACAAGCAGCCGGGCCATGCCGTCTTGCCCTAGCCGCTAGTATTGCTAGTATTATTATATCTACCTAACTCCAACAACCGTTGTTAGACAAGCCACGGCATCTCTCCCGTCCCCTTAAGATACCTATAGCCTATAGGTACTAGGTAGGGAGTATGCGACTAGAGACGTTGCCGGCAGTGCATAAGCGTCAAACAACCTCAAGAAGCGAAATGCCAACGTGTTGATGGTACATAATACACTGTCCAGCTACAAACTACAGCTACATATTACAGCATCTCCTATTCTACCCTGATAAGTAACCCGAGCTCTAATAGGTAATCATAGAGGCAAATCATAGAAATAGCGGCATGCCTTGCTTCCTCCACACAAGCCATAAGGTGCCATGGTATTACCTGGGTACTAACTACGATGAGACCCAAGGGCGTGGGGACCAGAAACCAAAATCCCAAACCCCAAACCCCAAACCCAAAACCCAAAACCCAAAGATCAGGAAAGTGACAGAGCGCCAAAAAGTGACAGACGCGCTCGTCGATCGATGGCTGTTACGATTTGTGCGTGCGCTGCTGCGCTGCACATCGAGGGTCGTTGATTGGCGGCCCGCAAAACAACCTCAGGGCAGAAATCTCCCGATCCTGCGATGCTCCAATCCCTATCATCACGTAGATCCGTGCTCCTCCCAGAGTGCTAGGGGCCTCACTAGGGCGGGGAGAAAAACAGAGCCAAGAGAGCATCACGCATGTCACGATCGACGGGCGAGGAGTCCGAGGTTTTTGACATATGCGAGGTATGCAACAGGGTTACATCGCGAAAGCCTCACATAACAACCGTGGTTTTTCCATACATGATTACCACCTACCAAGTAGGTATGTACCTGTATGCTATGGATGTACGACTGGTAGGTAAGGTATCAAAACCCCTCCCTCGTTGCTTTTGTCTCTTGCTTTTGGACCATCGGCTTATGAAACGGCGACGCCTTTACGTACATCTTGCTGAGACCCCCGTCTGTCCCCCCTTTGCATATGCGTGCGCATATTGCGCATGTATGTTTCGTCATAATACATATAACCCGGACGGGCAGGTTGGAGAGCAAGGAGCTCGTATCCAGTATACTCGTCAGCCTTCAGAGCTCGAATCTTAACGAGAAACTAGTTACTTGGTAGGTAGAACCCAGTGAATACCGGTGAGTCGGTCGGTATCTGGCAGTCTGGGTGATGATCGAGCAATGGAAACATCTCCATGACGGCGAAGCGGCTGAATCTGCTGAATACTAGCGCCAACGCTCTAGACTACTGTGTACTAAAAATGGGCGCGCCGTTGAAGCAGCCATTGCTTTTCCCCTTCTCGACGGGCAATTGGCACGTGGACATGTCCAGCTTATCTCGACTTCGTGCGACTCTGCTCTGACGTTGCTCACCAGGAACAAGCCTGCAAGACATTTTAGGAGGGCGGCGGGCGGCGGACAGCGGGCAGTGGGCAGTGGGCAGTGGGCAGTGGGCAATGGGCAGGCATGTCGAGGCGACGGGGACGTACCAGGAATCCAGGACGACATTCCCCGGAGAAATGGGCGTGTGAATTGCTTCGCTAGGAGGTACAGGCGCCAGGGTCTGCAAGCGTTGACCAGATCAGTAATCTCCAGGGCAGGCAGTCCGAAGCAAGTGCTGCAAGAAACCAATTCTGGCAATCGATGGCTTGGAACTTCAGGATGAATGTGACGACCAAAAGAGACGTCCGGTAAAACCGGTATACCTCCGTATAGATTGGCTGCTGTGCTGCCACAGCCTGCCAGACATTCGAACCATCTTGATCTTGGCATGCTACATATTATATGAGGGGGTAAGTTACCACATAACTACTTTACATACCTAGGTCAACGACCTCCAACGTGACGGCACTGCGGCACTACAGCACCGGGTGAGAGCCATATATTGCATCTGCTCAAAGCATCTGCTCTTTTTGCTTGTTTAATCCTGCTTGACCAGAAGGGGACGTTTCTCCAGATAAGCAATCGAAATGGCGCTGGCTTTACGCACGCCACGCTTGTAATAGGACGGAAGGACAGAAGATGTCTAGAATGTGTTTGGTCGAGGGATCGAGCATCACATGCGATGGTGATGAAACGACCGAAATGCTAACGAAATGCTAAGGTCGGAGATGTATGTACTTTCTGGCTTGAGGGTGTCTTCCCAGCCTTATGGGCACCTAACCACCTGGGACCTCGGGACCCGTCCAAGTTGGAACCCGTCAGCCACATGTGGCTCGGCAGTCTTAGACCGACGCGTTTCCAAAGCCACGCGCGTTCAAACGATATCGACCGTTTGCATATGACGACCGTCTCTCAGATAGAAATAACAATTTGGATGTGTATTCTCAGATCTCTATCGCCGTGCAAGAACTGAACTTGTCAACATCAAGGAACTGTCGTGACTAGCGGTGGAAATAAGTGAGTGGATGCGTGGATGCGAACTCCAATGGTGAAGACGGGCTCTGTAAGCACGTTCGTCATTCTTCCCCTATACCCCCAGACCTCCAAACCTCCAAACCTCCAAACGGCTACTACACCCTTGGATAGCCGAGATTCTTACGGTAACGCAACGCAGCTTCACTTTGCAACACCTCGCCAGTGATCAAGCCCCACAGCACTACGCCATACTTACTTAACAGCCCAACTGTCATACCGCTAGCGTCTACTAAACGGATTGTCGATCACCGATCACTCTGGATTCAGGCATGACTGGCCTCCACGATGCCTTCGATGATCAATAATGACGAGTGGGATCTTCCCCGCTTGAAAGCCTCTATTGGATTCGAGGTGAGCTTCAGACGAATAATACACGCGTACGCCAGTGGTTTGGCCTGTCTGCTGATGTTCTGTGCCGCAGGACGACTTCCAGTATTTGTCGTCTGACGACCAAGATACGGGCAAGTCGCACCTCTTCCACTAGCGCGTCACTGTCCAGGTTGCTCATATGAGATTGTAGAGTTCTTCGATGTGAAGTTCTACCCCTATGGAGACGAATCACACGATCCCATCTTCGCTGCTGTTAGCAAGAAGCATGTAGGCACACACGGCACGTTTTGATGCCGAGATCGGCTGTCCTGATATTGTTCTATAGGTTGTCATCTATCGACTATGCAGCAACTCCAACCCCCCTTACGAACTCGTCCAGCTCTTCCGAGATGATGATGTGCGTGAGCTGCCTGATAATGATTCCATCCCGATGCGTCTCGTCGACTAACCATTAGTAGAAGGAGGCTATGAACTGCAGCTGCACGTGGACCAAGGATCCAGAAACAGAAGCACCGTACTTATGTATAGCTGGCAGAGATGCCAAAGTTAAAGTCTACGATGTCATTGAGGGGAAGCTCGTGAAGGTCAGGGAGACATAGGTCGTGATTGAAGTGTCAGAAGGGACCCTAGCTAACGGAGAGTAGGTGTTGGTCGGCCATGGAGGAGTACGTGATGCAAAACCGTGATGCAAATCACAAAAAGGATCAGTGGTGTCAGAAACTCACAGCTATCTAGGAAATCAACGACCTCGCTACCTGTCCTACCAACTTCCTTCACATCGCATCTGCTTCCGATGATACCACGGTCCGGATATGGAGTCTGGCTCCGGAGGACGCGAAGCAGCCATGCATAGCCCTCCTTGCCGGCGAGGGACACTCGTCACACTTACTCACGGTGGTACGTTCTTAACCAGCCGCTCTGCTCTAGCGTAGTACATTAACTGGTCGATTAGGCATTTCACAACAATGGCAGATATGTCCTGTCTGCAGGCCACGATAATGTGGTTTGCATGGTGAGTTGGCTAGCTTTTGGTTTATCGGGCGCATAGAACTTTGTTGTTGACGACTCGTAGTGGACGTTGCCCGACCTCTCAACTAGACCTACAGACCAGAATCCTCCGCCACCTATAGTGATTCACTATCCACATTTCTTCACGTCCGAGGTTCATAGTGGGATCGTCGATTGGTAGGTCTATAATGAGCCGTCCGTTGACTAGAACCGTTCTGATGTTCCACTCCAGTGTTGCCTTCTTTGGTGATCTTGTCCTCTCGAGAGCCTGTCACGAGGACATCATAGTTCTATGGCGCATTGAGGGGTTCTCATCCGACGACCCCATACCGGGTCCGTCGAGCGCCCCCACCACTAGCGATACGGAGCGCCTGACACGTTCAGCGTTCGCGCCGGCTACGATCTCGCAGTACACCCGCCTGCTGCAGTTCCACACGCCCGGCTGCGGCCACCAGTTCTACCTCCGGTTCAAGCTGTTCCACCAGCAGGACAAGAACCCCGTGCTGGCCTTCGGTAACGCGCACTCGGAGATCTACTTCTGGGACCTCGCGCGGCTGACGGGTTACCATAACTTTCTGACGGAAATGCGAGACAGCGAGCGGGCCGCGGCGGCGGGCCAGCAGCCGGCCCCGGTCCACCGCCCGGGCTGGCTGCAGCCCATCAAGCATAGGAAGCAGGGCGGGGGTGCAGGGGACGCCGTCAGCAAGCTTAAGAACAACATGTTGGCCGCAGACGCGACGGGTAGCGACCGGGACTCGGTGGCGTCGGGCCGCACGGGCAGCGGCAGCATGAACAACGCCGTCGAGACGCTGCACGTGCACGGCGGGGACCTGGCCGCCAGCTACACGCAGGAGACGCTGGAGTCCTGGGAGGGCAAGTACGACATGACGCGGGTCGAGGACGCCATCAAGGCCCACGCCACCAGCAAGCTCACGATTAAGGACTTTGTCGGCCGGCAGGTGGCGTGGAACGCGACGGGCGAGTGGTGCGTCGTCGTCGGTAGCAAGAATTTAGCCATTGTCTTGCAGCGCTGGGATAAGAAGATGAAGGGGGAGGATAAGGATAAGAAGTAGGCGAAGTCAGGGATTCAGGGGGGTGGGTGCTCTGGGCATATCACGTGGCATGCGCCACGTAAACTCATATAAACTCATCGCACATTGCAGTTCCCAATTGAGGTGCGGATGTGCCTAAAATGAGTACTCTAAGTATAATGGCATAAGTTTCTTTCTATCCTGCGAGGGTGCCATTGAAACTATTCGGTCATCTTTTCTAATTGATTATTTACCCACTCAGCCGCTCGTTCTACGACGTAATACCGAGTGCGACTAAATAAAGCAATCAATGATTCCAAAATGAAGCCCATTGCATAAGTTATAGACGGTAGATTTTGCTGGTCGGCAGACGAATCGGCATCTAGGGGCCGGTCTATAGACCCCCTATACATCAAGGGAAGAGGACCTGGTTATGTCGTACAACGAGGATGAGTAGGGGTTGGTAGATGTGTGACAACTCAGGCAGCTAAGGCTTATACCATGTTCTCGACTTATGAACCACTAAGCACTTCTACAGTGGAGGTTGACAATACCGCTCATGCGGCCTTACGCATTGCGACAAGAAAAATAGACAGATTCTTTAGATATTGCAAGTATATACAGTCTATAGTAAAAACGTCGCTCGCTCTATGCATTGGGTTGGTTTATGTACAATCAAGTTATACCCTTCAAAATGATATATATAGCAGAATAAGAGAGAAAAGAAGGCGTAAGGGGGGGAAGAGATGACCCCCCTTGCTGAGTTGTCAGGGACCCGCAGTGATGGCCTTCCCGTCGATGGTCAGCTGCGCGCTGTACATGTAGCGG
Source organism: Diatrype stigma (assembly GCA_022225965.2). Classification (NCBI taxonomy): domain Eukaryota; kingdom Fungi; phylum Ascomycota; class Sordariomycetes; order Xylariales; family Diatrypaceae; genus Diatrype; species Diatrype stigma. The sequence goes on from JAKJXP020000080.1 coordinate 25,706, forward strand.
GTGCCGCCGCCGCCCTCGTTGGCGGCCGTGCGGCCGTGGAAGACGACGTTGGACCCGTTCGGGTCGATGTCCATGTGGCCCGGGCCGAAGATGCCGCGGTTGTCGACCGTGCGGAGCAGCACGCCCCGGTCGCCGTACGCGCCGTCGATTGTGCTCGACCACGCGTACTCCAGGTCGTAGTCGTCGCTGGAGTAGCAGTGCGCGCTGTAGAAGAGAACCTGGATGGATGGATGGATCAAAGTCAGTCAAGCTGGCAGGTAAGCGGGTGAGAGCGGTGCTACTACTCGGAAGCAGCGAGGTTGTGTATCACGGGGAAGGACTCACGAATAAATCATCGCGGACCTTGTACAGTGTCGGGGCTTCCACGACGCCATCGTTGCTGGCGCCCTCGTTGTCGAGGATCGTCTTCGGGCTGTCCAGCAGCGTCATCGCGTCCCGGGCCATGCGCTGGATCTTGATCGGCGTCGGCGTGTATCCGCCGCTCCGGGGCCCGCCCGTGCAGGAGCTAGCGCCGCCGAGGGAGTTGCCGTCGACCTTCCACAGGATCCAGCGATCGACGCCGTCGTCGTAGCCGGCGGGGTCGATGACGCCGCCGCCCGCATCGTCGCAGATGAGCGGCTCGTCGAGCGCCACGAACGGCCCCGCCGCTACCGCCGCCGTCGCCACGCCGATGCAGTGCGAGCCGCCGCCGCTCTTCTTGCCCGTGTAGTACATGACGTAGGTGCCGTCGTCGTTCTTGTTGACGTCGGGCGCCCACAGGCCCCGGTCGCCGGCGTCGACCCACGCCCCCGGGGTCGGCAGCGCGTCCTGGTCCGAGAACGTCCACGTCTGCCCGTCGGCCGACGTCGCCACGGGGATCCCCTTGCCGCTGCTAGATGTCCCGTACGCCTTCCACGACCCCTCGCCGAAGATCAGGCTCGGGTCCGGGAAGTCCCGGCCCATGTGCGGGCCCTGAACTGCCCGCCGCGAGAGCGTGTCCACGCCGCCCGCGCTTGCGCTTGCGCCGCCGAGGTCGAAGTCAACTTGCGTTAGGTTGGTTAGACCTAGCACCTGATCAAGAGCCAACTGTTAGTATTTATATATATATATTTGTACGTATATACGTATAGACTGTTAAGCGTATGTAACCAGCTTACAGAAGTGTATTGCTTAATACTCCTGGATACTTCCGCTAACTCGAGCGAGCCGGAGGAGGTTGGCGAGGAGGGGCGAGTTCCTCGTCGACCACGGGTCGGTATATAACCGGCTCCGGAGGGTGGATGAATGGGTGGAAGGGTGGATGGGTTACTTACGGGTCTTTCACTAGGACGGCTACCGGATGGGAAGCATGTTGCAAAGCTAGCACTTAGCACAAGGAGAAGGCTCTTCATGGTGCATAAGCCAAGGAAATATATTCCATATATATATACAGGTCGATATTTAGGACATCAAACACCAATACTCCTATCATGAGGGCTACACGGGATACTTATACTGTTTCAAGGAAGCAAGGAAGCAGGGATGGGGTTCTCAACACTCTCGCGCCTCATGCCGGCGCGGGCTGTGCCGAGCGGCACTGCAACCCTCGTGGTCGGCTAAGAGCGTCATCTAGACTATAGACCCTGATTGCATGGCAATGGACCGCAAGAAATAGACGTAAACGGAAGCTGTGAACTGGATAACCTATATGCCTGGACCGCCAATACTAGAGTCAAGCTAACTCGGTTTGTGGTGAGATTAGGTAGTAAGTTGGCGAAAGCCTAGCGGCGCGGACTCGGCTCGAACACGACCCCCGAACTACCAATCGCGGCTTACCACGATCTCCTCGGATTATATATAAATGCGGCTCTTACCGCGAACAGGGTTCGATAGTAGCAAGGGCAGGAAATACCCAACTGACTAGTCCAGGCGGGCTGGAGTTCGAGACGAGACGTGCGTTGTCAGCTTGGTAAAAGGATGCTCCTAGTCAGTTAACTAGAGAGGCGGTGATATGTGATATGGCATGGCATGTTGCGATTGCAGATGGGCCCTACAAATGGAGCCCGACCGCGGCGAAACGAAAAAGCTAAGAACAGCAGTCAGACCATACGGAAAGCTTGGCCATCTTCTCCATGGAGCCCTGGCCCACAACGTTACAGCTCGCTGGAGTAGAAGATATGGGACATAAGTAGGTATGCATACCCGCCGCACCCGACGCCGTGGCGAAGCAGACGCAATCCTGGGAAAAAGACTGTCTCTTTCTACGTGATCGGCACCCAATCAATGTGTCAATCCGGCACCCGGAGAGATCTGGACCTTGCCCAGGGGACCGAGTCGCGTGAGTGAGTAACTAGGCAGCAGTGTTTCGCTGTCGCTGTCACTGTCAGCTCGAAACGACACAGGACCAGGGCGTTAAGACTGGGACGTAGCACGTTCCGACCATAACTAGTGGTTGATCAGGTGGCTCTTCTGCCATACAAGAAGATATGTTTCCTTGAGTTTAGAGGCACACCATAGTTTCAGAGCGAGATACGGCGAAAGCGGGACTCCCGGGAAAGAATTCGATTCTCCCTTCCCGCGCTGCCGGGTTGCGATTTGTATATAATACCTATTATGATAGTGAAGCCGATTCTGGGCTCGGAAGAAAACAGTTGTCGATCAAGTCGAGACTTGTCGGATCCAGCTTCTGTGGGGTGACTAGCCACGACCCCTGTAAGTGGTGATCTTATTATAGCTTCTTTAGCTGTGGCTTGTGCTAAGTTATTCGGCTGTAGAACAGAACAGTACATGTTATATCTGAGACCATTCCGGTGCCGAGACTGCCATTTATACATGGCAGGGGAAGATTATCAGGCTGAGGCGAATCTACACAAATAATAAATAGGAAGGTCGCTGCATTTATGTCCTCATCGTATCGCATAGCAAGTTCCGTGTGCCTGTCCGCAACGGAATCATCCTGCACGGCTTTTGATTGGCGCGTTTATATTGCACTATGTATTTATCTCCGTGGAAGTTACCTGGACCTCTGAAGTAGTCATGTGGTAACTTGCTAGGAAAGAATAAAACAGAGGAGCCCCCGTGGCTTAATATTGTATAGCAAATACTCTTGTATCGGCTTCTTGGATGTATAAAGATGTACCTACAGTACGGAAGGGTCGGATGCTACTAAGGTCGTGCCTTACACAACACCAACCATCGAAGAGCGCCTATACAATGCCGAGTGTAGAATCGGCCCTATACCAAAGTCTCTGAGCGGCATACTTTTTACTCAGCCCATTTACATCCATCGTTATATCGGTCATGTTAATACCGGTGCGCATTGAATTATTTCCACGCGGGCCGAGCTGGAACCTCGTCTCGAAGGATGCTCTGCAGATCTGCCCCCAATCTGGGCAAATGCTTACGGAAAAGATAGAAGAGGCTATAAGTGAAGCCTAGTAATGAACTACTATGTACGTACCATAGTGGTAAGTCATACCAAGCCTCGATGCCCTCTCCCCTTACCCTCACCCTCACCCTCACCCCTGATTATTGCCAAGAACTATAAGCCCTATCACGCTGGGTAGCGTATCTATAGACGATCCGGCTCCCACCGAACGAGATTAGTGTGCGTAGTAGGGCAAGCTGACTCGACTGGGTACCCACTCGACTGAGGTGTCATTCCAAGTGGGACGGCGGAACACACGATCACGGAATAAACATTATCCCTCCCTTCTCGTTATCTTCTCGTTATCTTCTCGTCTATCTTCTCCTCTCTCACGCATTAGTAACTTATAGTCTAGTAGAAAACAAATCATCACAAATCGGGCGCAGCTACTGGTAGATGTGTTATAAAACGCATATCGTGGGCTTGTGGTTTAGTGGTATAATACTCCCTTAGCATCTGCTAATATGGGAGTGGTCCGGGGTTCGATTCCCCGCGAGTCCAGAATAGAGGGTTAAATTCCCTCATTATACCGATTTCTTTTTTGTAGGGTCCCCTTTCGGAGATCCCGTTTTCTTTTTTCTTTCTTTTTCTTTTCCCCCCTTTTCTTTATTTCTTATCACCTCTTAAATCCGGCGTTGGCTCTTATAGCCTTCTGGCGTCAATGCATTTATCTTGCTACTTGCTAGACCCTGCAATCAGAACTCCCGTGTAATTATATTGACGAAACTTCCCTAAGAGCGGTATGCGAATTGTTCCTGCCGGTCAGTTCGCTGTCGCGGCGACACCGGCCGGGACAGGAGGTCAAACCGTTCCCGGGGCGACCCCGAATGCTTGGACCATCCCGCCCCTCTCCTTCCCCGAACCACCTTCTCACCCAGCACTGCTGCACTGCACCTGTCAGCGCACACTCCGTACGTGCGCCGCTCCCTGAAAGTGGCTTTATCTTCACTATAATAAGAAACGGCCAGAAGCAAATCCGGGTTGTAATTTTTTTGTTTGTAACTCCTTTGAGATACCTCGGTCCGAGGTTTTCTTTACTATCATAGAAAGCAGTAAACCAGCATGGCCCCTTAAGGGCCGCCGTCGTGTAGTAATGCATATATTGACGAAACCTCCATGATACTCCTGGCATGACGAGGCTATGGACGCTGTTGGCAGTTTCGCGATACACCCTCCTTCTCTGGTCAGCATCCGATCTCGACGTTGGATGCTCGCACTTACCCTGAAAGATAACACAGTCGCGAAAAAGTGAAGCCCGTGTATTCAGGATAGCAATCGACGCAGACAATCAATTAAATCAAGTAGATTCAATTTGGTGAATTCATTGCACCACCTTGCAAACCTCCTTCCAGGCCAGAGTTACTGACGAAGTGACGCTGAGCTCGGCGCTTTGCATTTCGCCGACGATTCTCAAACCATTTTCGGATCTGTTTGTAATCCAGTGATGCACGACTCGTAGCTTCAAGAATTATCTCCTTATCTGGACGAGGGTTTTGTTGGAAGATGCCTTCGAGCACGGCTTTATCATCTGCGCTGATGAAAGGAGTAGTTAGCGTGACGAACGTGACGCCGTAATGAGCAAGTATCTTACTTAACCCTCATTCGTTTTGCTCTGGGGCGCCTCTCCGCTAGTGCTCCAGTTCCAGTAGTAAGCCCCCCAGCAATAGTCAGAGAAGATTGGTTCTGTCTCGATTTCGTTGGCAGGTCGGTTCGAGTCTTAAGGGAGGAACCATGGTCGCTTGTATCGATGGCAGTATCTATGACAGCATCTTCGGTGTCTTTCTCTTCTCCTATATCAGAAATGGTGGGAGAAACCTCAAGAGAGTCCATAAGCCAATCGCTGGGATTGTAAGGATATGGCGACTCGAGGGAAACGGACTTCCACGCTTCCGTGGTTGGAAAATCGAAAGGCTCCAGGACTGGAAAGCTAGGTTGGGATGGCCCGGCAGGCTCTGTTTTCTGCAAATCTGATGGGCTAATCGTTCTCGTGTCTGACACATCCATCAAAGGGGTGAATGACTCCTGATCTGGTAAGATCATAGAGGCGCTTTTCGGAGTCGAAAGTCCCCGCATGTGAGGTGTGAGAGCATCAGGTGAGAAGAACGTATGCGTGAGGCTCTCCTCCGCAGTCGGCCGATCATTCGGAAGGTAAGTCAGCAGGCTCGACGCGAATGCGACAACTATGTTCTGATCTTGACTGGCCAGGTGTTCCATGATTGACGCTGCGAAGCTCGGGTGGTCGTAGTACTTTACATGACTTTCTACCGCAGAGGGAAGCCCGTAAGAAAGCTCGAGGAACATAACCCCCAATGCCCAGATATCTACTTTGCTGGTGTAACATGCGTCATTGTAGTTTGTTCTCATGTCGTAAATTTCGGGGGCGGTGTAAAACGATGTGCCGCAAAAGGTACGTAAGGTGTCTCTAGAGGCCATGCCGAAATCTACCAATTTGACGTATATCGGGTTGCGCGAGGAGACTATCACATTAAGAGGCTTGACGTCCCGATGGGCGATGCCCTTCGCATGCATATACTTCAGGGCTTCTAGCAGCTGTTTGGTGATAGTTCTCAATTCGGTTATTTGAATGTCGTCGGCCTTGTGTTCCTGCGCAAGATTTCGCCCCTGGACATGCTCCATGACTAGCATTGCATCCTCGATTCCATTTACCATTGTAAATGCATGGAACTTTACGATGTGTTTCTAAACACAGGGTTAGCGTACCATCAGTGGTCTGATTCTTCATGAGGGTCTACTCACATGAGATATACGTTGCAGCATGCGGGCTTCCCCGAATATCTTCGCATGTGCCTCCCTATCGAAGTCAGCATCCTTGAACACCTTCACAGCGAATATACTGCCACTGAAGGGATCAACTGCCTTGTATACAGTCCCACTGTGTCCGTTTCCAAGTTGAAGTTTGTATTTGGGAATGTGAGGAAAGTCTAGTGCCTGAGTCAAACTTGGTCCAGTCAGAATATCTAGATTCGTCAAAGGTGGTATGGACGACGCGATTCGAGCACTATAATCTCTCCAATGTGCAGTAAATGCAGCTTGATGCTGCTCGTGGTCGGGAACTCTGATTTGGAGGTAGAAACTTCCGGTTACGGTCATTTCATCCAGTATTGCTCTCTGTGACTTTATGATACCGGGGTCTTCAGAGCCGGAGTTAATTCTGGTGCCATTCTTGCTATAATTCTTCAGTAGGAGTACCGCATTGTCCGATCTTGGCACGATAGCAAACTGCTTTTTGCTGACGCCGTTCTTTTGACACACGTCAAGTAAGATATCGCAGACATGATGATCACTACCAAAGACGAAGCCGCATCGTGGATCTTTGGGCTTGTGGTCTGTAGTAATTCGAAGGTACCGGGAAAACGTGGGAGCAGGTGTGCCTTCTGGGCCTTCGTCGTTAGTGGGTGTGGAAGCAAGCACATCAGTGGTGTAGTTCTGGTTATCCGATACAAATTTGGCATTATGCTGATCCGTCATAAACTGGTCATTAGAATGTATCGTGAAGAAGGTTTTGGCAAGTACTTCAGGGGTAGCCATGGTGAGATATTGTGAAGATTGACTGAGGTGCTGCTTACCACTGTACAACCTCCTTACCACGGGAGGCTAGCCTTTTTGTAAATTGCATAGTGAAGCTATGACTGTTGGCGGCAGCATACGATGACTGTGACCTGTGGTCATGGTGTTTAACAGATGATTCAGACAAAGCAACTCCTAAAACTTTACCATCCAACATATCACCTCAACCTCGTGTCTGGCATGCTGCAGTGCCTGTCTGTGTATATATCTTGTAAGCAGTACATAACTACGCACTTCGATTTGGACACACCCATTTCCTGTACCAATAGGCAGGGGAACGTCATTTTGCAAGGGGTATTACAGGATAAATATAGAAGTATATGTACCACTGCCTCTGCTTTGGCATCGTGATGTTGGCACTGTAAGCATACCTACGTGTGTATTCAATACCTTACGAGAGCCCCACTTGGCCACTTGTTGTTGGTACGAACCAACATACGGACCAACATAGCAAACATACCTGAGTGACGAATTGATTGATCCTCCGGGTTACCTGAGCTCCCAATGACTCCGATCGTTCCAGTAGCAAGACGTGCTTGCCTACCTACCTACCTGCTACGCAGTAAAGCATATCGCAAAGTCGAAGTCTGGCATCGCTTATGCTTGCTGGCACCATTCATCCATATAGACCAACGATATGACTGAAACCTTACGAGCGCCTCTGACGAAGGCGAACTTGAAGCTGCTTCAAGGACCCCGCAGCGAGTCGGAAGATTCCGAGTCCATAGTTCCAATGACACTGCAACAAGCAAAAGGCTCGCTCTACGCATATATGGTAACTCTTCTGAAGTTCCCACCCGAAGGCCCCGAGTTTCTGAAGAACGACGAGCTTTACATCGCCGGTCTATACGATATCCGGTATCGAGAGAACGGAGGACCAAAACAGGAGCCCAAACCCAACCTTGAAGATGCCGACTATTGGATAGGCAAGTGCATGTACTTTAGAGAGAGGTATTTTGAACTGCGAAATGCGAACCGCGAACCATCGCCGTCTCTGAGGGAGTGGGATGCTTCAACTCTAAATCCATATCAAGCTGATCAGGAGCGTATCGATGAATATATTCGTGGCTGGGAGAGGAGAAAAGCGTACATCGAGGAGTGGGTAGAATCTCAACACCAAGGTATATTTCGCTTGCGTTTGGTTCATTATGGTGACGACTCTGACTATGTAGGCAATATGTCGCAAACCCTTGATTTTCACCGCGAAAGCAGTCCCACCAGCAGGTCATCGCCAGACCGGACCCGTCCGTTCATCCAGCCTCAAAGTACACGATCGTTGGTTTCCCCGCAAGTTGCAACGAATTCAGGGAATAGGGGTGCGGATGCTGAATGCAGCCGGAAAGCTGGCATGAAGAGACAACGCGATCATGAAGATGAAGCGGTAGAGGAGACCGAAGCTACGAAGCGAAGACGGAGGTCTCGAACGAGGGATCTGGAGCCAAGGAAGTCGTCGAAACTGGGCAAAGAGAACAAGCACGCACCTCCCCAACCGCTTCGTCGCAGCTCTCGTATTGCAGCCCAGCGCAGTGCTATATGCACCGATTTCACTTCAAGTCCTGGGGCTAGAAGATCAGCCAGAGTGAAGGTTTATGGGGTACATACTAAGCCCAAGGCGAACGTCAAAGGGTCATGATCGAAGATGACAAGAACTTGGAAGGTGACTTGCATCTCCGGGTTCATAGCTGCAAGCAAAGCCATGTCAAGAATAGCCTCCAACAGAGTAGAGCATAAAGAACTGAAGCCAATAGGGACTCAAGGACTCAGAGACCCCGGGACCCCGGGACCCCGGGACCCCGCCACCCCGCCACCCCGCCGCGCTTATTACTAGTGCCCGCACCACGTGCTTGACTCGCAGCCGCACGCTAGCTGATAAGTTCCACTTAACCAGCCCTAGCCAGCTCTCTAGCCAGTTATAGTAATTTTCCAATTGAAACCCTTACGTACTATGTGTAAGTGGTATCACAATGTGAACTACATAGGCCTGACAGGTCTGACGCAAGCACTTATAGATTTAATTGTTGTCGGAGGTTAGTACCTTTCACGTTGTTGAGCCCATTATATCACCAATACTAGGAGAGGGGCGATCGTTCCCGCGCCCCTGATACCCCTGGACCCCTTGCAGCGATAGTCCATTATACTACCCTCGTCATTCGTGGCAGCCAAAGTCACCTCAGTACTTCGCAACCCCTGACTTGCGTACATGATCGCCCAGTAAGCCCTTCACATACACAATAGAGTAGTTTTTGACGATACAGTCCCGACATATCCTTTTGCTCGAAGCCATGTGTCACATACCTAGACGTGGAGGATTCCAGACTGCCAGAGTACACACCATGAGGCACGAGATTCAAGGTAGACTTGTTGGGCGAGCCCCGGGTTTGCCATGTCAAGCTGCGAGGACCAAAACTGGACAGCTTTGGGGGCTGCCTTTCTTTCTACCTCTTTACATCGGCGTGGTGAATACGGGACCTCAGCAACTCGGCAGCAAGATCATCACATTGGTCTCGCGCAATACCACCGCCGGCAGAAAAGAAGTTGCAGATTTGTGATCCAGGTAAAAGTTCGTAACTGTCAGGCCCGACTGCATACTTGGCAACATCCATCTGTGAGGGTCGATTAAGGCAGAGTCTTTAAGACAATCAAGACAGGTCATCTGGACTCAACTGGCGGTGTCTATCTATAACTACAAGGCTCGGACCACAAGTGCTGTAATCCCTGTAGCATTGCTGTACGATCTGGTCCATATCGATTTCGCCTACCCGAATTGTTCGTTTCCAAATCATGCACGGTTAACCCCTAGCTGCATGACACACCACATCACCAAGGAGTTCTGGTTTGCTCCTGGAATAATTTCCATGAACTAACGTGATGCGGCGATTCCCGTCGAAGACCCGATCTATGATGCCGCCGATGTGAAGAGGGAACTCTGGAATATAACCAGCAGCATTAATGAAGAACTCCATGATTAGCCTCGGGACAGGAACAACCCACGTTAGAAATTTCCAGGAAGACGAACCCCCGCGAAGATTACCCAGGGCTGGGTCCCGCCAATCGGGTACTCGTGGTTCTGAAAGTTCTGATGACAGCTCCGATGATAGTGGTATCCGAATAGAGAGAGAAAGAAGACCCATGCCGGGCCCACGAGGCCACCAAGTAGTGGTGATGGGAGAGGTGAGGCTGACGAAGAAGTCGAAGCGGACACGAACGGTAAGGGATCTAGCAATTCTAGCTATCATAGCTTTCCCGCTGCCTCTGGATCTGCAAAGGGGAAGGGGGTAAGGAAGACAATCGTTCCAACGGTGATGGCTCATCGGGGAGTATATACCTCCGAATGCCCTCGCCTGATGTCCCAGAGGAAGACGATAAAGACTCAAAAATGCAGTTCTCCCATCTCCACTTCCAATATTACAGGTTCCGGAGAATGCTGGCCGATCGCCTGGTGGACTCCAACGACGCTCTCGAGCTGGTTGAGTGGTACTGCTCTGCCAAAGCGCCATTTACGAGCAGTCCCGCGACGCAGGTGATCGGGATTTTCGTAGAGGGTGTGGTCCGGATTGCCTTCTAGACGACCGCGAGGGCGGAGCTGTGGTTGGGCTTGTTGAATTCCAGGCCATTGCTAGCTTTCTGCAATCAGCTCAGTCGTGATGTATATATATTGTGAGTCCGCCAAGGAATTTGACCAGAGGGTGTATACTTGTTGTACTCCTGCCAATTGAGGTTCATACGTATTTCACGATTTACTATCATTAAGAGATCCGGTGGTCAAGTACAATGGGAAGGTTCTGACCTCGCTGTTAAGTAAAGGGGGTGTGGTGTCAAACGCTGCTGCTACTGGACGATGGTGTTTGACAACTGGCATATCTAGATATTCCCGGTTCAAAATCTAAGTAAACAACATAACAATATACCTTAGAGTCTTGGAAGCGACCATCATGTCCGCACATTTATGCATCGCCATCAATCAGTCAATGGTATCATCCCTTAGGCTCAGCAGCGCCTTGAACACCTCATCCGGCTTACTCCTTACGGCGCCGTGGTACAGCACATTGGTCTCGAAGACCTTGATGCCACGCACGCGGCGGGCCGTCTCGCGCGCCAGGTCCGGGTCGACGTACATGTCGTTGTACGCGGCGGCGTAGACGGGGACGTCGTTGCGGGCCAGCTGCGCGACGTCGTACAGGTGCGGCCACTGGTCGAAGGCGGCCAGCAGGTCCGCCGTGGCCTTCAGGCGCGCCAGCTCCTGGCGGGCGTCGAAGTGGAAGCGGGGCACCATCTCGCCGAGGAAGTACAGGGGCTGCGCGGGCGCGAGACTCCCGAGCGACCAGCTGCCGTCGTCGCGCAGCCACTGGTACTCCTCTAGCGACCGGCCGACCCGGTCGGCGGCCCAGTTGCTGGCGAAGCCCGGCCCGTGCATCCAGCACGGCTCGTGCAGCAGGGCGTAGATGGGGGCGGTGTCGAAGCCGAGCTCCTGCTCGAAGGAGTTCAGGGTGGCGCGGGTGAGCAGGCCGAACTGGTCCAGGTCGGCCTTCATCTTCAGGACGAAGCCGTGAACCCGGTCGAGGCCGCCGTCCATGCCGAAGTTCAGGCCGAGCGTCAGCAGGTTCGGCACGGTTAGGAACCCGCCGGCGGGGAGGGGCACCCCCTTGGCACCGCCCAGCTCCTGGATCTTGCCGGCTACCCACTTGACGGCCGCGACGTCGTCGGGATATTTCTGGTAGTACGCTTTGTTCCGGTCTATGCAGCGGCGGAAAGTGGCCTGGTAGACCTCGAAGGGCCCCTTGTCTAGGGCGGCCAGGCCGCCGGTGATGAACGCTTCGCGCAGTCCTTCGGGGGCAAACGAGAGGTAGGTCAGGCAGGTCATACCGCCGAACGATTGCCCGAAGATACTCCACTTCTTCTTTTCGGGAGGGAAGTCCTTGGTGAGACACAGCCGGACGGCCTCGGAATCCTTAACGATGGTGTCGGCCCTGAATAACTTCAGGTAATCTGCCTGCTCCTGGGGACCTCCCACGAGCTCTAGGGTATCGGCAGAAACAGGACAGCTGAATCCTGTCCCCCGATAGTCTAGCAAGAGCAGTTCGTAGCCTCGCTCGATCATGTACTTGGATAAAGGGCTATCTTGCGGGTTAGGGTTGCCGAACCCCGGCCCGCCTTGCAGGAAGACGATGTAAGGTCGCTGAGTGTCCTCTGTGGGGGAGGGCTCAACGATTGGCCTCTCATATTTGATGGCGCTTCTTGCAAAGAGCTTGATGGTTTTCGAGTCTGGCTTGGTGTGGTCTAGTGGCACCTCGAACCAGAGCTCCTTCACCAACAACTTGCCTAGCAAAATATATTTAGTCGTCGTAGACTTTGAGGGGGGGACATGGATGAGGTCCGTCGATACGTAGGCACTTACCGGGAATCAGATAGGGCTTGCTTTCAGAGACTAGTCGGGCAATGACGGGAGCCATGGTTGAGATGATGCCGCAGCCGTCTACTAGCAAACCGATGATAGCTGGCTGATTCTACAGGTAATGTTACAAACTGTAGTTATCTGACTGTGTACGATAGGATGATAGTATGATAGTATACTATGTAGTATTGTATAGTATATACTTCAGGCTATTGATTGGTGCCCACTTGCCAGTTAACTGAAGTGGGGTGCCTCTTTTAGGTAGTTACATGCAGGTATTTGATGAGACATTTATGATATTTTGATGATATTTTGATGATATTTACTCATTGTATCTAGCTGCCACGAGGGAGTGCGCAGTGCCGAGAGGGTGCTCTGAAAGAACCATTTTACCTACTTGGTAGACTATAATAGCAACCCCGAAACCACGGTAGAACCTGGTAGCTGAACTAGGGGGCTCATCTCATCATCCTGTAATGCGGGCCGAATCTCAGTTGCTTGGAGGAACCCGCCTCCAAGTTCTAGCCGATGTCGTGTATCGAAGGACTGGAAGCTGACAAATGCAGGGCAGACTGGGTGCTTTAGTTGCTAGCATCATGAACCTAGTAATAGTATACACATCTCACTATGTGTGTATATACCACTGAAAATATGATATGATTATGAAATAGTACAAAGGCAGGAAGACATTGATGAAATGCTTAGATCTACTATGTACGAAGTAGGAGTACCCGAAGTAGACATTTACTAGGTTAATTACGTAAAACGGGCTAACGGTATGCGTCCATGGAAGGCCAGGGCTTGTTCAATATCGGAGCTCAAACCGGCCAGCCATCTGCACCGGCCACCGGCCAGACGCCCAGACGCCCAGATGCAGAGACGCTTGTGCTGAAGATACCCGCAGAGCCGGTACCGAAAAGTACCTACATACCCCTACTTACCTACCATACATACCATACATACATGCATACCTACGTATCTAGGCAGGTACCTACCTAGTAAATACTGGGCTTCTATTATATCTTTTCTTTGTTCCTCCCACCCGTCCAAGATCTAATCTATTTACATAGCCCTAGACGATAGGGAAGACTCGCACATGCAACTAGAACTGCTGCGACAAACCTTAAATACGCGGAAGTACCTCTAGGAAGTCATCGAAGAACTTAAGAAGTGACCGACATTGCACGGCAGACGTCACCTTCCGCAGTGATGAATCTACAAGACCTCACTCTGACCCTGGTTGAATCTTTCAATGCGTTGGCCGACGAGGTGCAGAATTTAAACGATAGACAGACCATTCTGGAACATAAGCTCCGATTTGCTCATGAGCAGGTATGTGATGCTATTCCTTTTTCCACGTCCTGTCCTTGGACACCAAGTCCACGTTCTTTTACGAGCGCTCTCCTTGACCTCAGACACAAAGGCACGGACGGCTATCCCACTAACCCGCATCACACCACCGCATAGTTCCAGTACCTTGCCGACAAACATGCCCCGGCCGCACCCGAGATATCAGAGACTCTCGTGAAGTTACAGATCCCGCCCGAGCTACACAACCAGTCCCTCGCCAACACGAATTTTGTCCCGCTGCCCAAGCGCAACAACGCCGCCGAGAACTCCAAGCACCAAATCGCCCTCATCATCCGGGAGGGCCGGCGCGTGGCCTCCTCCCTGACCGCCACCGACTTCAGCAAGAGCGGCAGCCAGTCGAGCCGGGAAGACCACGACGTAAACGACGTAAACAACTACCACTACTACAACACCTACAACACTAATAACAACATCAACAACACCAGTCGGCCCCCGACCACCATGACCTCGCTGTCGACCATCCTTGAGCAGGACTTCACTGTGGAGGGAAAGCGGAGAGGTAACTTGGAGTGTCCCTTTTCGGTCTCGCCACCGAAGCTGGACGATCCGCGGGCGATCGGGAACGGCCACGACGAAGGCGACGAGAGAGAGGGAGGACACGACGACAACGACGGCCACAACACTGCCGCGGCAGCAGCAGCAACAACAACAGCAGCAGCGCACCACGACACATCGGATCCAATCTGCGCGGCGATGCTGTTCGAGGACCACGACCACGACCACGACCACGACCACGACCTGGGGGGAGCGGGGGGCTCGCAGCCGACGACGTCGGGGGCGGTGAAGTGTCCGATCCGGTTCATGGACCACCACTCGGCGGAGGAGATCGCGCACTACCTGGAGACGCACAAGCACGAGCTGCCGCGGAGCCACGAGGTGTGCGTGCGGCGGTACCAGAAGAGCGAGGAGCAAGTCAAGAAGCTGGACGCTAAGTACGGTAACCTGGCCAACATGGTCGAGGGCCTGGGCCGCATCCACCAGCCCATGCTGCCCGAGCAGGACACGCGGCCCCAGAGCGACGTCGAGAAGGTCTCCAACGAGCGCGTCGAGAACTGGGCCCAGACCGTCAGCGCTACTGTCACCGACGATCCCGACCACCCCGATCACGACCGCCACGACGCCGCAATGCTGCTGCTAGAACACGAGAGGGGGTCCTCCGAGGGAGGAAGACGGCGACGTGGCGAGGGCGAGGGCGGGGACAGAAACGGAGACGGTGACGGGGACGACGACGGGCAGGGGGACGAGCGCCAGGGCCGCTTCGACCGCCCGCTCAAGGAGGTCCGGGTGGGGGAGTCGCCCAGCCGGCCCTGGGGCATCTCCGTGCCCGTGTACGACTACGACACGCCGTCGGGCCGGCGCGGGGAGCGGGGCGAGCGTCCCGAGTCGCCCCCGCCGGCGCCGGTTCCCATGCCGCCCTCGGCGCTGCCGCTGCCGCTGAGCAGCAGTAGTAACAGTCATCCTGCCACGCCGCCGACCACCAAGGGGGAGAGGAAATGCCCGTTCGACCACGCGACAATGAGGCAGATGATGGGCGGGGGCGGGGGCAGAGGCAGGGGTGGCGCTAGGACGCCAATCAAGCGAGAGGATGACGAGGATGAGAGCTCCGTCTCTGTGCCGTTGGAGAACATCCCACCACCACTACCACCGAGCCCGAGTACTCGCCACCAACACGACCACGACCACGAACACGAACCCTTCAAGTCTCTTCCACCGCCAGGTGCCGGTGCCGGTGCCGGTGCCGGTCGCGGTGGTAGACATGCTAGTGGTAGTAGTAGTAGCCGCCGCCCCCCACAACAACCCGCTTTTCTGAATGCGCCCGACGTGACGCGGCCGAAACTCGGAGGCGGAAACGGCGGCGGTAGTGGCAGGAGCGGAACCCCGCAGATGCTGTTCACCGGCCCGGTGTTCATCGGGTATCCCGTCGAGCAGGCGATACAGATCATACAGGCCTTCCAGGGACAGCAGCAGTGATGGAGTAAAGCAGGGGGGCCGGTGGGCTGGAGCCATCACTTCGCTTGCTACCTGCGGCAAGCTGAGCTGATCTGCTCAGGATGCTGGCTGGCTGGCTATTTGCATGGGGCGGTTGTTCATTTTGGTCCTTGACGATGTTTACGAGAAGCCGTTGTTATGTTATGTCTACGTTATGTTTGGAGCGGGCCAGGCTTTTTCTGTTTTTTTTCTTCTACTTTTTGGAGTTCTTTTCTTTTTATGTCTTGTTCCA
This sequence comes from Diatrype stigma, assembly GCA_022225965.2. Taxonomy (NCBI): domain Eukaryota; kingdom Fungi; phylum Ascomycota; class Sordariomycetes; order Xylariales; family Diatrypaceae; genus Diatrype; species Diatrype stigma. The sequence goes on from JAKJXP020000080.1 coordinate 41,663, forward strand.
TCGTAAGATTGTTTGCAAGCGTGCGTGTTATGCATTTTCGTCGGTTGGTTTGGAAAGGGGGCGGCATTGCTTTGTCTATTCCCTTTCCACTACTCTCAGCATCTTGTTTGGCGTTTGTTTTACTCTGGCCTTCTAGTCTGAGTCTGGATTTTTCAGGCTCAAGCTCTTCATCACTATTGGTAGTTATTACGAATTACGGACATCGCGACATGCCACGCGCAGTATTATTTATTGTTGGGGAGCAAGGAAGCAAACAAGCAAGAAATACGATCATTGGACAGGCACTCGGCCGAGTCACGATATACTCCCGCCCCTTCTCTACTTCTCTAACTTCACTTGATATGATTCGATCTATCAAGAGGGAGGGAAGGGGAGGAATGAAGGGGAAAACAAGACGAGATTGATGGATAGATGGATCAATTGGTGTATCAACGATGTGACATAGGAGAAAGCATGAACAAATTAAGATACGATAACTATTTGGAAGATTATCTAGGTGACCTACGAAGCACATAGTGACTTTAGATCAAATCATCCATGTATTGACCGAAAAAACCCTGAATCGGTAGAATATGATGGTTTCCTGTATCCTAAAGATGGACGTGTCAATACTTCTATCAGCCCGGTGGCGACATATCTTTGCGTATGTGTATGTGCTTGCGTTTAACTACCTTGACAACTACCGAATAGGGAATCAAGGAGAGCCGGCCCATGGCGTGTGTGAACCTCATCTCTATCTATGGAAACTATCACACGAACAAAACGTGCGGGTTTCTAGTTAAGGTCTTCTAGGTTAGGTGGTGAAGTATGATGGTGGGCTTTCTTTGGTTGGTTGGTTATCCATTCTATCTATGCCTTCCTTCTAGCGAGGCCCCTTTCTTTCCTTTGCCTAGGTGTCCCGCCCGCCTGCCGGTCTGTCTATGGCCAGCCAGTCCCCAAAACTGCCATCAAAAACACTAGATATGTAGACACCATACCTCCTTAAACCCAAGTAAGTTGGGTCAATGTGCAGACAAGGCAAGGTAAGGCAGCAAAAAAGAATATAATGAACCAGTTGTTGTATTTTTCAACCCCTTTGAAACCCGGATATCCATATCCATAACCACCCATCCATCGCCCGGTTCAATGATGGAACGCCATAGCGTGACTGTTGTGATGTGCATGTGTATGTGAAGACAGAACCCATGATGTCATGTTGTTGCTCGCTTGCTTGCTTGTTGACCCGTTGAGTAGGGCTTAAGTTACCCCCCATGACCCCGTCCATAAAATATACATGAATGATGATGATTCCCGCTAATCATCCGTCCCATGCAGTAGTGGTCATAGTAGCTACTAGGTACTGTTGTTATTGCGGTTGTCCCAGTAGGGAGTAGGTAGGTGATACCCAAAACACATTCCTCTTTCTTTCTAAGTCACTTCACTTCACTTCTCTTGTCTTTTTCTTGGGTTTTTCCTTTCCTAAGAATCATGTCGGCCGGGAGGAGTGACGGTGGTGTTGTCCACCACCACCACCACCTGCCCCTTTCTTCCTCTCTTCCGCCTCGACCTCATCTCGATACCGCCCTCCCCTGTCGCCGCTACCCTCTGTGCTGCTAGTGCTATCCCTGTAGGCCAACTCCTCAACATCGTCGTTATCGTCCCGATGATCTAAAACGCCATCGATGACGCCCTCCTGCGCCCAAAGAGAAATGTCATCCTCGCTCATGATGGCGGCCTGGTCATCCTCGTCGTCGAGGCGAAGCTGTCCGGCGGCGGTGGCAGCAGCAGCGCCACTTGCTCCCCCTCCTAGAACGCCCTCCTCGAGATCGCCATAGTTGATGTCACTGTTGGTAGGCGAGCGGCCATCGCCACCAACCAGAGCAGCAGCGGCACCATCGAGATCTTCTCGCGCGAGCTGCTCAGCGCGCGCCATGGTGCGGCGGTAGACCGCCACACCAACAGCCATGCCAACCGCAACACCGAAGATCATGCCGAGGTAGTTGACGGCGCGGTCAGCGAGTGACATCTTGTCGCCGGACTCGGCGAGGCGAGCGAGGCGGCTACCGACGAAGACGTGAATGAGCAGTTTCGGGGAGGCAATGGCGGTAGCGAGAGCGAAGCCCCAGGGGCTGATACTCGGGATGGTAGCGAGAAAGCCGTTGCTGAGGCTGAAGGGCAAGGGGCAGAAGCGCAAGCCGACGAGCACCCAGAGCCCGTCGTGGCGCAGCACCTGGCCCAGGGCCACGAAGCGCTTGTCCGCGCCCACGAGCCGGTGCACGTACCCGGAGAGCACGGTGCGGGAGGCCGCGAACGCGGCCGTACTACCAACCACCGTCGCGGAGGCCACGATCGGCCAACCCCCCGGGAACCCGTACACGAAGCCCGCGATCGTCAGACACGTACTGTACCCGATCATGGGCGGGAACCCCGTCGCGCACGTCAGGACGAAGACGATCAACCAACCGCCGGGGAGCGCCCGCCACCCCTCGGCTACCGGCGCCAGCCACGCGAAGATGCGGTGCGAGTACACCAGGAACAGCACCAGCAGCGTGATGCTGATGGCCCCCGCCAGCGCTGCCAGTCCCTGCTGCGCCGCGCTCAGGCCGCGCGCGAGCCGCGCCGTCCGGTTCACCGCCCCGAGGCCCCAGGCCCCTGCCTTTCGCCCGAATGCGAGCGCTGCCGCCGCCGGGGTCGAGCGCCGTGGTACGCGCGAGTATGGGTTCGACAGTCGTCGGCTGTTGAGGCTGCTGGTGGGGCCTCTGGAGAGCCGGCGCCCTGCGCCGGCAGACCCCCGAGCCCATGGCGGGACGGGGATGTTGCGGTCGTTGTCATTATCGTCATCGTCGTCGTCGTTGCCGTTGTTACGCTGACGGCTGTGATGGCGGCTATGTGATGCGGAGCGGAAGGGAGACGAGCTAGAGGATCGTGACGTCGGTGAATGCGCGGGTGAGGATGCTGACGACGGTGAAGATGCTGATGAGCCGGAAGTAGGTGAAGGGCTGAGGGTTGATGTCGGGAGGGACAGGGCTTGCGCCGTGGAGGAGTAGTCGGTCGGCATGATTGCGGGCACCTTTCCTTCTCTTGTTCTTTCTATTGTTTGTCGGCCAAGTCGTTGTTCTTTCTTGTCCCGAGTAGGACGGCCGGGGTCCGAAAATAAGAAGGGAGGGGGATTATGACGCGATATGCGACGCGGCGGATAAGAGCATTCGTGGTCCGGGGTTTCGATAGATACCGTCCGTGGATAGACCTTGGCCGGGCTTAACCGGATCCGAATCAGGGGGACAGCAGCAGTAGGTATCGAGTAATATCAGCCAAATACGTATGTGTAGTAGACGGAATCTACTTCATCTAGACTACTAATTGATGCTCTCGGACTGGCCAGCAGAGCAATGAAGCCGACGTTAAGAATCCGACGTTCACGAGGTGCGGGCACCAGCGCCAGCGGTGGTGGTGTTGGTAGTGGTAGTAACGCAACTCTCCGGTCTCGAATGATACTGTATAATATCCTGGTGGAATCGATACTTGGTACTGCACCCGCTGACTACTTCTTCATGATGGTCCGTTATTCGTCCGTCCGTCCGTTCGTTTGCTCGTTCATCAAAGTAGCTGTAGCTAAGGGGAGGGAAGAAAGACAATACGATGCGGGAGGTGATAGTCAGGAGAATCGATCGGATCGGATCGAATGCAGGTAAAGTGCGAAGTAGGTAAAGCAGGTATGTTGTATGTAGGCATGTAGGCATGTAGGCATGTAGGTATGTAACTAAGCTGCTAGGTCCGGCTGATGGCGGTGGTGGTGGATAACGCGAGTTGCTGGTGATTTGACGTAAGCTTACTGGATGGGCGGACAGGCAGATGGTTGGGCTAATGGGTTAATGGGTTGCAGGTGATTCGTCCAGTCCTACAGTCCTACTGTAACATGCAAGTACAGGTAGCGAAGGATTGGGGAATGAGCAACGTGGCGGCTGAGCTGCTGAATTGCTGAACTGCTGGCTGAGCTGCTGGGATGTTAGGGGGGAAAGTAGCCATTCGTATTGGGGGAATGACGCTTTATGAAACCGGATCGCATACACTCGTGTTGTACTTACAATACATAGTTACATACATACATGCGTACATATGGGTACTACACAGCCACCTCAGGCCATAGGCAACAGCAATAGATTATAAGGAACTTGCCGTTGTTTAAGAAGTTTGTTATAGTACCTTGGTTATAATATCACTTAAATTACCTGGATGGGTAGATGTGTAGACTAGGATTTCATGTAGCTGTTGATGTTGTAACATAGACGCATTGCCCGGTATATACCTAGGTACCTAGTATACGGGAAGTCCCTTGAGAGGCGGTAGGTCCCAAGCAACCATTCACATACATGTATGTAGGTACTATAAGGGGAACTATAAGGGGAACTATAAGGGGACTATAAGGGGACTGACTATAACAGACTCCGTACAGACAGACCGTCCTCGTACACAGTAGGTAGGATAAAATAACTAGAGCTCAATAACTACCTATGTGATGAAGTAAGACCTATACGCAACAGCAAAATCAAGTCAGACTCGCTCGAAAGTAAAGCAATGCCTGCATACATAAGGTAGTCTGATTCAAAGCTATCCGTCAAGGAGCTGACGCGACGCGACGTGACGTGACGTAACATGACATACCTAAGGTACCTGGGTAGTTGCAGATTGTTAGTTACTTTATTTATATGTTTTACGACTGCTATCGTCCCCGGTTGCCGCTGCTTCCACTCGGGCCCTTGGGAGGGTCTCGGACGAGGAGCCTCACCTTCCCATCTCCAATCTCGATTCCTTGGTCGAGTATGTCCACCTCCTCTTCCTTGGCCGAGCCCTTCTCCTTCTCCCCGTCTCGGCTCAGCGACTTGTCCCAGCTTCGAGCGTCGATGCCCAGGATCCCGCCCATGCTGTTGCGGTCACCCGGCACCGAGAACTCCCGGTACGCGTACCTCCATTCGTTGAGGAACGTCCGGATCGCCTTGCCCACCTTGTCTTTCCCATTCTTGCTGTGGTGGCCGGTGCCGGTGATCGCGTAGATCGGTCTAGCTTCCTCGCTGTTCTCCAGGAGGACCTTCTCAAGATAGTCCACCGCCTCCTCGGGATGCAAGCCATGGAGGTCTACGAAGAACTCCGGGCACGACGCATTGCTCTTGTTGCGCTCCTCATACAGTTCTCGAGCCGCTTCACGGTGAGCCTTTCGCATGAGGTCGTTTTCACTCTGACCTCGGAGGCTAAGCGCCTTCGCTGCCCGAGCATCATTGCGATTCCAAGCTTGCGCGGCACTGAGATCACCATTAGTGTCTAGCAGGGTAGGACGTCGTTCAGAAAAAAACAAACCTCTGTAGGAACTTATTACGCAGGCCGCCGTGCTTGATGGCTTCCTGCCGAGCCTTTAGGTAGCCCTTGTTAGCTTTATCTCCCGTCTCGAGCCACGGAATGTGCTTAGGCATGGAGATGGCCTGGGCAGTAGCGCTGTTTTCCCCATTCTTTACGTTGGTAGCACTCCCATTGCGACCGATCTTCTTCGAATCCTGTCGAGTAGTCACCGGTGCAGGAGATGGAGACATTTTCACTATGTCCGCTAGGGAGCTTGAAGTAAAGTTCTCCTTGGGTCCATGCCCGTGTCCACCCCGCTTCCCATGGTGTTTCTTGCTGGGCTTGGAGGTAGCCGATCCAAGAGAAGGAAAAGCATCATTGTCATCTATGGAAGGTGCGCTCATCCCTTCCTTTGCTGGAGCTTGATGTCGGCTATTGGGACGCGAGCGAGACCGAGGCCTGTCGTACGCATGTGACGGCTTCAGCCCCGGCGGCGGGGTCATCCTGGCATTCGGGTAGTTGAAACTGGCGGCGTTAGGGTTGAGCTCCGGAGTGCCCGGCCTGAGTGACGGGAAGGAACCCAAGTCCTGCACTTGAAGATTCTGCGCCTTCTGTGGCGGCGTTCGACTCCCGTCCACAGTAAGCCGGTTCATCAGATGAGCAGGGTCGTGGGAGAAGATACAGGTATCCCCCGCTAAACAGTTGCCCATAACCCAGTATCTACTCATGTCAGCAACTTTATATACACGAGTACATCGGCACATGGCATTAACTTACTTGCAGAGATGATTGCTCAGATCATGGCTAAATCGGCAATCCGCCCGGAGACATTGTCCGGTAGATAAGTAGAACTTGCATATAATGCCGGATTTGTGCTGAGCCGACGGAGTAGAGGGTCGCTTCTGCCCATCTGGTGTCAATGACTTCCCGATCAACACACTCTTAGATTCAGGTGCCAGCATGGAAACGTCCGTGCCATCTTGACCCTGGGTCTCCATGATGGCGGAGATAGTAGCGCTTAAGTCGTACCCATGCATGGCGAGAGCTGCCTCAATCTCTTCGTCTGTTTTCGACTGACCAAGTATAGACCGCAACATGTCGTAAGGGGTCATGTCTGTCTGCTGGGCAGAGACATACTCGGGTGCGGCCGCATTCAAGCTTGTGGAAGTCCCCAAGGACGAAGAGACGCTGGCAGCATCGTCGCTTACGAGCCAATCTACGTTTTCGATTTGTATGTCACCAAATATCTCCTGTGACGGGCTTGTATCACTAGCAAACTCGTAGGCATTCAGGTTTGGACTATGGGGGATGGCCGGCGCAGCGAACGCGAGACGGGGCGAGGGGCGAGGCGAAGAGAAAGGCGAGACAGTAGACGATTTGGTCCTACTGAGGCTCGTCGGCACAAACCCGGGGGGAGCCAAGGGACTCACTCCCAGGCGAGGCGACCCCGACAAGGGGGTAGAAGAGCGTTGCCACGAGGCTGGCGATGGTCGACGGAGGATCGTCTGCCGGATCGGGGGAGGTGAAGTGGCAGAGCCGCCTCCATCGCGGTATCTCCAAAGCACGTCTAGTATAATATTCTCAAGGGAGGACCCGGTCAACGTGGTCTCCTTCTTGAGCAACTCCTCCAGCTTATCCGTCTTGTCTTCATCCTCGAGGCTCGAGTCCTGCAGAATAGGGAGGCATATCTCGTATGTCTCGTCGGAAACCATGGTTGCACAGGTGTATTTGTATTGGAGCGAGCATCTAAGTGAGGTTTCTCCGAGGGATGGAAGACAAGAAAAGAGTCTGGTCGGTTATCGAGTGAAATCTACGGGCTGTATGGGTAGGCGAGCCGGTCTACAAGGCTGACTGGGTGATGTGGTATCAGCAAAAACGTTGTCTTCATGTCAGACCGTAAGCCTCTGGACAGGCTTACCCTAAGAACACAGGAACAAAGGAACGTTAGTCATATTATTTATAGGAGGGCTATACAGTCGATGCGTTGCTTCGACGTGTGCCACTCGAGAAGAGGAACCGTCCAACCGTGGACCGCGCGAAAAGGGGAAGTGCTAACTAAAGGATAAGTGCCACGGGTGGTAGGCAACAACTAGCATCATGCGAACGCTGCAAGACGAACGGGACAGGAGATCTCAAGATTAGGATAGGTGTGGCTCTGAGGCTATTGTACTGCAGGTACAGAAGGTGCCGGAGGTGTAAGGAGAGGAACCGTGGCACCAGGCGTGCACGGGGTAGGGAGGCAGTGAGGATAAGGAGGACAAGGAGGGTCTACCGAATGTATATAGAAAGTAGTACGAGGTAAAGGGTGTTGGATCACAGAGGTGATAAGTTGCTGGTAATGAGATGAAGAGGTGATGAGAGTGAGTACGAAGTACGGATAGAAGTTGGATAGAAGGGGAACATCGAAGATGACAAGGTCTCAGGTCCCAGGTCTCCGGCCTCAGAGGTCAACTGAAGTGAAGGTAAAGTAAAGCAGCAAAGCAGAGCAGAGCAAAGAACCAGAAGAGACAGGAAGCCTCGTCGCCCGTCGGAACTCAGCTGCATGTAGCTTAGTACCTCCCTTCCACTAGGGACCTCCAGGGCTCCTGCTAGGGACCTAGGTATGTATGTATGTAGGTACTCCAAATTGTTGTACCTCCTTATCCACTCTTGTACCTAACCGTACCTGGCGGAGCGGCGGAGGTAGGTACATGCAACTAACGAGCTGGACAAGCCACTCAATGTCGATGTTGCCATTCACTGCTATTACAACTAGTAGTCTAGTACCCTCTAATGTCCTATTACTGGACGGGACCCAGTGGGCTGGTGCTGTGGCAGCACCTGCACTCGTTGACATCAATGGCTGGGGGCTGCTGGCACATCCATCTACAGCTAGCCTGGGCCACGGGGAGACCGCGTGCATACGTACATACATACATATATATGTACATACATACAGTCATCCAGACAACCACCAAACAGCCCAAGCAGCCGGGCTTTGATTAAAGTGAATCAACCGACCACGAGCCACTCGTTCCCAGTCTTCCCGGTCTCACTCGCTATCTCCATCTTGCCCATCATGCTCGTTCATTGGACTCTCAACCTCATTGGAGTCAGCATGGGAGTTCCCGTTACCCATGGGCCAAGGGGCACTACGAATAGGACCATGTGCACATGTATGTGTTCACCTTCTTCCTAGGTACCTCCTACTCCTACCCCATACATACCTCGTACATATGTATGGGTAGGAGTATGGTGTATGGACTGCCTTATCATAGCCGTCAAGCTTCCAAGTTGGAAGCTCGGCCAGTCAGTTCAATTAGCCTTACCGGCCGTACCTAGGTACAAGAAAAACCCCGTACAGAATTGCATGTGCGCCTGTTGCAGAAAAGTCCCCCAACATTTAACATTTCATGCAGGTGCTTGTACTGCGGCTTCTTCCAACAGGACGATCCAACAATAGTCGTTGTCCTGATAACCTTGTAAGGTGGAAGCTGCTCGGTGCATCGTACCTCCAGGGCTGAGTACCAATAGTCAGCCGTACTACATACATACCTATCATACTATACTATCTCCTGTACTTGCGTGTGCTTTATAGCATGTAAGTGGTTCCAACTTACCACCTACATACCTACCGGCAGGTAACATTACCTGGAGCAAAGGTTCAGGTTGTTTACTGAGGTACCTTGGACTTATGTAATGCCATCGCGGCAAGGGAAGCATGTGCTTCAACTCTGGACCCTCCGGTCTCCTTTTCCAGGGGCACCACCATCGATGGCCGTACTTCTGAACTACATACCTGCATAGTACCTACCTAGGTACTTATAGCTGTCGGTGTTCCACTAAACATTTAAAGCTAGGATCCCTACACGTAACTTGAAACATACGCCAACAATGAACGTTGGAAGGATTACGTAGTAGTATACAGCCTTATCTCGGCCGGCTCCAACTTTTCCATATCGATCTACGACGAAGTGTAAGTTCCTCGACGTTCAAGCATCCCACCTGTTATAAGATCGAGGAATTTGGAAAAGGCAACATGGGATGATAATACCTAGGCAACCGCGGTCTGTCTATAGGCACTGAGCCTCTGAGCCTCTGACCCTCTGACCCTCTGACCCTCTGACCCTCGAAATTTCTCCTCGTTACGCAAACAGACACAGTATGGCCCATGTGAAACACACTTGTCGTAGGTTGGCATTCCTCGCAAGCCACCTGGAGAGTCATAAAAATCACGTCATAGAAGGAGGATGAACGCAGACGTAGGATTTTGTATTTCAAGTGCATGTAGTTGCACACAAGCATACCTAGAAATGCAACATATATACATATATGTGTGTATGTGTGTATGTGTGTATATATAGCAGAGAAGGCTAGTCGAAGACACCACTCTCACAGACAGTTTTCCCAAGCGGCCAGATCAAGGTATATCTTCATCGCTATCCCCAGAACTAAAGCCAAAACTGAACCCTCCTGTCCCGGTTTCGGACTCTTTGTTGTTGCTGTTGCTGCCAACCGTCTCTTCCCACTTCCGCTTCTTCCCCTGGTTTCTTCGTTCCACCTCCGCCAGGGCGTCCGCGAGGAGCTCCGGATACTGCTTTTTCAGGCGCTGGACGAACATGTCGAAAGGATCTTCCACGTCCTTCTTGAAACCGGTGACTTGGTCCGGCTTGTCGCGGAGGAAGGAGAGCACGTCGGCCAGGTGCGATTTGGGCACGAAGTTCTGGGTTAGAGCTATGCCATCTTCTAGATTCACCACCAGGTGCCACCACCCGCTCGGCACGTGCAGGATCTCTCCTGCTTTGCAGACACCCTCGACGCAGCCGGGTTGCCTTCGAGCTTCGGCGTGGAACTCGAGCAGCCACTCTGCTATGCTGAGCGGACTAGTGACCTCGCTGCTATCCTCGGAGACATAGACGCCCGGGACCTGCGTCTTGGGAGGGAACATGATCCAGTACTTAGAGCCTTGTATGACAGCGTTCCATGCCGACGTGCTGTTTGGGTCTTTGTGGAACGTTGAGCCGCTCCGCGCGGGGCCGATGATGAGCCAGCGATGTGCCGGCCTTTCCTGGCCGAGCAACTCGAACAAGTCCGAACCGAAGCTTTCAGGTGGCCAATACACGGAACCCTGGTCGTGTCCGATCCGAATGTTCATCTTCTCCGCAAAGCTTCGATCAAACAGGTACAACGGACTCTCGTCATCGTTGTTGGTCATGTAGTCATGGTACGTAGAGAAAGGCCAATCCACCGCTTCCGCGCGGAATTTGATGCCAGAATACTGGTTTAAGAGACTTTCGATGCTCCATTCGCTGAAAACCGGCCACTCCTGGATGCATTTGGTCAGGATGAAGGGCCTGTTGCTCCAGTGTTGTGCGAACTCTTCATACGTGAGTGTCTCGAGTCGGTTGATGTGGTTTGCTTGGGGTATGTTGGAAGTATATTTTTCCAGGACGACATGACTACAGGCAAACGGCCTATGCAACACGTCTGAGAAAACACTATCACAGTTGACCTCGGCCTGTTGCCTAGGAAGGATTTCAAGTAGCGTAGCCCTCCAGGAGCCTCTCCAGACTATCTGAGCTTGTGACCTGTCGTGATATTAGCCTAGTTGTCGACTCATTGGTGAGTCAGACTCAGAACGAGATGCTTTGGTGAACGGGTGCATTATTGGCTCTTGCGGCTTATTCGAGCTAGGGCACAAATCCATCTCGATGGTAGACGATGGATGGTAGCCAAAATTGACTACATAAATAGACACTAAACACATAGGGGCTGTGACTCACTCAAGAAACAGGGGCTTCCATAACTCGTCAGAGCGGCAAAAAGCGTAGAGAAAGCGGCAGGTTGCTCCTAAGATGCTTAACGAATGGGGTTCGAGATATTCTAGGAACTGTAGAAGCATCTCATCTGGGAGTAGGCCAAGGCTACCAAGTGATTGTCGTGCAATGGGACCTGATGCAAAATACTGGTTGCCCAATGGCTTAACACCGAGAGGATGGGTTGGAATAGGGATGGAATTTGATGTAGCCTCAGCTGCGGTGGCATCCTCCAGCATCTCGCTCCTAATGTCCCATGATGCTCCTGGTGCTCCTGGTGCTCCTGGTGCTCCTGGTGCTCCTGGTGCTCCTGGTGCTCCTGGTGCGCCTGACACGCCCGGACCAGCACCACCAGCACCACCAGCATCACCGTAGCTGATATCCTTGCTAAACAACATGAGGCTTGACGGAGTTAGGATTTGAGTTGGTGCTTTATTTCTAACGTCTAACACCTAGACCGTACCATTGAAGATCCCGAACTCAGTATCTAACTAGTTCGAGAGGCGAGACAGATTGGCAGGACAGATGGATAGACAAGCTGACAAGGCAGCTACCCAGATGGCAAGGGTATCTATGCTTATTGTTAGGCAGCGAAGGTGCACTGTTCCCGTTCCCGTTGTTCATGTGAAGTTGCGGATAGCAAATGCCCCTTTGAGTAATTTATTGCCGAAAGTATGAGTCGATTCCCACATCATTTGAGCCTGCATGTGCAAAGCTGGCTGGCTGATGCATGGGATGGAAGAGGCGAATTCCCGGTTTTTCGATACCTTAGGTAAAGTGTGTATGTATAGGTACTACCTAGCATGTATACCAGCAGGCAAAGCCAACGATAGGGCAATGATGCAGGTGGGATTAGGTTGGCACGGTTAGGTACCTATTATAGTGCCCTGAATGTCATACCACGGCAGCATGGAGGGGCTTGAGGGGCAACGTTGGTGGGACCGTGGAAGGGAGCAAGAAGGCAGCGAAGGCTGGGTACATGCCCAAGTGCGTACGTAGAACTAGAAAAATAATTAAAACGTAAAGAAAAAACTTTCCGTCCAGGCCAGTGAACCCTGTCAAAGCAGGTTACCCCACTAAGTCACAGCTGGTAGGTAATCTTATCAGCGCTCGGACAGGCTCAGACAGGCTCCGACAGGCGCAGACGGACCGCCACCCAGAATTCACCCATAATTTTTTTTTCTCCCCCTCCAGGCAGGCGACCCGCCTTTCACCTACTTCCTGGGGTTACAAGATAAACTTGGGAATTTTTTTTCCTACTTTCCCTTACCCAAAATCTCTTCAGATTTTCCACAACAGCATCCACCCGATACGAACAACCGCCTCCGTGGAAGATATAACTCTCGCAATAAGCTGAGAGTATAGATTCCATTTCGTTTCTCGTAATTTAATTCTTTTCCTCCTCGGACTTCCCTTGCTTTTCGCAGCAAAGGTCCCGCGCACACTTGTCGAACATCTCGACCCCACCACCGATCTTCCGATTCAGACTTCTTGAATTCTAAGCAGAGCTTGGAATTCAGGCAGCCTCATCCAACTCAACCGCAAACATGGCTGACAAGGGACTCGAGGACATCGAGCAGTCCCAGATCGAGTCCAACTATGACGAGACCGTCGACTCCTTTGACGAGATGGCCTTGAAGGCCGAGCTCCTTCGAGGTAAGTTGATAGATAACACCGCCCTGTGATAAGGACCGACGCGAGATTATTGTCTCCAGGTTTCATCGGAAAGACAACAACTAACGTGGATTCGCAGGTGTCTACGCCTATGGCTTCGAGCGCCCGTCTGCTATCCAGCAGCGTGCCATCATGCCGGTCATCAAGGGTAAGTCGATTCTACTTGCGACATTTCCCCTCCGCCCTCTGCCCTCCGTCTTCCCCCCTCTCCTCCCCCTCCCCCTCCTCTCTCTTTCCCTCCATATATCCCTCTCCTTGCTACCTACTCTCACCTCTTGACTATTTGATTGTTTCTCTCTCTCCCTCCTCTTGTTCTGCAGCACTTCTGGTTACTAACATGCGACAGGTCACGATGTGATCGCGCAGGCCCAGTCCGGTACTGGCAAGACCGCTACTTTCTCCATCTCCGTTCTCCAGAAGATCGATCCCGCCGTGAAGCAGTGCCAGGCGCTTATCCTTGCCCCCACCCGTGAGCTTGCTCAGCAGATTCAGAAGGTTGTCATTGCCATCGGAGATTTCATGAACATCGAGTGCCATGCTTGCATTGGCGGAACCAGCGTCCGTGATGACATGAAGGCCCTTCAGGATGGTCCTCAGGTCGTTGTTGGAACTCCTGGCCGTGTCCAGGACATGATCCAGCGACGATTCCTCAAGACTGACGGCATGAAGATGTTCGTCCTTGACGAGGCCGATGAGATGCTTTCGGTATGTTCCTACCCTCCCTATTCCCATCCATATCGCTACTTCGCAGCAGTCGCTAATACTTGGGATTACAGCGTGGTTTCACCGAGCAAATCTATGACATTTTCCAGCTCCTCCCCCAGTCTACCCAGGTCGTTCTTCTGTCCGCTACCATGCCCCAGGATGTCCTTGAGGTCACCACCAAGTTCATGCGTGACCCCGTCCGTATTCTCGTGAAGAAGGACGAGCTTACCCTCGAGGGTATCAAGCAGTTCTACGTCGCTGTCGAGAAGGAGGAGTGGAAGCTTGACACTCTCTCCGATCTGTACGAGACGGTCACCATCACCCAGGCTGTCATCTTCTGCAACACCCGCCGAAAGGTCGACTGGCTCACCGACAAGCTTACCGCCCGTGACTTCACCGTGTCCGCCATGCACGGCGATATGGACCAGTCTCAGCGTGACCTGATCATGAAGGAGTTCCGCTCTGGATCTTCCCGTGTCCTGATCGCCACGGATCTCCTCGCCCGAGGTATCGATGTCCAGCAGGTCTCTTTGGTCATCAACTACGACCTGCCCGCTAACCGCGAGAACTACATCCACCGCATCGGACGAGGTGGTCGTTTCGGCCGGAAGGGTGTTGCCATCAACTTCGTCACCGCGGAGGATGTCCGCATGATGAGAGAGATCGAGCAGTTCTACAGCACTCAAATTGAGGAGATGCCCATGAACGTTGCCGACCTCATCTAAGCAACCACCCAGACACGACTCGTTACGCCAAAAAGTTCCTTTGTCCTTGCATAGGGATACATACATTTCACGCGCATCTTGGGGCAGTGCCCGCCTAGTGGAGGCGGGTTGCCTCGGGGTTCGCTAGACAGGAGGACATACGTTTCTTATCATGATCTAGCCGGTGTCATACACATGCAGTTGACAGAGGCCGGGATCGGAAAAATGGTATCGCTTGATGATGCATCTGGGGCGTGATGGCTAGGTTCCAGCACCTAATATGATGATAGGTGCACTCAGACTTCGCCGACGGTGTTCGGTTGGGTTTCTACTTGCGTTTCTTTTGATGATGTCTGTACCTAGGCCGCCAGATTCCTCAATAAAGATTTCCTAAAGCTTTAAACAACTTGCTCTTGTTCGTCAGTTTCGTGTGATTGGCTGATCATATTTGCGTGCTTGATCATTTCTTGTTCAGGGTCCATACAGGCTGGCTACAGTGTGTCCTGACAATGAGTCACGATGCCCTGAAATTTAATCACGTTTCAACTACGGCGAGGGTATGAAAGACACCCGAGCATACTAACTATGCTTTGTATTCTCTGACCCTCGATGATGTGATAAAAGGGGGTTGAAACGGCCAGGAGATAACTACGTTATGGCCAGGTGAATACCTAAATATGTTACTGCCTAAGATTATACGCATTGCCAGTCGAGAATATACCTTGGTAAGCAATTAATTGGTTTTACTACAATACCTAGGTAGCCGTTATGATATCTCCAACGATATCTAGATTCCAAGGCGGTCATACCTGCCTTGCCTTCATACGTACCTACCTAGGTATAGGTACGTTCCCACAGTCCATGTGATTATAGTAGGGAGGTATGTCCTTGCCTCTTTATGAAAAAGTGTCGTGCCTTCCATACTTGATTACATCCAGCAAGATGGATTTGTGTTGCTGTCTCCCTTTTCTCAAGGTATTCCTTTATTGCACCAGAACCAGAACCACATAATGCCCTTCAACTTCAACCGTCAAGTCTCTCAAGTTCCAATCATGGATATCTGAGTCAAAACTCCCACACCGCCTAGACTTAGCATTTTTATCTTCTCTTCTGCCTTGCTATAATTTTTACCTTTGTGTCTTCACTGCTCGGTATTCCTGCCTCTAGCAGCCATGGCGGATGACGATCTGGTGTCATTAGTCCTGATGGGCGACAGGGAGGAAATGCGATACATCGAATCAATGGCCACATCCTGGGAGTTACAGCAGCATAGAGACCGCCTTCAATCCAATGGTACCAGCATCTCCGAACACAGCGGCCAGATCCTCAGGCTCGAAACCAACTTGGAAAGCTTCCAGCATGGCGTGGCCAACTTGCGTACAAGACTGGCAAGTGTAGAGTCGTCTCATCAACAGCTAGAGTCTTACATACAGACCAACCGTGGGCACCAGGAGGAGCACAAGGCTACACTGACTCAAGTCGTTGAAGACATCGGCCTCATCAAGGGTAAGTGTGCTTGACAGGAACACCCCCGACAATATTCCACTGGGCCACGATGATTGGACTAAAATGGTCCATAGTGCAAAATCAGTCAACATCTGCAGAGATGCTTGAGCTCCGGAATGATGCGAATGCCAAGCATGAACAACTATGTAGAAACCAGGACGACTTGAAGGAGCAATTGAGTGAGATTCTTCGACACGTACAAGCCAGTAGCAGGAAGCACTCCCGACCTAGTAAGTGCAATGCCATCGTACCTATGATTCTGTTGTAGCTTTTGACCAGATGATCAGGGTCGCCAAGTGGTTCTATGCATAGACCTGAGGCTGGGACACCACGAAGACAGCGGAGTCATTCCCAAGTCAGATCCCAAACTGCATCTCCTCCTCCAGACTCCCCTCGACTACTACCGGACCCCCTTCAACTAGCGCAGGATCCTTCCGAACTACTACGGTGCCTCCCCGAGCAGCCACAGGTTCCTCATGTACCACCATTGCAGGAGATCCCAACCACTGGCACGTCCTATCAAATACCCGAAACACTGCTGCACATACTCAGCCGTTTATTCAGCCGCTTATGGAGTGATTTCTGCCGAATACGTAGTGATGTTTACCGTCAATACGAGATCAGTCGGCGGAGAAATGAAAGCCACTTCGTTCAGACTTTTATTCGGCAGTGTCGTGGAGAGCTAAAGGATGTTTTAATCGAGTATCTCGCACATATATACCCCGACCAGTGTAGGATGTCCAAAATCAAAACATATAAGGAGGGTGGATTTCACAGGGTTTTGGTTCTAGCTTGTCCCGCAAGATTGAGTTGGGCGCAGATCACAGCGGTAGGAAAGCTCTGGCACCAAGACATGTCAGATCTAATGAAAGCTGGTCAAAACTAGTCTCCGGGAATGTTCCTTGCTTTTATCTACTGATATATTGGTAGTTTGGGAGTATATAGCAATTGAACACCTTGATCCAAAGGTTGAGGGGAGGAGAATATCCGATTTAGGTACGCAGAAGGATAGTTTTCTATCAAAACTTATAAGCCTTTATCGCTACAAACAACTTCTAGTTTGAGTATAAATACCTCGAAATGTCGTCGACAAGTTTCGTTTGGGGATGCTACCGCTCAATAACCTAGCATAGTACGTACTAGGTATCTTTACAATCTGAGCAGCATTTCGAAAGACGCGAGGAGAATTATGTCACATCATACGTGAATCCCTCAAGGTACATGAGCATACGCCAAAACAGCCGTCTTGGACATGGTATTATCTCTACATTCAGGGTCAAGCCAGGGAAGACAGGCAGGATTGGTAGCCATGTATCAAAGGGCCAAACGTTTTGCGTCCTCGGCCAAGCCCGACGTATCGAGACCCGTATACTTGTTGATCCACCCCAGCACCTCCTTGTGCCAAACCAGGGAGTTCTCGGGCTTCAGAACCCACTACATGGTTGCCGTCAGCAAGGCCAGCAGAGCAGCTGAAGGATGGCTGTTGAAGAAGGGGGAAAGGGGGAAAGGGGGAAACTAAAACAACTCACGTGGTTCTCGTCCGGGAAGACGACGAGCCGGCTCGGCACGCCGCGCGCCTGCAGGACGTTGAAGGCGGCGAGCCCCTCGGAAATGGGCAGGCGGTAGTCGAGCTCGCTGTGGACGACGAGCTGGGGCGTCTGCCAGTTCCCAGTGTGCGCCGCCGGGTCCCAGCGCTCGTACCGGTCGCGCGCCTCCCACAGCGTGCCCCCCATGTCGTGCACCACGAAGAACAGCTCCTCCGTCGCCCAGTCGCTCATCGTGCTGAAGATCCCGTCGTGGCACACCAGCGCCTTGAAGCGCCGCCCGAGCGGCTGGCCTTGGATCCAGTCTGTTTTTTGGGGGAGGTATCATGTTAGAAAGTTATTTATTTATTTATTTTCTTTTTGTTTCTTTCTTCTCGACTCAAACTTCGAACTGAACTTTACGGAACGGAACTCACTTATCATGTACCCGCCGTAGCTAGCCCCCAATGCCACGGCATTATGCGTGTCGACGTACGGCAGGTGGCCCTCGATGTGTTCGAAGCAGTTTACGAGGTCGTTGTACGGGCGCCCGCCCCACTCGGTGGCGATGCCGTCCGTCAAGGCCTGCCCGTAGCCCGTACTGCCGGTCGGGTTCGGCATCACGACCACGTAGCCCTGCTCGGCGAAGATGGCCGGATTCCACCGGGTCGACCTGTGCGTGTGCGTGTGTGCCTAGGTTAGTTTGTTTTCGAGACATTCGCTAAGACGCTAGTTGGGATTTATTGGGGCATGATCAGGAAACTGTAACGATCGGATCGTGGGAATGTGTGTGTGTGCGTGCTTGCTTACCAACTCTCACCCCATGCACCCTGCGGTCCGCCGTGGATCAAGAACGCGAGCGGGTACTTCTTCTCCGGGTCGAACGAGGACGGCTTCATGACGAGGGCATGGCACCGGTACTCGCCGCCGGCGCCATCGAACCAGAACTCGTCGAACTGGCTCTGCGATAGGCCGAACGACCTCCCGCCCTTGGAGCTCGACGACACCACCTGCATCTCCGGGAATGCGTCTTTGCCCCCGGACTCGGACTCGGATGATCGCGGGTCCAGGATCGCATACGCGGAGCTCTCGACCAGCGAGCTGGCGTTGAGGAACAGACGCTCGTCGCCCTTGCTGCTGCCGTTGCTGTTGCTACCGTCCGTTTTCGGCGCCGTGGTGAGGTTGAAGAAGTCGCCGACGGTGCCGTCCCGCGTCAGCTGGCGCGGCAGGGCCTTCGCGGCCTCGAGCGGGCGCGACGGCAGCTTGAACAGCGCGCTGCGGCCCTCCTTCTCGGCCGTGACGTACAGCTCCGAGTCGTCGTTGCTCCAGACGATCGTCTCGGGCCGCAGGTCCCAGCCGCCCTCGCCGTCGTCGGTCGCGTAGAACTCCTGGACGTTGGCCAGGTCGTTGCCGGCGACGTCGGGCAGCAGCAGCAGCCGCCACTTGTCCGACTCGTACTGCCGGTGCCGCATGCGCTTGAAGGCCACGGCCGACCCGCCGTGCGAGAACACCGGGCTGCCCGTGTAGCCCTGCAGCGCGCCCGTCGGGACCAGTTGCGGCGGCCGCGGCGGGGCCGCTTCGGTGAACGTCCGGAGCGGCACGTAGTACAGGTCCGTCTTGGTCCACAGCGCCGGGTTCAGGTCCGGGTCCTTGGATACGAACACCAGGCCCGCCGGCCCGATGTCGTAGTCCCCGGCCCCGCCGAAGTTCGGCACCGGGCACTCGAGCCGCGTCCCAGCGAGGGCGTTGACCAGGCCCGGCTTCTGTAGCTCGTAGGACTCGTTCTCGCCCTTGCTTTCACCCTCGCTTGCGCCCTCGCCTTCGGTCTTTCCCTCCGACCCCTTCTTCGTCTTCTTCAGCGCTCCGTACCATACCGCGTTCTTGTTCTCGCCCACGTACGAGTCCCAGTGCCGCACGAAGAGGCTCGAGTAGACCTTCGCGCTGGAGAAGGACGTCTTCTTCTTCTCTTCCCCGTCCGCCACCGGGTCGTATAGCTCCCCCGACGGCGTGGTCGGCGCCGTGCAGGCGAACGCGATGGTGCCGCCGCCGATGTCCTTGACTTTGATGTTCGCGATCAGGCCCTTGAAACTGCTGATCTCTTGTGGGCTGTGGGAGCAGACAGGAACGCGCCAATGGTCAGCTTCACCGGTGTCTTTCGACCATGCTGCTCTGTACCTGGCTGCATGCATAAAGCCAGCGAGGCGAGGGGTGTAAGTGGGAGAAGAGGGCGGAGGACTTACTCTGCGCCGGGCCGCGTCACGTCCGCCAGCATCAGGCGCGTGCCAGCGTTGTTGTCGCGGTTGTGCACGAACACGAACGACTTCTCCGAGATCCACGTCGGCTCCGTGTACGCCGGGTTCTCGTACAGCACGGTGGAGGAGCCTGTCTTCAGGTCGAGGACCTTGATCGCATAGCTCTTTGCGTGCGACTCGAAGGAGTATTGCGAGACTGTAGTTCAGGTTAGCTAGCTGGCCCGGACTTTTCAGGATGAGATACCAGTATAGGTATGTCAACAGCTGCTGCTCCTTGGAGCTGTTGAATAAGTGGTTACTCACCCGTGTAAAGGGCATGCGTTCCCGTCGAGTTGGGAACGCCGGAGCTGCGGCGGGGTGCGGAGAGAAGCACCTCGGGCGTGAACTTGGTTGCCGTGACCGTCATGGTGAACTGGGGGACACGAGGTCGATGTCACCGCTCGATCTCAAATTCCGAAGTGCACAGCTTGAAGCTATAACGATTGTAGGTTTGTTTCAGTCGAGCCCAGCTATTCGAACCTCCTATGGTAAGCGGTAAGATGCCTACTTAGGTGGTTGGCAGAAACAACAGGTATAGGTAGATGGACCACTTGAAAGTGATCGAGAACGGCTACTCACTGCTTGCTACGACCTTATAACTAGGACATGATTCCACATTGTGGCCCCAGAGGTGACGGTGCTGCGTATTGGTACTTCCGATTGGACCAGACAAACTATATCCACCCCTGCAAAATCCGGGGTAAAATAGTGCGATTTATAGCAAGGTACAAAGCGGAAAGGGGATATTTCGTACCACCTTTCCAATACCTACCTTTCCGTCGCGTAGATGGCAATGAAAATAGCTACGCGTAAGCTAAGATCTAAACTCTAAGGAGGGGGTATCTCATGCGTCCCATGCATCCCAAGCGTCCCAAGCCGTCATAATAAGCAACACACACAATACAATATAATACAATGCAATTCCGTAAAACGCCGCTGGAAATGCTTTCCAAATCGAAAATGGAAATCCGACCAAGCTCTTCCCGCCCGTGCCGTCCATAATTGCCTGCCTGAGTCGCTACAAATCGATGCCCCGTCCGTGGCGAGACTGAGGCAACGGAGGCAACTAAGGAAATAGGAACACGTACCGTCCCTGGCAGCCGGATAACATAAGACAGATGGGGAGGAAGCACATAGATACGTAGCAAGATCACTTGCGCGCGCCAAAGTTGGTGCGCACCTTCTTGGTCTCGCGCGGCGTGTCGGTCTCGCTCTCCTCATCGGCCCCCGCGGCGGCGGCGCTAGCCCGCGCCTTTTTCTTTTTGGAGCCGCCGCCGCCACCGGGGCCCTTCTTGTCCGTCGTCGCTGAGGTGGGCGTCGGCTGGTTCGAGCCGCCGTCCTTGTCCTTGTTGGCGAACGTGGTCGAGAGCGGGGTGGGCGCGCCGGGGGTGGAGGTCGAAGATGTAGCTTCTGAGCCTTCGGGCTGCTGTAACCGAGAGATTGTGTTAGTAGGCAAGAACATAGAAACGGGTCCATGGACGAGGTTAGGTTAGATGAGATGGGTATATGGTGCAGCATAGCGTATCTTAGCTACTTTGCTAAACCCAGCCCCGATGGGGATGACGACGTACGTTCAGGGCGTTGTAGGAGATGGAGGAGCGCGAGAAGACGCGGTTCTGATCGATCAGGCCGGTGCGACGGCGCTGGGCGGCCGCGCTGGTGGTGCCCTTGGTGTAGTTGTCGAAGCCCGTGATGATGTTGCCCGAAGGCGTGCCCTCGAGATACTCGGTTTCGTGGTTGGCGATGCTCGTCTCGATCTCGGCCTGTTTTGATTGATGTCAGCCTGCCAGCCTACAACAAAAACCTATCGCATGGTCTTGCGACCGAATGAACTGAACCTACCAGCTTCTTCTTGAGGCTGGTCCGCTTCGCCAGCATCGCCTTCAAGCTGGCTCTCTCCTGCTGGTACGTCTGAAGGTCGGCCGGGGAGACGTGGTGATGATCGGGGCGGGCGCCACCGGGGCCAATTGCGGGCTGGGAACTCTCGGCAGCCATGGCGGTGCTGTCTGCGGTTGCCTGGATCGGCTCTATAGTGTTTCGTGAGGTGATAACGAAGCTGGCTTGCCCGCTCGTCGCGTCGGATGCGTGAAGGGAAGACCTCGGGAATTGCAGGTGCAGGTGACGCCGTGACGGGATTCCTTGGTTGCTTTGCAGCTGGTACGAGTTGCTGGCAGCTGTTTTAGCTCAAGCGGGTTCTGACCTTTTTGGTGCAAAGATCCCGTCCAACCAATGCAACCATAGGTAATGCAGCTGAAAACTCGGCCCACCAATTGAAGATAGTTTGCCAGCTGTTAATACTACCTATAGGTAGTTGACATTTCCACGTCCACTGGTGCATGCTGTGAAATGACTGAACCATGCTTCCATTATGAGATTCATTGTAATCCACGGGTGTAGGTATTATATGCACGGTATGTCCAGTGCTCATATTTACACATTACAGCTATCATAAACAACCTTCTCGGTGGGGACATCCAGATGTGCAATCTATTATCAGATTTGCATGATGTATGTTCAGGACAGACACAAGGCTCTTATAGCAACTCTTCCGAAACCTGTACTCATGGGTGATGTTGCCCAATGTTGAGTGAAAGTGGTCAAGGAGAGTTCATATAATCAGGATTCAACAGCTTGTGGCAATATGCCTTCACCTGGCATTTCAATATACACGATGGGAATGAATAGCAGACCAATAGCTAGTGAGTGTGCCTGAGTTATCATATTCGAATCCTTACTTATACGATTACCTCAGGCATATATAGCCTTCATAGTCCGATAGCAAAGATGTTGACAAGGCTATTCATGATCAATAGGGGTCAAAGAACTGGTGTTTTGCCCAGAACATAAGCTTGATAAGCTAGTTGATGGGAACTATTTCATTATCTTGCTGCCTGCTATTCCCTGAGGATATCTTTCAGAGCCTGAAGGAGCCATTCCACAGTTTCTATTATAGGCAATATTGTTCTTCTAGTCGCTTAACTAGTGTTGCAGCCGCATAACCATGGCCTGAAACCCAAGTTTTGAAGGCACTCATTGCAGCAAATAGATAGATCTTAATCTCCGACAACCGTCAGTCCCAAGGGTTCCCTGTACCTTATATGACCGTGGACTTCTGTCATTCTCTTGTTGCATCTTGCATCTCAAGTATGTGGTCACGATGAGTAAAGACGGGCGATGTAGGATTGAAGCCTTTTTTTTTCAGTGCTGTTAGCAGCAGTTGGCTGCCGCCTGACGAACTTACCATAGGTGGTACTACCTATGTCTACATAGTAAAGAAACCCATGAATTCCCGTCGATATTCCGGTCCCATCGTATGTACGTGGTTAGCGCATACTAATAAGGCCATTATGCCTTACATGTATGGATGGATGGATGGATGGATCTAGGAACACGAGGGCGCTTGAACCTTGAATTCTGGGCCCCGAACTTTCGAACTTTCGAACTTTCGCACGCCGGCCGAAAAGCATCGAAGTAGTCGGCGGCGCTAGTTGACCTACGGCACGATTGACTGGATGCGCAATTGGCGAACATGAGCATGAGACCCGAGGCGCCGAAACCGTCGCGCCGCAGTTTCGGTAACACGATTCACTTGGAACTATCGTAATAGGGATAAACATAAAAATGACGTTGGAATTCGGGTACATACATAGAGGTATCTCGAGTTCCATGGTTTTCATGGATGCCAAGCTGGGGGAGGGGGCAACTAGAAGGTCTCGTGGTACCAAACAAGTAAGCTTAAAGTACCCAACGCGGAACGAGTTGCCGTAACCCTGGGTCCCTGGGTCCCTGGGTTCAGAGGAAATCTTGGCCTTAACCTTCTCATGCAATGCCTATACGGTATACGAGGCGCGGCGTTTTCGCAAGGCGAGCAGGGAATGAGAAGGGATTCGTAGAATTTCAGTATAGTTTGACGGTGCACCTGAATGAAGCCTTTCGCTAGGTATATCGCAAATGTACGGTACCAGGTAGGTAGAGGAAGACGAAGAGGTCAGTGGAGGTTTGAAGTATAAACGTGCGGGGCCACTAGTAAGATATGCATGTGGTGATCCGATCCAGTTCTCTGTCATCTGGTACTCACTCCGCCTAATATCGGCCCATTCGCTGACGCTCACTCCGGTCGCCAAGTCCTACATTGGATATGTAATTGTACTAGTGCTTATATACAACCAAGTCCATACAATTTATATGGACCGGAAAGTATATTTACATAAATACAACTTTCAAAAAATGCATAACTGGATAAGCCGATATGCCAAGTTATGGTCCGTATTACGTACGATTTATTCCGAATTTAGCAAAAGTGAAGCTGGCGATATAAGATATTTACAGATTTTTGGTGTTTTGGCTATATATATGCAACCATATAATATGCGACCAGGTTAATAAGCTATTGTAATTGGTGCAATTCTTATATTAATTTATAGCGACAGCATTATTAAAAATAGTGGCAGCTGGATTAGGCGTCGAATTGCAATTAATAGCTTACATGCCAAATACCGTTATAAACATAAATGGGATTATTTACCTTAGGAGAGATACATCTTTTGACATACAAATTGTATGGCATTCAAAAGTATATACGCTAGTATAATTACATGTCCAATGTAGGACTTGGCGACCGGAGTGAACGTAAGTGAACGGCCGATATTAGGCGGAGTGAGTAACCGTACCTACATAAGGTAGGGACACTGTTGATCTCTTGTACCTGTGAGCATCCAGGCTGCCAGGCCACCAGGCCACCAGTATATATATAAGGCTCTACACAAGGTGTCCTTTGATCGACTTTTAATACGTCGTACCCAGCCTTACTTGTGTACGGATTGATGAAGTGCATAACGAATATATACCTAGGTAGGTAGGGCGCATATTTAGAGTGTAGAGCAACCGGCGTCTTCCACGCAGTTATTCCACGTATTCGGGAATTGTCTCTGTTCTGTTTTTAAAAACCGCCAAGGTTCGGGGTTCGGTCAGCACTGAGCAGCGCGTAGGATCCCTCCTCCTAACTGGGACTACCGCTGGTGCACAGAACACCAGAAGGAATCATTCGTCAGCTCATTATCCCGCCTGAGTAGGTAAGTACATACTACCTCATACCTAGGTCGGCAGATAGCCAGGTTGCTAGCTGCAGTAAATACTTCGTACAGTAAACCGAATAAAGTAGCTGCTATTGAGGGCCCAGAACCTGATGGAGTTTTCTGTCTAGCCCGAGCCGTTACACCCGTGGACCCGTCAGTACCTAATGTTAGGTGCAGTATTCGCGGTATGGTCCAGTACCTACCCTGACTCCGTACCTTACTGTTATGTATTGTATGTGTGATCACGGATGGCCTAGGAACATGGCTGTTGTGTGTTATGCCATGCCACCTGCACTTATGTAGTGCCTAGGTATGTATTGTATTGGACCAGTAATGTTGGCTAAGGCGGGTTGGCTGCAACTTTGAAGGAGAAAGTTAGGCGGGCTGGCTGAGCACCTGGAACGTCTGGGGCTGTGACTCGTCTGTCGCCCGTCTTGTACATACATGCTCGTCTTGTACCATAATGGACCGTAAATGGTGGTGGTATCGAACTCCAATTCTTCCACCACCACCACCACCTTCATCCTTCCTCCCACCCACTCCCTTTCCTGCTCCCGACTGCTCGCAACCACTAGTTAAGCATTCCAAGTAACCGCCATCGTTGGTAACAGACGGTTGGGTCTAAAGCAGGTAGTTATAGAAATTACTTACAAGATACCTCTGTCTGCGATATCTGTTACGCCTACCACTCCCATTTACGCTCGTTTCCATTCATCGCCAGATTCTCGTCCACCGCGGTCCACTGTCAGCAGCAAGCAGGACAGCCAATACCTGCTATTAATAATCTAAGGGGTCTCATCCGGAGTCTCACCAATTCGCTCGCTCCAATTTGTGTTGTTTGAGTTGTTTGATTAGGAGAGGGAAGCAGAACCCGAAACACGACATTCCATTGCCATTTATACGTGTGTAATTGAATCATCAATCAAGAGTGGTGCAAAGCGCGACGAACCAAACACGACAGTATCGCATTCACTTGTATCAATTATTCATCAGGGGATAGAGTCTTGCTAAGTCGCCTCGGAAATCAACGCAATCCACTGAGTATTTCTATCGATATACGGGCTATCCAGCATTCGTTACTTCACCTGTAGCCGAGGGTTTCAGTCGCAGCCTTGCCACGGCATTCGGCTGTCCGTCAATCATCTGTGGTCGCAACTCACCTTTCCAATCTTCGTTATTTTATAGTATTTCATAATGGGTATGTCCCCCTATCAGATATACTAGCAGCCTACTAGCAGCATAGAGGTCATCTTCTGCCTGCTGCTACCTGCTACCAACAGATCTCTGACTGACAGCTCTACCTTCAGCGTTACCCGTAACGACAATAATACCCTTTGCCCAACTGCCATCGTGCGCGGCACAATGCTACCCTCTCTACGACGCTAACGGCGCCTGTGTGCCTCCCGCCGCCGCGACCGCCGAAGCTTCTGTTTACGACGCTTGCTTTTGCAACTATGGTGCGCTCCAACCCTTCAAGACGGGTACCGCGGGAGTTTGCGATACGGCATGCGCGGAGCCCACCAACTTGTCCAGCGTGCAGGGCTGGTTCACCAGCTTGTGCGCAGATGCCACTGCCACTTCTACAACTTCATCATCAACGTCTTCAGCTACAGGTGCCGGGAGCAGTTCAGGGGCCCAAAGTGGTGGTGGAGGGAGCTGGTGAGTGCCAAAATTGTGAGCTTGGCACTGGATTACTACTAACATCGTGGTACGTAGGTTTGATGTGCATATGAGATGGGTCGTCATGATCATCATCGTTTTTATCGGCATCGTCGGAATCTGGGTTGGAGCCTGCATCTGGCGGCGGAAGTATCTCAAGAAGAAGGACCGCATGTACGAACTCGGCAAGGGTCTCCCGAGTTCTGTTGCTGTCAACACCCAGGGCAATCTGGTCGGTACCGGGGCTGAGGGAAATAACAGATTTTCCAGCAATCAAGGACTGTTTTCGTCGGGATCCAACGCCGAAAAAGTGAGACGATAGACGGAACGCAGCCTGAGACTCTACAGGTTGGCGAACGAAACATCACACTATCCTGGTATATCACATCGCGCATGATCGATATCTCTAAGCTCTGGAATTGCGGCTCGAGCGAAGTTTGCGCTTACGGCGACCGACTGAGCTTCTCAGGATACGAAACCAGAGGTCTTCCGAACACGACGTGCGATTGATCTGTACCACCTTTAGCAGAGACTATGAAATAAAATATGATGGAGGGGGCGTTGGGGCGGTTGGCAGCTATTATGAGCTTTTTTATACTGATTCTTTTTTCTGGCTGTTTTCTTGAATACCTCAACGGCGCATTGGAATAGGCTACCGGTTAGGCGAGAGGACAGTGCCATAACACGCACGATCGGTGGACGCGTACATATCATTATCAACTTTGTCTCTTGTTCCCATCCCAAGAGATATGAGACAGGCGGATGCTGTCCATAGTAAGAGTATATGGAGGAGGGGAGAGCAAAATGGAGGGAGGGGAAAGATACCAGAGACAACGAGATTCTCATTTGTGGCGCATAGAAAACCTGTCTTATCATAGGCAACCTCGCCAGGGCAGGAGGGTAGAGCTTGGGGCCGCTGCTATGGCTTCTATTTCCCCTGTGTCTGTATCTTGCTGGCGTATGTAGGTGGGTGGATTCGCAATACTTTACTTGATACCAAAATCGAGATTCTTCAAATCATGTAGGCAAGCATCGATTGGTTCGTTGTTAGGTATACTTAAACGCCAGCCAGTCAGCCAGGTCAGTCCGTGAGTGCTAAGAGTGAGCCTCACTGAGCGAGCAGCTTACTCAAATAACAAGGGAAGCAATATATGACAAAGGCCATACATCAGCCATTTAAGGGATGTCACAATGTCAGATGTATACATACTTACATCCTTCGACTATATCTACAGACCATTATCAGAGGCAACACTATCTTCCTGGCTCATGCGGTGGCCTCGTAGTTGATTCTGTGTCGCATGTCCGACCCCCTTTTCCCAAATTCATTTATGCTTCTTTTTATGCCTATAACATCCTCTTATTAAAAAGGAAAAGGGAGTGGGGATGGGATGGAATGGGATTGGAGTGAATCTGTAAGCTAAATTCTTCCAACACCACCCATATAAGGTGTAGACTACAAGATTCAACTATGTCATACCGTTAGAGTTGCTATCTATGAGCAGATCCTGGCCGAAAACCTTCGCGATTTGCCTCCATCCCGCCAGAATATGAACCGGGAAAGGAGCTGCCTGGATCGGAGGGGCTAGCTCTAATTTGTAAGAGATAGCAATATCTAGATTCTAGATACAAGGAGCCTTTTGCATACGCGTCGGTTTCGTCTCATTCTTATGTGATCAATTGCGGACTTCCCCCAATTCCATCGTCCAGGACTTCTTCAACATACGTTCTCAACCCTTTGCTTCACTATGCTCAGTATGAATGTGGATAGATATGGGATTTGATTTCTACGTGTCAGGGAACTTGTCTATGACTACGTCAACGGCAACTTGTGCATATTTCTTGCCATCCCATACTGAGGAGTGGAAATAGTGTGTACATCAAGATCGGGCATAATGCATTGGCAAAGACGGTCCCCGGCTCATGACTCTCTACCCTCGAATATTTACATTATGTCACTTGGTCGCTCAATATCCAGTATCAATTGTAACAGATCATATTGTTTCATAAGTTTCGTAAGTGTATTTCGTCATCTAGTCATAAGTTGAGGGCGGCCTCTTCTAAAGGGGGTGGGAGAAATTGGAGGTTTGGGAAAAGGAGGTGGGGGTGGGGGGCGGAGGAAAGAAGATAGGGGGAAGCTGAAAGACAAGGCCAGTTGTTTCCATCCCCTCCCCCACCTCCCTTCCCTTTTTCCTTTTTTTATTGTTGTAGTTGTTAATATGTGGAAAGAAACATGATAAATAAAATTGAACAAGACGAAAAGAAAGAAGAGGAAAAGTCGTGAATGAATCCAAAAGCCCAAGCACCATGGTCTATCTTCTACAACCTTCCGACAACCACCAGAACCATTTCCAGCAATCTTCCTTCTTCCATCTGATCTGACACCGAACTATGTATGAGCGGCACTGAGAGAAAGCAACGCAGGCCGCCATAACCGCAGTCCGTGTATCCGGACACGATACTGGAAAGCCTTGTTGTCCACCGACCCATACTTAGGCTCCGAGCGGCTGGGGTGTACTGGCTGTAACACACCTCGAGTGTTCCGCGTGGTCAACCAATTTCGTGTATCTGATCCGGCACTCCTTTTTGCTGTTCCTTTCTTGCACGTGTTTGACTTGCTCTCCACGACTTCGTGGCGAGAAACCACACTGGCATTGGTACGTTCCGAACTCGGGAGGCGAATTGCAGGTCGTGATATGCTGTATATACTTGGCTGTTTGGCGAAGGTACTGCTTCCCGCAACGGCATACGTATGGTCCCCCATGATTCCTCTGGAATGGAACAGGACATCGCTGAACGGCCCCCCGTTTCTTCGGGTACGTCAGGCGGGGGCGCAAAACCGCCGTATGTTGTGGGCGCACGGGCGTGTCGGCTGCTGGAGAGCTTGGCTCGGAGCCCATCTCGGCGTCGGAGTCCATCTCACCGTCGGAATCCATCTCACCGTCGGAATCCATCTCACCGTCGGGGTCCTCATTTTCCTCGGAAGGGTCTGGGGCTGGCAATCGGCTCGGCGGCGTCGACGTGTCCGGACTCTCACCACTTGCTGTTAAAGTCAGCACTGCACCTCCAGCCGGAGGGCCTGTGTGGCGTGAGGACTCAGTTGGCGCGGAGTGGCTGGGACCCGGACCGTCAGCGTCGTGGTCATCATCTCTAGGGCTAGCATTGGCGGGCGCTTCAAGGAGATTCCCATTGAGAGAGAGGGCAGAAAGCTTCTCGGTCAATTTCCTCTGGACGCCTGGCAGGATGATATTTTGCATTATTTCTGCTCGCTGGCGAGGGTCCTTGTTCGCGAGAAGCGCTGTCAATATCTGATTCGCTTGGTAGCCCAGTTGAACCTCCCGAATGATTGCTTGCTCCAATGCCGCATCGCTCATTGACGCATCGGCGTATGGCTTGGCCGGCCATTGCTGGTTGGGAAAGATGCTGTTATGTATAGTGCACCAAGCCTGGAAATCTGTCATGAACTCGAAATTCATAGATTCCAGCTCTTTAGCTGTCTTTTTGTCCACATAACGGGGTGTAAATAGGCCGATGTCGCATAGGAAGAAGTGTTCCCACAAGTCCGCCTTGTTATCGAACTCGATCCAACATGTCTTGCAGACACATTCGTTTTTGACAAGCTTTTCGTAATCATGGTAGTCGGACAGGTGCTGCTTCATACCCTTAATTCCAACCAGCTGCGAGCTGGCGCATCTCGGGTAACGGCCCGGGTCATTTTTGAAGAACCAACATGCAAATCGTGGTTGGTCATCCGCCGTAGGTACCAGTAACTGCCCCTGACTTCGTGCGTT
This sequence comes from Diatrype stigma, assembly GCA_022225965.2. Taxonomy (NCBI): domain Eukaryota; kingdom Fungi; phylum Ascomycota; class Sordariomycetes; order Xylariales; family Diatrypaceae; genus Diatrype; species Diatrype stigma. The sequence continues at coordinate 71,696 of JAKJXP020000080.1, forward strand.
GCCGTTCAAGCGTCCATGGTGTCCCGATGATGGTATCCTAGCTACGGTCATGTTGTTGGTAGGTTGAGGTTCGCCTTCTCTACCTCTGTCGTCTGCATTGCTTCCCTGGTGCGTGGAAACGCCTGGTTGGCCTCCGGCAGAGTCATCGCGTTGCTCAAGAATAGGATTGGACATAGGATCCATACCGAGCGCGGATATAGAGTGGGACTTCAACAAAGTACTAGCTTCCTAGGGAGTCACCGAAGTCCGGAGTAAAGAACTGTTGCATGATGGAGACGAGAGCGCCATCTGTCTGGCGAACAGGACGCCATATATAGAGATAGATATTCAGTGTGATGAAACCTACCATGGTTGGCCTCCAAGGTCATCGTATCGGGTTACAAAGTGGTATGGCATACAAACCCGGTGTCGACGCATTTATTCGAGTGACTCACGGCCACGGAGAGGAAAAATTCTCGTGTATAGAAGGGAACGGTGATGGTGGTGGCATCAATGTCCTCCAGCAAGGATGTAGCCGTCTGAGTGCGACCATCTATTCTGCCATGACAATGCCATTATAAAATTGGAAGCATCAAAGAATGGTGTACCACCAACCAGGTATGTAGAAGTTGCTTGACATTCCAGAGCACGGCTTCTCGCCTAATGGTATCACGTATGGACATTACGGCAGAGCTTGGTGTGGCCATGATCTATAGCTCCTGATGAGAGCGCCTCATGCAGTCGGTTTACGCTACCTGATCACAGCATATGATCTATTCTTACGATATTCCTGTTCTTTTTCTTCCTTTCCCGGAAACCACAACAGATTGTTGTGTCAGGGTGCTTATGTGGCGATGCAAGAGCTTGATGAGCCTCCTATATCGACGGACTTCTAGTATACCTGTACCATCGAAATGCCTAGACAAGCAGAGGGCCCAGGTTAACGATGCTTAATGAAGCAATAGCCAGGCTGGAGAAGAAAGCGGGTATGTACATACACAGGGGTTTATTCCTGGCCAACGTCTACCTGTTGGTCGCCTGTGTTCTTTGTCTCGTCCTGCCTTGACCGATCATAATACCGCCTGGCAAATAAGGAGTCAGATAATATGCTCGAAAAACAAAGCTGTTCATTAAGTTAGGGTATCCCTGAAGGGCGACATTCTTTCCCACGGAAACCCCGACAGAAGTACGGTCTTCTGTACAACCCAGTCAGATGTCTGGTATGGTAGCTTTGAAGCCACCTAACCTGGGTCACATCTTCAGCATTGATGTATGGGACCAGCTTTGGGAAGTGGCATCATGCGTATGTACATTGTTGATCTACTGTACACCAGAGATCCATCGTGCTGCTGCCCTAGGCCCAACCGTACGTAACGATTTCGTCTGACCGTAGTAGTTTTTGCATTCCCGGTGATCCGTTCGTCTACGTCGAGTTGCGCTCGAAGTAGGTCCACTGGCCCTCCACCGGCTTCTCCTCAAGGGGCTCCCAACTAAGTCAAGTACGTTAGTCATGCTCAAGAACATCCACAGCTGAACATGACAATGCGGGGGGTGGGTTACTTACACCTTAGCCCGGTGCAAGATGTCGATGAGCTTCAGCTCGCTCTCGGCCATATTGATGACCTCCTCGATCAGGCCGGCGCCGATCTTGTTCTCGATCTCCTCGATCCTGTGCCCCACACGTTAACATTCCCGCCACTGAATCGAATGTACAGACACAGCACAGGCGGTGCACCTAGCACCATGCTTGCAGTGTGCATTCCAACAGATAAAACAGAGCAGAATAGAACAGAACATAAGAAAATCTTACTGATCAGCCGTCAACTGCGGCTCGGGCTCGAACTCGATCTCCCCCGATGCCTCGCGAGGCAACCTGTCGAACGCGGCCGCATACCCCTCGCTGCGCTCGTCCTCGCCCCTCAGGCCCTCCATATTCGGGCCCTCGTTCTTCTCGCCATCCCACTCCTGGAGGCGAACATCAACGGGCTTGGGGACGTCGTGGCGGATGAAGACCTGGCCGCCGTCGCCGACGGCCTCGAGGCGCACGGCGTCGAGGCCGGCGCCGAGGCGCCCGCGGGCCTCCGACGCCTCCTCAGTGAAGTAGTCGGCGTTGGGACCCGAGGTGCGACCCGCGGCCTGGGCCAGGATCTCGCTCGCGCGCTCCTGCCACTCCTTCAGCCCCGGGGGCTCGGCCGCCTCGACGATGGCCATGCGGTGCTTGGTCAGCGCCTCGACCGACTGGCGGTACACGGACGTCTCGGGGAACTGCTGGCGCAGCTGCTCCAGCGTGCGCGAGTACAGCAGCAGCAGCGTCGCGCGCGGCGAGTAGTGCGTGGCGATGCCCGTTAGGCCGGTCGGCTGGCCGGGCTCGAGGTAGCGCGCCCGCGCCGCTGCGGACGCCGTCGGCTTCACGTTGGCGAGGAGTCGGAGGGTCCGCCTCATGGCTGCGGTGGTTGTGTGTGGTTGTGTGGTTGTGTAACCGGTTATGTCGTTCTTTCGTCTTCGTTATCGTGGGTAGGCCAGATAGGGCGATGAAGTGCCAGATGGTGGAAGACGGTGGGATTGGCAGATTCAAGGTTGGTTGGTTGGTGGTCGTCAGTCAGTCAGTCAATTGGCCGGAAGGGCTCCTGAATGGAAGCTGGAAATCCACTCCAGGTGAGCAATCAATGGATCTTGATAGGCCGACTGGACCGATAATTGGATAATGAGCAATTGAGAGCTACCTACCTTAAAGTTCCCTAAGGTTGGAGCTAATTACCTAAGCTGAAACGTCACCAGCTGGAGTCCACCTGCACCTGCACCTGGGCTTCTTTCCAGGTTTGCCCTGTCACGTACGTGGCTTAATTACCTCAAGTTAAGTGTGGCTGATGCCCGTTACATTGCTCAGAGCATTACGTAATTGCTAGGTTTCCACTTGCAGTCCTGGAGGTTGCTGCTCTGCCGGTGCTCCAACTCAGAAACGGACGGCGCAGATGCTTTCAACGCCCCCTAAAGAACAAAACCGCACCTAGTCTAAACGATAGCCATATTCGACGTACTGCATGTAGTTCTGTCTTCAATATGATAACCCAGTAGGAAAGACGTCGGGCAATGTGCTAGGCGCCATACAATGGATTGCATCAAAGATAAAGGCGTAGATATAGCTTCCTCTAAACGCCCCAAAGAGGCGAATGCAACATAACAAGGCATCAAGACATAACTATAACTGCACATCCACCTGTGCAAGCCAAACAAGCCAAACATAACCGATCACTTTCGTCTTCGTCTTCGGTTTCGGTTTCGGTTTCTCGTTGCGTAAGTTTGGACCAAAGTAGACTAAAGTAAAACGCCCGACCGTACGCAACCCGACATCATCCCATCCTTCATCCGTAGTCATTCCCTCCCTCCCCATGTACGAGACGACGGGTATAGGCACCGTGAAACCAGCGCTGCTGCTACGCGGGGGTGGGGGGTATCAAATCAAACGTTCCTTGCTCAAGAGGCGCTCTCACGGCTCTTGCGGTAGCTAGCCTGTATAATGACAAAAGTATAAGCAGTCTGACCATGACAACAATTACAGGGAGAATTCCGAGGTGCGACTAGCCTCTTGCTCGACCTGGAGGCCCTCGATGACAGGCTGGAGCTCGCTCAGGATCTCGAACGCCTTCTTGTGGTACTCGACCTGGGCCGCGACCAGCTCGGCGAGGTTTCGCAGGGGTTCGGGAGTGTCCAAGACCTATGAAAAGCACGGTTAGCAAGTCCAAGGTACCTGCGGCTGACTGCTAGCAGAGAGGCGGGCGGGCCTCGAAAGAGGGAGAGAAAAAGAAAAAGAACATACGTTCTTCATAACGCCGACGGCCTCCTCAGTCTGCGTGACGAACTCATCCTCAGCCTTCTCGATCTCCTCCTGGGCCTCGGGGCTCAGGTCGTCGGCGCCGTGGGGCGTCTGGTGGGGGTCGGCGCCGTCGCGCGGGGAGCCGGGCAGCTTCCAGGTGTTGCCGCGGGCGCGGGACTTGACGGAGTCGAGGGTGAGGCGGGCGCGCTCGACGTTCTTGCGGGCGCGGGCGGCGAACAGCAGGTTCGTGTTGAGGGTGGTGTTCCAGCCGGCGAGGAAGCGGGCCTGGATCTGCGCGTCCTGGGCGAGGCGGGCCTCGCCGACGCGCTCGCTCGCCAGCGCGTACTTCTCGAGCGCCGCCGCGAGCGGGTCCTCGCCCACCCCCGTGTGCTGCTGGTGCAGCAGCTGCGAGCCCGCCAGGCTGGCCCGCGCCAGCGCGTGGTTGAACGTCTTGGGCTGCGGCTTGGCGGTCGGCGGGGCCACGAGGGCCGCCTGCGCCTCTGCGGGCGTCGTCGCCGAGGACAGGAGGTGCACCTTCTCGCTGACGGTGCGCCCCAGGTCCTGGAACGTCTCCTTGATGTTGGGCGGGTAGTCGTAGGCCTCGTTGGAGTATTGCGAGCTGTTGGTATGGGGGCGGGCAAGGGACGGATCAGTATTGTGTTTATACATGAATAGCCGTGGTGCACAATTGCGTGGTGCACGGCACACGCAGGCTGGGCGCTAGGATCTAGGATCGTGCACTTACGTCACCGCGAGGATCTTCTGATGGACCTGCTTGAGGGCATCGACGCGCTTCTCGAGGTCGATGTAGTCGGGGGGAAGCTGAGTCTACACGGATTCATCGCCTATCAATACATGTTCCAATAGCTAAGCTGTAATATGTATGAGTTGATGCTCACCTTGTCCTCGGCTTGGCCTAGCTGCTCCTTGGTGTACTGGAAGGTACGGGAAGCGAAAGGCGTAATTTGGGAGCCAAGGGAGCTATCTCTAGTAATCAGCGGAAGCAAAACATAAACATGGGAGAGGGGTGAAGGTCCTCTGTCAATTGGTGGTCGTACCTCAGCTGATTGCCGAATGCCTTGAAGTTCTCCATTTTGAAATCGGTGTTGATGGCGATCGCGAAATAGCTGGAATGGAATTTGAGGTATAGAGGATCTCAAAACACCAGGTCGAGTCGAGGTTGTGTAGGTCTTGGGTGTTGGGTCTTGGTTAAGGAGGTCGAGGGAGAATGCTGCAGGTGCAGGTGCTGTCTTGTCAATACTGTAGCCTGGCGACGAGTGACGAGTGTCGGCGAAAATGACGGGGAGCTGGTTGCTTTGGGGTCGTGGCTGAGCCCTATCAGTGATGCCGGTGGTGCCCTGTTAGGTACGAAGTACTACGTATAGCGCAGATCAACCGCTACCAAATGGCTGTGCATCAATTTTAGTTGGCTTGGCGTTTCGTGCTTGAGTGTGAAACATGTGAGCCTACGGAGCTACATAGGGCAGATAGGGCTAAGGTGCTGGGCTTACTGCATATGTACATACATGTATGTCGGGGCTGACCTTATAGGTGATTACATAGTACAATCAAGCTTCATGCTGTCCTCTTCAGCGACTTCACTATCTGACTCTCTATTTCCTCACTACCTAGGTACGCAGGGTTGCGGATGATAACGCGTGCAAGTATTTGTAGGATAGTAGATCAATCACTAGAATACTTGTTCTGCATTATGCCACGACTCACAGCTACCTACCTAGGCATTACCAGTGGCTCATTATCTGCTTAACTTAGCTGGGCAGGAAGATCAGCCAGGTGAGAATCCCAATTTTAATTGTACAGAAATAGCAATAAAATCCAGGCAACCAAATATGCTACTTGACCTGACCGCGTTGGGTATCGCCGGTATCACACACTTTCACGTCCCAGGTTCATTGTCGGATTGTCCCAGGCTCATTGGCATGTGAATGTATTTACTCGGATAGGTAGGTAGGTATGTCGATAGAGGGGGCTCTTACCTAAGCATGTATGTAGGTAATCAAAAAGCGGGGTTATCTGGCGAAAAAGGGGTAAACAATATCAACCAATCAAGAGTAACACCACAAGACGTCAACTTAAACCCCATATTCTCTGAATGCCCTCACCTCTCAACTAAAACAAGGCCAATTAGGTGGTACCACCACTACGGTCATAATCCGCAGGAGAATTCAGGCGATGTATTCGAGCCGGTGACCTTGCTGATTTCGAGTTGGTTTTCAATCTTAGGAATAGGGGGGAGAGTCGGGAGACCAATGGGTGATCTCTTGATCGGGTTTGCTTGGGTTTGTCCTTTTAGCAACCTATCTAAGGGCTGGAATTCCAATTGGAGAGAAACTCGAGGTACTTACATGTCTCTCGATTATGTAGGTCTAGAGTGGCATCTCCAATAGGTAGATATCAGACTCTCCCTGTTTGAAGTATGGACGAGTTGCTAGCAAACACCACACAGTTAGCTATGGGAAGAGCGGTCAAGGGCCATCTTTACGATCTTGTAGTGTATGAACCAAACTGTACGTATAATGTAGGGCCTCAATGACTTCACTACGTCCATACGGTAGCTACCAAACGATGGCCACCCCGATGTTACTTGATAATTCCAGTTACTTGCTCGCCCACTGAACCAGCAATTGAGTTCTCAATATATGCTAAAGCCATGAATATGGAATGCATTTCTCGGAATTGTCCCTTTCGTAACACCTTGGTACACTCTTCCTACACCTGTAAGTCACCCCCTCTTTAGTGGAATGCTGTGACTAGTTAGTACTTCCAGGACTACGGATGGTAGTTTGGAGGTGATACTAATGGGCATCGGTGCCCAGTTAGCCTCTCCATGTAAGCAGTATAGCTTGCGTGGCGTGATACCGGCAATGGCTAGTATATGGCTAGTATGTGGCAGGTTAGGGTTTGTTATAAGTAAATAAAACGTGATCTGGTAGAGTATTAGGGCTTGGGTGCACCTTGAACGCCCACCGGTGTCTTAGCATAAATATACATCAATCCATATCCTTACTAGGACTGTATGCTAACAGTTCTTCTTCTTTCCATCCATATTTGATCTAACGGATTGCGTTGCTTTGCGCCCTAATGATGGAGGATGCTTATTTATAATAAATAAGTCTGCTTTCAGCTATTGTACTCCTATGACTGGGCAATGATATATAGTACCAAACCTGAAATACTATTTTACCCAGACCACGGTAGTTAATAAATCCATTCAACAATACTTATAGAAGCCCGCCAACTAGCTGTGTTGAGAGCTCCCTTTTAGTCTGGAGGTGTGACAAGATACATACGACTCCCATGGTGATGCCTGCAAGGCCAATGGTAAAATCTCTCGTTATATTAAGCATCCTTATATGGAAAATAACCATAGTACCGGACCAGTTGGCAGCCGAATAGAGAAGATTAGATGTAGCTAGTATCCATAGATATCCGAGTGAACCATACGGGACTTCACGCCACATGGGGTCGATCTACATATTGTACTCAAGTATTAACGACTAGGCATTGTACCAACCCCCTCTATTGCGATTTAATGTTAGCAATATGGGAATATGCTTGTGCCGTTGATAGGAACGTATGTACTCCGCTCTTCTGTCGTTATTTCGTCATGATACGAACTGCCCACGACTAACCTCAACACCATATGACAGCAGAGTCCTATAGGTGACTATCTGCTTTCAGTTTACATACTAACTGTCCTATTCACAGCTAGAAGAGCTTCGAGTGTCATATGTTTATATAGTACGTACATCTCCTCAGAATGAACCAGAATGGCTTGTACCCTCAGACCTCTGGGGTGTACGTCTGCACCTAGTTTCTAGGCTACTGTTACCTAGGCTTCATTGACTCCCATGTTCTTATCACTGTATGTAGGTACTATCACAGAGTTATCAGACTCGTATAATACCTCTCTACCTATTATTCGGCATAGTGTTACCTATTGTATGTTGAAGTCAGCATACTTTGCACACACCAAGCATACATAGGCTCCCCGCTCCATCTCTCTGCCAACCCCTCCTCAGGTATTACCCAACTCACTTTCTCTCTGCCCTTCTAGTCCTTGAAACTCCCACGCAGAATTCTTACCCACGAAGACTACTCACCTAACCTACAGACACTACAACCATCACAGATACACATACTCTTTCAATTCCCCAATTTCTGCTCCCACGCAGAAATCTTACCCACGAAAACCACCCACCTAACCTACAGACACTACAGCCATTACAGGTACACCTATTCTTTCAATTCCCCAATTCTTGCTCCTACTAGGTTACATTGCCTCTATTATAAGAGCTTACAGCCCAATTCCCACGAGTCAATTCTCATTCCCGATATCCTGAGAGCCGTACATTTTCCTTTTCATATCCATCTCCATCTATCTTCTTCTTTGGGCAGAACCACAGGAATATGCCCTTAGGGTCCTGACAAAGCAATTGTCTCCGATACACTAAGTAAACGACGAAAGTAGAAACTACCATTGCAAGGTATGTCGCGGCAAGGTCATTGGTATCCATGAATCTATTGTGTATCATCAGATAGGAAAGACACGCTACCATCAGAATCTTGCTAACCTGGGGAAAGCCTTCTTTTTCTAAGAAAAGAGACACGGCAGATATACGTTGTCTTCCTTATCAAGTCAGTTGGTATACCACAGAAAGGAAAGAAAATCCAATCAGTTTGGACCAGAAGCTAATTCAACTCTTCTAGTAGTAAATGCAACGGCTAGAAGTCACGTAACGTCTTCATCACTCCCAGGCTGCACTTTATCTAAGTCAAACTCTGCTGGTGTTATTACCACTACCGACAGCACCGAGCAGCTTGTACATTGATTGATTGCCTCTCTTGGTGTTGGTCTATTAGGTGAGCAATCAACAAACCGTGCCACTCTTTCATGAGGTATTAGATATACTTAGGCCTGTTTCTGTTAACATCGGTCCAGGATCATCCTATTCGACATTATCTACGGCTTCCTTTGAAAACCTTGATACACCGACTACATGATTGTCGGCACATATCCTATTACACAGTATAGCACTCAACATACCTGTGCAACCCTCCACTGCTGCCATCTACAGCAGTCAAGATTAGAGACGAATTATTCATTGTCATAAACAGAGGTAAGCCTGTTTTATCCCATTGACGTTATTGCAATGAACTATCATTTAACTAAATCTTTTCTCTTTAGAAAGCAAGATGGATACTACTAGTTCATCTACGAAGTCGACAGCCAGCAGCGTCGTGTCTGTCAAAGATGAGCGTCCAAAGTACAGGCCATCCATGATGGTTTTGCAGCGTCGAGGACTTATTACCCGGAATGCTGGTGGCAAGAAGGGTAGCAGACCCGCGGACAGCAACCAAGGTGTTATGGAGGGTACCGAGACCAGTGACGGCAAAGTTGGAGATGAGCAGGCAAGGAAGCGTCTCGGCATGTCCCTCGCCTACAGAGGCGACCCGACGCTGAAGGCCAACCAATCGGCCGATATAGACGACAGCAAAAATGCCTCGTTGTTCATACAGAACTTGCCGCCAACTTGCTCCTACCACGAATTTCTTGGCTCAATCCGCTCCATCGGAAAAGTGCAAAGCACGCACATCACACCTCCTGGAGACACGCATAACACCAGCTGTGCCAAGATCACCCTTTACACAAGGGCCGCTGCTGAGAAACTTTACAAGAAGATACAGGCTGGAGAGATAATTATCCAGGGCTACAGGCTCCGATGCGTCTGGAATCGCATCAAGGGTATGTATGACCCACAGCTGAGCTATTACATATCTCCAACTAACCATGGTAACACTTTGAACATGAATAAGTGCTGACTATTTTCTTTTACAGTTGCTGGTCTTGGAGACAAATGGCATTCACGTGTCTTGATCGTGGTTGGACGGGAGGAGGAGTTGTCCCGACAGCTCCTCGACCGGGTTTTAGATGAAAACCTGGTCTATGACATAGATGAGATCATCGACCACGGGAAGGTGGATGGCCTCGTGCAGCTGGAATACCGCTTTGGCAGCTATAGCTGCCAAGCCCAGTTTGCCATGAAGGCCATCCAGGCCCATTTCGATGGGAGATCGGTCCTGGCCGAGTTCGGGTACTTCGACCCTTGTGAGTTCTCCTTCTAGCTCAAGCTAGCTAGAAGGAGAACCACAGGTTAGGATCACTCCTCGAAATCGTGTGGGTGGGGGCCGTGATGTGGTATCTTCACAGGCTGTGGTGGCTCTTGAACTCGATCGCATCCCTTAAGAGAACGCCCTCTTCCGAGGGAGTGCTCTTGGGGGCGGCCATTGAGTCGCAGGCGCGACTACAGCCTGTGGAGAGACAACGGAAGGTCCCCCTTCTGGTGGTCATGGGGTCATGTAAGATAGCACAATTTACTGTAAATATTACCTGTACTAAGAATATCCATATTCTGCCTGCACTCTATGTTGCCGAATCCTCTGGCATCTGTATTCCGCTGTCCACATCCTTGTACTCACTCTACAGTGTGTGACATGCCACGAGTCGTGGGGAAACGTCTGTATCCACGAGTCGAGGCTCCTGATCGCTGCGTCAGCAATGAACATTATCACAGAGGAACCAGGAATTACATGCTTGATCTACGTTAACCACCCTCGAAATCTTCACATTAGTTACTTAAAAGCTATAGATCAAACCACGTTACAGAGTCTTATTTACATCCATCCTTACAATCACAACGGATAACGACCAAGTGCTACAGTGGATTAACAGGTAGGTATTGGCGGAGTGAAAGCCCTGCCCAACTAGCTATTGGTGCGGCAGCAAGTCTGATGCTCCCAACCGCAACAGCACCAGCAGTAAGGTTGCTGCCATCGCCCGGATTGTGCCATTCCTGGTCCACAAGCCGACCTACGACGACAGCTAGCTACAGGGACTCACTTCCCCGAAGTACCAAAATGGAAAACCTATAGATAACCCTTCCAGTGATATCCCCTACCGTGATATCCCCTACCGTGGTGTCCCCTACCGTGATATTCCAGAGCGCCGGTAACAGCCTCGCTGCTATTACCGGAGCCCTTTGTCACATCTCCTTCTGCAGTTACCTGCCGCCTCAAGTGTACGACGGGGATGGCGGGCGAGTGCAACTGGGAGGCGGGTACAGCTGGGAGGCGGGTGAAACTGGGAGGCGGCTGATACGAGCCCAAAGGCGTTGCTCATTGTTGTTATAGATGAAAAGGATCTTATGGAGCCTTGCATAGCTGTAAGCTATTTACCATACCAGAGTAAACGCCAACGCGGCTTCTGGTACCTGCTGTCACAATGATAACCAGTGAACTTGATGCGGCTGGGGATATACTGAAGAGTTAGAACAAGGACTACTCGACGTCAAGGCAGTCGACCAGAGCCATGCCACGGAGTGAACACTGACTGGCCTGGTCTACTAGATCATGGTGCTGTAGATGCTGCAAGCAGAACTGAGAAGATGGATCTACCGTTCAAACAGATAACGTGTATCGTTCTGGGCCTGAAGTATCTACCTAGCCAGAACACATATCGTTTCTTCTAGGCATCGATGCCACCTATAAACAGCTGTAAGCCTGTGGCTGGTTCCTTTGTAACTTGTACCGAATGGTGCTAATCGCCCGTTATAACACTGACAGAGGGTGTATAATGACTTATTTCTAGGTAACTAAGGAAACGCGTTTGATAACAACCTGGAGGGGGACAACAATGAACGCGACGCGCTTCGACGGAAGGGATCCCATCTACTTTTATACAAGCTACTACCACCGCACCTACAATCACACCTACAATCACACCGTTCCCCCATTGTCCAGCTTCCCTTTGTCCCGACTCCCATGCTTCTACCAAAACACTGCCTGAAGGCGCTGAAAGATTTTCACATCTCATAACGGCTGCCTGGCCACCTGGCTACCTGGCTACCTTGTTGGCTACCTGGTCACCTGGCCACCTGGCTATTAGTACTCAGGTACTTGGTCGACTGACTTTTCCCACCATCACAAACCGCAAACCTAACTTCGACACGACCAACGTCGCTTTTCCTTTCCCAATCCTAACAGTCCCATCAATCGGAACCATCAAACAAGGCAAGTCTTCCTCAACCCATCGTCGACGTCCATCTTAGGATTACACCATTGATTCATCTTCATCTCTTTGGTTTTCATCTCCATCTCCATCTCCATCTCCTTGATCTTGATCTTGATTGAACACTCCTAACCCGTACACTCTTGCCCAGAGTGTGACCAGACATTCAACAACAGGGGCTGTTGGTATCCCACCGGGCACAGTTTCATCTGTCCCTTTGATCTCCCACGCTTTCCACAGCATCTCCAACAAGCGCGTATACTTGTCCACTAGGTGGCACTTGACGTAAGTATTGAAACCAGTGTCTACTCTTGAGAACACAAACAGTGGCTACATCTCCGGGTCGATTGACAAAATCCAGTCACGTCCCAAGTCATTTCCTACCCATTCCATTCTAACATGTGTAAGGTTGGCATAGCTAACGTACGCATAATATACCCGTTAGAAACCCTTCCTCACCACAATGGTGTCCTGGTGCCTCCAGCCCCAGCTACCCAGGCACCAATGACTGTGAGTATTTTTCTACTGGCTTGACTTGCTACCTAGATCTAAGTCTCTGACACGACAGATGTAGTGGCGGCAGTCTCGGCGTTGATCAGTGGCGTCATCGTTTGTATGTTCCAGCTTACCTGGAACACACAAACTGATGCAACAAAGTGTGGATGGGGTCACCTCCGACCACGAATCCGAGCGTGTAAGTAATACCGTTTTCATCCATTACCTTCTTGATGAACAGTTCTAACTTACATAGCCAGGCTTTCGTGAGCACGCAGATCACGATCCGTCTCTCTCTCTTCGCCGCCCGACTGGCCATCCACTTGCTTATAGCTTGCAAGAGCAATGTCGCCTACATCTTTGTCAGTCTAAGCCCGCCCAAGCAGGGGAATGCCGCTAACATGACCAATAGTTCAGAGAGATAAGAAAAGAACCAGAGATTTCAAAACCGACCATAGAGTTTCGACAAGGTGACGGCAATGTGGTGCTGCCACTACATTTCCATCACCTGGACAAGGAATACCCAATCACTGGGATAAAGGTCGCAACGAGACACTTACACACGATCCATCCTAGCATGATCCAACATTGCTAGTAAGTGAATCCTCCAGTCATACCTTTTGCTTTCCGCCTTCTTCTTTCTCTTTGTAAGACAAAAACTAACAATGCGTGAATAGTTGCTAATTGCATATAACAACACTAATTACAGCAGTTCATACTTTCGGATTAACTGCTTCCTTTGCTCCCATTGCTCCCATTGCTCGCCTCACCAGTGCCAGTCGCAACAATGGGAGGGACTTCATCCCCATCAGCGTTCCTGACTACGTGTCGGAGGGGGGCGTGAGCTCCATCTTTATTTCGACGAGAATCTGGGACGGCTCCAGATCTCCCATTCTCGCTCATCTCCCCCTCTCTCTCTCCCTTACTTCCTCTTACAGCTCTTACATTGGGGAGGGGGAGGGGGGGATAAAGAGAGCTCAGAGCCTCAACTCGTCTGCTCAGTGATACAGTAGATGGAGCATACCTCTCCAGGGTCGATGGCTACGACGCCTACCAACTACTATTCAAGTCCATCTTTCCAGGACACGACAACTTGGGCAGTGTTGAGCAAAATTCCGACCAGACCTAAAGAGGACGATGATCTCCGTCCAAGGACGTGAAGAGTGGACGCGCAACTGCGCCGAATTTGGCAGGCAAAGAGTGCTAATGATTCATACTGCTTGCTTGACGCCCGATAAGGGTATGTCGCTTATAGCTTCGCTGGCTTGAGCCCCCGCAAGAGAGAGAACGGTACGGAGATCGTCAATAGATCGGGGGAGATGGGACCTTACATCTAACGGCATGAGGTACTCAAATTCCGCGGGCTAAGAGAGCCCGATGTGCTCACTCTTGCTACCTGGCTTCACCTACTTGCTCGAGCGACACCAACACATGTTCTCAACCACACATCACTTGTCTTGTCGGCTTTACAATCGACACCAAGGACATCGACAAACCTTGCTCTTGCTCTTGCTTTTGCTTTTGCTTTTGCTCTTGCTTTTGCATTTGCATTAAGCAGACAAGCTCTCTTCAGCAAGCTTTCGCTTCCCCCGGGCCACGTTGTCGGCTGGCCATCATAGCCTCCGGCTCCAACACGCGTGCTGCCCAGCATCAGATCCTAGAACCATCCTGGGGAGGGTATGCTGGAGCCCCCGATGACGATGTCGCGTTCAAGACTTGAGAAGTCGTCTGGAGCGCTTCTAAGCGTTGATGCGGCGGGGGTGTTGGGTGGGCACGCCCGGTTGTGCTCCGGCGTCCAAGGCTCTCTTGGACGTCGACGAGCGCAACCTCGTGGTGTCTATCAGCCCAAACATTCCCGTCAAGCAGATCATTGCGGATATCGCCCGACCGGCGGGCATGATTTACTACAATGACAAAAACGAGTCGGTGCACTGGCCAGATGGGAGGAGGGCATTTGATCGTCTTCACCCCCTCCTATCCCGCGTGTCGGTTTCCCCAAGAGCGGCCCAAATCACTGCCTTGGTCTTCTCCATCCTGACCACCGTCGCTTTCGCTACGGGCGGCGCCCGCTTGACCAGTTAGTCAAGGTGCCTGTCGCCTTGCCTACCTGGTGAGCAGGTTGCCACAGCCCGCCTCTCACACTGGCTCACCGGCATTGGTTTCGCCAACATTGGTTTCGCCAACATTGCTTTCGCCAACATTGCTTTCGCCAACATTGCTTTCGACGGGGAAGAGTGTGAAGAGGGGGGACTTGATCGGGGTTGCACAGGGAGGGGGGATGAAAATCCGGGAGGAGCTGTGCTCATTCTTCCTGGCTATGATGCCCTGCAGAAGACCACAGCAGCGCAGATTATAGCTGCGACTGGCTCTTGCTCTCTCATGCTTTTCACCGACACGACCTCCCAGCTTTCTCAAGGGGGGATAGGGAACCCAGGGTACTATTCCCCCCTTACACCCGACGCCAAAGGAGACACCTACTACATCAGGTGCCTCCTGAGTCCAGCCGTGCAAGCAAGCGCAAAGAGGACAACAAGATGGCCCTTGTACGGTGCCCTACCACATTCGATAGGGCAAATGATGTGTTTGTGAAGGGACGAATGCCCTATGGTGCAATTCTCTGATCGGTGCTGAATTGCCACGCCGATAGGGGATTGCACCACATGGTATTCGTCGCTGAGTCTAGCCACTTCGATCCTTGTGGTTTCTCCTTCTCCTACTATCAGCAAGGCACCTGGGAAGATGGTCACCCATCTGACCAAATGTGCGTGAGGGTCGCGCTCGGGCGCCCGACGCCCCCAACAGGCGCGGCGACGACCAAGCGACTTGGACCTTTATTAAGGGGCCTCCGCGAAAACACCCACACGAAGGTGTAGGGTGGTGTGTTCGGAAGTCCGACATACAAGGACCTACACACCGCCCTTGCCGGAGCGGGCCGGACGCGGGAGGCCGGGGAGACAATACAGGGTGTATTGTCGTCGCTGCTGCAGCCGCCCGCCAACGCTTACTCGAACCGCTGCCGCTAGCACCAACACGCAGCGGTAGCGGTCGAGGTACCGGCAGCGGCAGTGGCAGCGCCTCGATCCTCGGCTCCCGGTCCCGGCCCGGACCTCTTCACGAGGTGTGCTACCAGAATGGTTCCTTCGAACGCTGCCCCCATTACCGGGCCCGCCTCGACCCCGAACGGGACGAGGATGAGAAGCAAGCATACCGGGACAACAGCAAGAAGGCCCAGATGGCCCTTCGCCCGAGCCACGACGGCGACACCCACTCCGGGCAAGAGTCCTGAGCTGGACGCTTCAGGTCGTGGATGGAGTTCGAGATCTTACACCTATCCAAGGGGAGGGGAGGGGGGCTGGGATACTTGATCAAGGTCCACATTAACGACTGGTACTGCAATCACCTTCACCAGTGGAGGCCATCCAGGCCATCCAGTCCAAACTGGCCTCGTGGAGCAATCCTACGACCAAATTGAGAAACGGGGGGAGGGGGGCGGCTTGGTGGGCACAGGAGTGCGCAGGGGGTGGGGTGGTGGGGGCGAAACATCGTCGTATCTCGTCCTCTTCCTGCAGTGTGTGAGATTGGCCAGAGCCTACAAGGCCTGAAGGGGACGAGATACGCGACGTATCTCGATATACCCACCCCTTGAACCAGCCACTCAACTCTATACTGGTCCCTGACATTCGGGGTAACGAGACCCAGGTCAGGGTGTTGCCCACAACGGGGATGACACCTGCATTGCCTGACTGGACCAGCTTTATGGAAGCTGAGGACTTCCATTTGGCAGCGGCGGTGGCGGCGGCGGGCCGCCGATGATGGCAGAGGTCGGTGCTGGCCCTGTTGAGCGTCGGTGCTGGGCGTCGTCTTCACAATCACACCTGCCACACACGCCTCTATGCTGGCTCGCGCCTCCTATTCAGCTGCCATCACGCTTGCTTGCTTGCTTGGCTCCGGCTTTGCTCTAGCTTTGCTCTGGCACTTTGCTCCAGCACTCTGCACCAGCACTTTGCTCTAGCAACATGCACATATCCTCAACCCGCTACCCAACACGCAAGGTACATGGCCATACGATATCATGTTCAAGGCCCTTGGCCCTTGCGTGTTGGGTAGCAGTTTGAGGTTTATGTACATAGCATATTGCTCGAGCATTCAACCTGAGTCAAAATGTGGACAGGTTTCCCAGCCGTTGCTCCCTTTCGGGCTCACAAAAAAGGGGAGAAATGTGTTTGAGAGGGGTCCGCGGGAAGCGCTCGGGAGAAGAGGGGGAATAGCGGGGGAGGGCATCATCGGCACTAGACAACCTCGAGTGTTACTACCTCGATGGGATCATCAACAGTCGAAAAGTCCCGCATACGTGGGCAGGGTTCCTCATGGCCCTACGATATCATGTTCAAGACGAGGGTAATCGACCTGAGCCAGACCGTGGACAGCTTACCAGCTGATGCTCCCTTTGGTCCTGATGAGAAAGGAGGATATTTGCGAAGGATTTGCTGAGAGCGGGAAAAGGCTTTTCCCACTCAGCTCCCCTATTCCGAAAAGGGGTGGGGAGGGATCGTCAAAGAGGCGCAAGCTTGAAGAGGGGTGCGGCAGCCAGCCGCCTCAGCATAATACTTCTTGCACCGTTACCTATATTGCTATTAGCTATTAGCTTTTGCTCATATAGTTGCTTCCTGCTTCAGCACCCAAACCGTTCAATCATATTAATTTTGCTTCCTAATTCTACCGACGTCTCCTCGTGTTCTCACATCGCAACCGCCAGTAGCCTAGTTGGTGGTATAATTATGTCTGTCCATGGCTTAAGTATCTAACCTAAACTATCAACAACATTAAGTACCTCTCTAAACAAGCACCCAGCACCTAATAATCAAACAACAAAGAGACACCTTCCATATGCCCTGCCCTGCCCTGTCCAGTATTGTTCATGTCCTGTCATCATGTCCTGCCATGTCCTATAAGCAAACGCCACGCCTTTCTATTATGCAAAGCAGATATATGCTGCTTGGGTTTTGAAAACACCCCCCTTCCCGTTTTGAAAAAGAAAAATTAATCAAAGTTCGGCTTTTGGAAGCATGTTATTCAATCCACACCACAATCCATGTATCCCTTAAGAGGCCGCTTCCCAATGCTCTCGATACTTAAACACACACACATACATACACCAATACCGGCGATGATCATAGGAAACGAGGACCCATTCGGGGCGAGTTTCCCTGGCCCGGTGTGCTAGGCCAGCTCGGTGTGTGCGTGTTCCGCTCGGAGTCCAAAGGCTCCAGCTCCATCTCATCCATGTCGTCCTCAGCAGAGGCGCGCACCCAACTCTGGCGACCGAGCGGGCTTCGCCCGTTCCTGGCACGCTGGTGGCCCGGACCCGGCACCCCGAGGGCTTGTACTTGTCTGGGTAGGCGTTGCTGTTGTTGTGGAGAGTCGCCGGTCATGAGCCCAGTATGGACGCCGGGAGACGGTGCCCGCGAAGATGACGAACCGCCGCTGCTATCGTTGCTAATTCGGCGAAAGTGGTTGGATCGGCCGCCATCCAGGCCAGCACCACCGGTCTCCGAGGTGTCCGCCCAACCACGCTGCTGGAGCTCGGCCTCGCTGAACTCGTATACCTGGCCCGTCTGCGGAATAGCGTACTGCCTGGAGTTCCCAACGAATTGGTTATACTGGCTCGCCTGGGCCATCTCGTACTTCTTGCGGTCTTCCTCGCCCATGATACTCTCGACCCTACGTGGGAGGTAAATGGAGTTGGTACCCGTCTGACCTGTCATAAAGCTCTCGACGGATCCGCCGTCGTGGGTGGTGTGGTATCGCTGATACCCGGAAGAAGAGCCACCCATCAAATTCACGCTCATCATGGATTCCTCGGGGTGGGCATAGAAACCATTGGCCTTCTTCTCCGGAGCTGTGAATTTGCCCTCGATCTTGCCCGGTGGTTGAATTTGGCTCTTCGATCGCTGGATACCGACCTTCTTGCCTTGGCTCTCGGCTTGCTGCTGGACGGCCGGGATAAACGTCTCGGGTACGACGTTAAGTTCGTCTCCCTGCTTCTCGGCCTGCTCGATAGCTTGCTGAGGTGTCGTGTCCGCGTCGGCAGTAGCGGCGTCCGCACGGGGCCCACCCCAAGTCCTCTGACCGGCCGTGAAGATCCCGTACACCATGTACCACCAGTTGAAGAAGGGATTTATCACAAACATCAAGGGGTACAACCAGATCTTGTATCGCTTCAGCTTCCAGCCAAAGTACATCATCATCAACCAGTTGAGACCAAGTGAGATAGCGATGAAACCAACAGGGAGGTCTGCTACCGCCTTCGTCGTGGTCATGAGGGCGAGGACCATGATAAAGAACAGGAGGGCGGTCGTTCGGATCGTATTCTGCATGAAACGGATAGTGAGAAGGATCGGGTATCGTTTCCAGAGACGCCAATCTGTAAGCATGCAAACTTCATTGGTAATGAAACCAAGAAACCACCGCCGCCGTTGCTTAACCAGCGACCTCGCAGTCTGCACCGCCTCCGTCTTGCAGAAAGCCGAAGTGCACATCTGAATCTGGAATCGCTTTTTCGCGCCGATCATGAAAAGATGGGTGAGCCAACGGTCTTCACCTAAGTGGCTCTTGGCAAAGTCGAACAAATCCTCGCACTGTTCGGCCTTGTCAGCGAAGTAGTATTTGGCCATCCGCCGGAAAGCCGAGAAGCGCAGCATAGTCAAGGCTCCAGGAAGACAAGTAACAGCGCCGCAACCAGACTCGACGGTTCTCTCGAAGAGCTGGCCGTGGATATACTCCATATCTTGGAGCAGGGTGATGAGACTGTGCTTCTTTGTGGTCGATGTGATCACACCCGTCATCGCCAACATGTCTCTTCGGTTGCCAGGGCTGAGCTCCATGTCGTAGACAAAATTCTGCAGGCACACCCGATCCAGAATGCAGTCGGAATCGATGAAGAGAACGAACAGGTTGTCATTACGCTTGAGATAATCCTTGTAAACTCTGTCTATGAGCTTATAGGTGGACTTCTGGCAATGACGCTTGCCTCCGTGGGGGAATCGAGAGACGGTGATACGCGCAGCTCGATACGAGACGTCAATACTCTTAGGGTATGTCTCCAAGGTCAAAGGCACACCGAGGTTCTCGATTGTCTTCAGGTACAACTCATCCTCCTGATCTCCATCGAACGACAGGAAGACGTGGATGCACGAGGGCGGGTAATCGCAGTCCACGACCGAGTTGATAGCGGTGACGAGGACATCGGGATCTTCCTTGTAGCACGGCATAACAATGACGACCTTGGGGGCCGAAACTTCGTCTAGGACCTGTTTGATTCGCTTCGTTCTCCCGAGCTGGTGGGTGACCAGCTGGTAAATGCAGAACAGCCATGGTATGGTCAAGAGGCCGGCAAAACTCCAGAAGGCGAACCACTGGAGAAACTCGACCATCTCTTGTGGCCAATACTGCACGATTTGGCTGGGGAGCGGTAGTGTCACGATCATGATCGGTAGGAAGATAAATCTGTCGGCTCGTTAGGGCTTGGAAAAGGACAAGATCATGTCACCTGCACCTACCGGAAGCCAGTAAACAATATCCCCAACACAATGGCCAACACCCTAATCGACCAATGCTCGGCCTTCTTGAAGACCTTCATTAAGCAATACCAGAATGCGGCTATCCATAGGAACCATTCCAAGATAGCAGCCAGCATGACTAGACCGACGATGGCGGTATACACGATCTGCGCACTGCCGTCAGCTAACAATTTCCTTCGAGACCTGACGCTACGACGGATCGGGAGCACCTACCTCGTGGACGGGCCATGGCGCCGTGATATCGTAAGGATGATCGGGATCTGTTGTAGACATCTTGACGATCGGAGTGAAGGATAAGTTGAGTAGCAGAGGGAGGGAGGGAAATCTTCGCAAGGCGGGTTGGCAGGAAGATAAAGGGAATCCCACGGAGCTGGGCTCCTAGGTTACGTAGTGACGAAGCCTTGATTCCTCCTCATGCGGGGGGCCGGAACGTTGAAAGAAGCTGCTGAGGTTGGTGATGCAAGAACTAGTAACCTGAAAATGCGTGGCTTGACGGCTACTTGCAGTGGGACGCAAGGGGTGGGCCGGGTTTGGCTGGTCTAGAATTAGAAGGGAAAGTTTGTCCGCCGAAAAGCCAGAATCCCCCCTCTGACACAAGGCGCCTCGGTTGTAGCGATCGGGATGAACGATCGATTATCGTATCCAAGAATCCGGGATGCGTTCGAACGTTGAGCCTGAAGTTGAAGTTGGACTGGGTTGAAGTCTTGGCTAGGACCAAGCCGGGCTGAGTAGCAGAGCTGAACACATCCAAGGAAGAAATGCCAGAGTACGAGCAGGCTATGTGACACCAAAGTGGGCAGCCAGCATAGGGAAAGCTCAATAGCTCGATAATTGCCAAAAATTGAGGTTGTCAACGCCGGCGCCGCGGAAACGGCACGAGGATACCCCCGGGATATAAGCAAAGGGATGTCTCAGCCACGCCTGTGCGTACTGGCATAAGCGGGACGGAGTAAACGGAGCTGGCCGAGGAGGACTTGGAGGCGGAGGTCGCTTTACTTGGTCCACTGGACGCTGGAACTGGACACTGGACACTGGAATTGGAGTATCTTAACTCTGCCAGTCTAGCACCTTCCACCATAAATCAAATAGATCTAGGCACTTATTAGAGATCCAGAAGGCAGCTGCGGGCCTTGAAGGTTCCAGGTTAATAGGTTAATAGGCAGATAGGCAGCAGACAAGGGCAGCGCAGCACAGCAGGAAAGAACAGTCGGCCGCAATAACAATGACACGTAGCGCAGCTGACCGGACCTAGTAGCAGACCCGACGTATGTAGCAAAGAGAGAATAGGACAGGAGTGAGCAAGTGAATGCAAGGGTTTAGTGATCATCCATACACAGATGCGAGCCAGATGCGCCAGATGCACCAAGTGCGCCAGATTCGCCAGATGCACAGATGGGCGCCAACAGCACTTTATTACAACCTGGAAGGCCCTTCCTGTGGGGCCAAGAAAGAGTTCATTGATCCGTTGGAATCTGGGCTCAGCGGGATTGGCCATCTACATACATAGCACGCATCCGCGGCATCAAAGAACCGGGAGAAAAGGAGCCACACCACACCACACCACCTCCATTTTGTGTGTACAAGTGCACTGTGCAGTACCTACCTACCTACAGATGGGACGCTAGATGCATCCATGTGTAATGTGCGCATGTAGATATATCTGAACAGGCAGGTGTATATACTGTAACAGCAGGTATGGACAAGCTGGTTTAGGGGGGGGGGGGGGGGGGTAGTGACAGAATTGTGCATTCATAGTTGACTCATTTCCAGGTTGGGTTGGCAGTTTGTCCAGGTTGTCTGGATTCTGTCAATGTGAGATCGTATGTGGGTACTTAGGTGGGTACGATTGTATGTGGGTTGCAGGTAGTGTACATCACCTCAGATGGGGCCATGGGGCGCTGGGGCCCTTGCTACAGGTACTACCTAAAAGTAGTATCACCAGTTGGGTTGCAGGGGATTTGCAGGGAGTTATACGGAAAACACTGCTGTGAAAATCCGTCCAATGTTCGGTAGGCAATGTGCGTGAAATCTAGAAGCCTGCATGTTGTTTACATTTGGATATTCTTTAGTCACAGAAACAGTTCGGTGAATAGCCGTAGACCAATCGCACACATGGAATTGTCAACATTCTGGGAACTATATACGAAGCAAATTGCTTGCATCTCAGCCTCTGGTGTGAAATGGGCTCTTACTAAGTGGCAACCAAGCAATTACCTAGGCCCTTGCTGCTTGCATCTCCCAGGATAGCAGGTCATGATCTTCCAACTACTTAGGTAGGTAGTCCCACTGGTTTCCATTTCGTGCATGGCAGTTATTTATAAGATGATCTACAGAGTTCTGGCATTGTCCCGCCCTATTGTATGCTGTCTTATTGTATGCTGACTGGAATGGATACCGTTTGTAACAAACAACCTGCCCAACACTGTGTTGGCAGGATACTGGACATAACATGAGGCTGAGAGGATGATGGCCGTACCTGAAACATGCCGACTGGCAGTTCGGAGGCAAAACGGTCAGCCCCCTTTCCTCCATAGTACCTCAATATTACCGCGAACACTAACGGTTGAGGCTAGCTCTCCTACATGTTCATTACCACCTCCGAATCTGGGGTAGGATTTAGCCAGCCGAATATCTCCAGCCCGACACAGAGCCCAGGCCAATGAGGCGTGTGTCATAGGGGCAACGGAAATTGCCAAATGCTACGTCGAGAGTACGGCGTGCCAAAGTGCTTCAATGCTGCCACAGGGCTTCAGATGTCGTTGAAATAAGGGTTTGAGTTCAACCTAGGGAATGAGGGACGCAGTATCACGTATCTCCTGTGACTAGCCGTCCATGTTAGCAGTTGGCAGCAACGTTAACATAGCCAGCGTGAGCACAAGCACAAGCAACCTCTACCACGTATTGAAGACTGCAAACAAAGTTTTTAAGCTAATAATGGAAACCCATGCGGGTGGCGGGGGATCTGCCCCTGGAACCCTGTCAAGCCCGCTGACCCCTTCCTTGGCCCTGTACTTGGCGGGCACCAGGATGTTCGGGATGTGGCTCACCCTCGAGAGAGCGAGGTCGGACTTTGCCCTATCCGGGCTAGAGGTGAATCG
Source organism: Diatrype stigma (assembly GCA_022225965.2). Taxonomy (NCBI): domain Eukaryota; kingdom Fungi; phylum Ascomycota; class Sordariomycetes; order Xylariales; family Diatrypaceae; genus Diatrype; species Diatrype stigma. The sequence continues at coordinate 94,751 of JAKJXP020000080.1, forward strand.
GGTTCAAGGATACGACGGGAAACAGATCTCGGGTGCATCTTGGTATAAAGTACCGGCTATGGCGTGAGCGACGCGAAGAAGACCAGACTCGCCAGTTCTTTTCATTTTTCTCCCTCCGCCGAGTTCGTGCATAGCTCGAAATGGAAGGAAGGATTGCGTTGCAAGCCTTGGCAGATCTCGTACTGAACAATCGGCGCCACCACTGGCATGCAGTAGTTATTCGCTAGTCGGTGTCTACAGGCGAGACGAGCGCTATAGCTCTTCAATGGTGCCTGCAAACTTGTGGCAGCCAGCAACCAGCATATACGACAACCTGCTGTTGGGCCTATTATCGTGCGAAAACGCCCTGTATCTGAAAATTTCCCTCGAACGATGGCGTTCTTAGCGCTATAGCACAGGCCCTAGTCGACGGGAAGAGTTCAAGCCCGGTGGAGACCCGGTTTAGCCGGCAGCCCAGCCAGCCCGACAGGCCTTAAAAACCGGGGAATGGCAACACGGTTCAGCCCGGGTATATCTAGTAGAGAGTGTAGAGCTAGTAATAAAGTACCTGGCAGCCCTGGCAGCCCTGGCAAGCCCTAACCAAGTACGTAGTACTTACTATACATAAAAGTGCCAGCATTGTGCGATCAACCATCAATTCATCCATCAATCGGTGCGCGGCTATCGAAGTCGTTGTTGCCGGACGGGTTCTTTTCGCCTTGCCATGTTGCCCGTCTAGTACTTCTTCGTTACCTACCTAGTACCTACCAAGTTTGTGAGGAGTAGACCCGACGATATGGTGCTGGTGGGCTACCTTCTAGAAATAGCATACGCTAAAGGCTAGAAAGGACAGCTAAGTACTTAGGCAAGTAACTACGGCGATCCATTGATCAACACGCCTGACTACGCACATGGAGCCAACTACAGTCTACTGTAGCCACTTACTATGCATGTATGCTGTTGGTATGTAAACAGCAGGTAGTTCGAATCAAGAGAAAGAAAAGAAGGAAAAAATGCACTTCTGCAATTAGCGGTGTCAGTGTCTCTATGTACGTACATTAGGCTTAGTCGTTGCATGTGGTTGAATACGAGGTTTCGAAGTCTCTGGTTGTAGGAGGGGAAAGGAGGCCCAATCCTTCTGTCACCACCTCCCCAGGTAGTTAACTACCTTACTCATCATTAGGCAGGATAGGTATTTACTCACAGTAAATCGCACGTATGTTAAATAAAGCTTACACCGGCCCACAAGCCTCCGATTCGCTGTCAAACGTCAAAGCGTGAGATGGCAATGCCAAGAACCCGACCACGTCTTTCGACTCATTTCGGGGTTCAGCATTGTCCGTGAAGAACGAACATTTTAACGGGTTTCAACGAAGTTGTTCGCGCATTTTACCTATGATCTGCTTACGCCTTTCAGAGGCCCCAGAGAATTCATGACGCAAAAGCTCAACCCTGGTAACCTGGTAGGGGTCACAGGAGATGAAGACTCAAATCACATTGAATATCGCCCAGGCAGGCATGAAAATACCATGTTGTAGAGTTACAGGTACTTGATGATTACAGTACACGGTTTCAACTAGGAAGTGGCTTTCCCCACAAAGTCCAGCACCGTATCGACCACGCCCTCCGTCCAGCTCAGGTGCGGCGAGTGGCCCGCCGGGCAGCGGTAGATGGCAAACGGCCCGGTCTTCTGCGCCTGGAGCACGACCATGCCCTCCTGGTAGTCCTTGGGCAGCGTCAGGTCCCCCTCCAGCACCAGGTACGCGCAGGGCAGCGCCGCGTACGCGTCGTTGGTCAGCCTGGTCGTCAGGACCGGCGACGCCGTCAGGCCGGCCTCCCACTCCTTGGCTTCCGCAGGGTCGACGCCGTTGAACAGGAACTTGCCCGCGTCGACGACGGTGCCGAGACCGGCGCTACCGTGCTTCTATGCAGAGGATTTGGCTTGTTTTAGCCAACCAAAGGTACCGGTAGATAGTTGGGGGGGGGGGTTTATATATCTTAGCAATTACATGGCAATACTGCTACTAGTCTACCTACTGCTCATACAACCTAACTTCGGATAGGGTTGAATAAGAGGGTATGTGGTCCGTATAGGCACAGGGATAAAACAGGAGATATAAGGGAAGAAGTAAGAAAGTAAACCAATGCAATATAAAAGTAAATCGAAACGTACATGAAACCGCAGAAACGGCGGCGTGTAGAACGTCCCATCCTTCGGCTGGAAGAAGCTGTGGACCGACTCGCCGACAGGGATGACGAAGGCGCCGACATACAGGATGCCGACGACGCCGCCGCGCAGGCCGCGGGCCCGGCGCGCCGGCGCCTGCAGGTCCGGGCGCGCCGCCTCGGTGGCGACCCAGCCGCCCGACGAGTGCCCGAGCAGGAGCACGTCGCGCTCCCGGTCGCGCACCAGCGGCTCGAGCACGGCCAGGACGGCCTCGGCGTCCGCCTCGCCCTGCGGGTACCCGCCCTCCTCCGGGGGCCCCCGGTCGAAGTCCGGGTTGCGGACCGGGTCGTCGCCGACGTTCAGCTTGGTCAGGTCCGAGGTGGGCAGCTGCGGGCAGTACACTTCGATGGGGCTATCTGCTGCTGCTCCCCGAGCTCGCAGGGCCTCGATCAGAGGTCCGTACGGTGCCGGCGTGTGGTAGGACCCGTGGCAGATGACGACGGCGAGGTTCGAAGGAGACATGGTGGGGAAAGGGGAGGTCGAGCGAGAACCAGTTTGGATGATTGGATAAGATAGAGACTTAACGATAGCCTACGCGGTGAGGTTGACAAGCAGACAAGGATCTGATGGGGATGGGGGATGGGGATGGGGATGGGGATGGGGTGGGATATCTTGAGCCCTGATGATGGTGATGGTGATGAACTCTTACGTCCGGGTGGACCTGTCTATCTACTCAGTATAGGTTCATGTAGGCAACTATGTAACTCGTAGGCTGACAATCCTAAGCTAAGCGCGATCAAGACTAGGGAGTATCAAATCGCCTACATTGAGAAAATGGACTGGGCGAACAGCGAAGCAAAGCGGCACGTAATCAGAACGAAGGATCTGTAGCTAACTTGATCTGTTCTCACTAGTATAGGGTAGAATACTATAACCGCCCTGGCTGCCGTACGACCATAGATAATGAGAATTGCAGCACGTAGAATTATGAAAGGGGTCCAGTCAGCAGCAAAGGATGTCAGTGTTGGTGTTGGTGTTGGTGTTATACTACGTAGTAATGGTGTTGCAGAGTAGATGTGGGGATATATGGGACCTACACCTATATCATAGTGTCATTGACCCCTCTCCCCCCCTTGCTTTTATTCCCCCTTTTCCGAAACGCAGGTGGGCAGAGACCGAAATAGCTACCCACGTTGGGTATGTTAACTCTGACAACACATTTGCGACTCCTTGCTTCAAAAAGCAAGGCCAAGCCTGGTAGGTTGACGGCTTAGCCGCTTAGGTTATTAAAGGGGATGTTTCATAAGATATGGACTGGACTGGACACATCGCAGTTTGAAGACTTGTTGGAGCTATCGGCCCCAGAAATCCTCTAACGATGCATCTTATGTTCACTTGTTGGCGGAACCTCCTACTCCCATTACTACCTTTCGTAAATCAGTATAGCATACATTTTACACTACTCCGTTGTGCAGGTACTCCCGCAGCCCTGCCTATTGACTTATGCTCACCTTGCTGGTTATTTTGAGGGTATTCGATTCGTCTTACTGGCCAGCTCCGCGTCCAAACTTGAATATAAGTCGGCGGAACGCAGCTTTTATAAGACTCTGACTACAAGCGATATGTCTGCCAGGAGATATTGAAATCAATATATCGTAGGACGAGGGGTGCCCTAGTGGCTCTATGATGTCTTTCATGGGGGTGGAGGCCTTCAGTAGAACTCCCATGCACAAGAGACTCAGGTGAACCTCGGCTTTTATCTACGATAGCGCTTGGAAACTACCACATATGCCCAGACAGTGCCATACTTCATGCTCCATTTCACCTGCAACACACCGTTGGGAGTTCCTGTTTGGAGCTGTGATCGAGTTTTGTGAGATATCAAACGCGATAATTTCATGTACTGTAAGGACGTTGTTATCGATTCCCAGCTTGGAACATTAGTTGCTTAGGGTGTCAACTCAAAGATAGCATCATGATATATGGCTGAAAAGTTCTTTATTGGTACAGAGCAGTTCTCTGATCCTTTTACCACCTTCTTCCCAAATAATTCCATGCTCGTCTCCTATTCCGCCCACGAAGGAACCAGATACAACAGAAGTGGCTAAACTGTTCCACTAACAATCCATGATTTACATTCAATCCCCATGCTTGAAATCCAAACTCCTGAAATCCACATGCGACCCCCCGCCCCTTCCCCTATTCCCTTGAGTTCAACAACAATTATACAGTCCGTCGTTGAGCGGTGGTTACACATGCAACCATCCCCCTCAAGAAAAGAGGTATGATACCCATCCATCCATCCATCCAACCAGCCAGCTCTAATACGTCAGTCACTCTTCTTCGTCAGGATAAGAGTCAGGATCGCAAGGGTCCAACCCCCAGCTCACAGTGATCTGGCTCCACAGGCGTCTCTCCAGCGCCCGCTCCCTTGCCCACTGCTCCACCGGAACCACCAGGCCCCCCTCTCCTTCCCCCTCCACCCCCGGCACCGACAGCGCCCCAGCCCTCACCTGCACGAGCCGGCGGAACGCCTCGGAGGCCTGGGCCCGGTGCGAGGCGAACCGGTACTCGAGGCGGGCGCGGCCGCCGCGGCGCCAGCGCACGAGCACGTCGTCGACGGCCCAGGTGAAGAAGGCGGCGAAGAAGGCCGTCAGGCGCGCCTCGTTGACGACGCCGCTCGGGCCCTCGACCACGACTACGCGCGACCGCTCGCTCGCCGCCTGCGGCGCCGTCTTGTACCGGTTCATCTTCACGACCGGCCGGAAACGCTGCCCCCCGCGCGCGATAAAAAAGAGCCCACCGGGACCAGCAGCAGCAGCGCCGTCTCCCCCTTCGAAGCCGCTGTCCTCGCCACCGCCGCCGCGAGGCCGCGCCAGTTTCTCGAACAGGCGGTCGACGCCCGAGCGGTCCCAGTACACCAGCTTCGCGCAGCTGGTGTGGATGCCGGCCTGGGGCTTCGGCCCGGCCACCGACAACGCGTAGATCTTTCCGGTGCCGCGCAGCAGCGCGGGCGGGTTACCGGGCCTCGAAGCGCCGCTGTCGTCATCATCAGAAGAGAAGTCCGACTTCGAGTCTGACGGCATGGAGGTGATGAAGGAACCAGCACCGCCGCCGCTGCCGCCGCCCACCAGATCCCGCACCGTGCAGTCCGCTGGCAGGCCCTCGATGAACACCGATGTGCTCTGGTCCAAGGGGATGTCGGCGCTCTGGTTGTTCGGGTTCGAGGGGTCGCCGCGGTAGTTGGGCGATGCGCGCTTCGCCGGTCGCAGTCGCTGCTGTCGGTGAGATAGGTGCTGGAGAGGGCGTTGCTCGGCTGGGATTTGAAGGGGGGATGTCAATGAGGAGGAGTTTGATCTCCATGTAGGCAGAGAAGCAGCTGGAGATGCTGCTGGCAATGTTGTTTTTGCTGTTGCGGCCGCAGAACTGGAAGTACACGCTCTCCGTGGGTTGGTCTGCATGACCTGCTCGATCTGCGGTTGCGAGGAAGCGAGGCGTGTGGGTGCCTGTTGTGGAGGTAAATCTGGCAAGACTATGGCGGACGATCTTGCGAAAGGGCTCAGCTCGGCGTGGCTGAAGTTGCTAGATCGGCTCGAGTCCAAAGCCGCACTGTATGGTGTGGTTATCGCAGTCTGTTTCCCGGTCTGTCCTTGCTCAGTGCCTAGGGAAGAAGAGCCTTGCCAGCGCAAAAGCCCTGGTTGGCTTCCAGGTAGCAGGTTCAAATATCCCAAAGGCAACAGCTCATCATCGGGACCGACGCTGCTAGATTTAGAGGAGATGGTCATGGTATCTCCAGCGGCCGAGGGCCATAGGGACGACGGTACGCTCGTGGGGGTTCCAATAGACATGGCCAAAGGCGGCGAAGGAGGTTGGTAGGAGACTGTAGAGTTGATAGATTCGGTCGAGTCCGCAATCTGTTGCTGCTGTCGTCTTCGAGCATGCCTAGCTGCCAATCCTTCACGAACATAGGATGGTAGGCTGCTTTTGTCCGTTGCCGGGGGCGGAGAGTTCGTGAGGAGCGACCTCACTAGGCCGGTTTGTAGACGGCGGTTGGGAGAATACCAGATGGTAGGGTCGATCAAGAGCTCTGGTGGCTCGCTATGTTCCGGAGTTGGTCGATACATTGTAGTAATTAAGCTTCAATTGTCTAATTAGAAGCAATTGGCTTTAAAATGCTGGTGTACAGTAAGTTTCTGCTAGGTGGTATGTCGTTGGAAGATCAATAACGAAGAGTTCAATGTTGAGTAAGTAATTTGCTGATAAGGAGTATGCAACCTTATGGTGCTGGGTTGATGTAGGATGGACGATTGTGTGGAGTGAGATATGAGAAGAAAGTGACCCGGTTCGAAAGAGCAGTTGGTCTACGGTTTATATCGAATAAAGAATATCTCCTAAGGTATTCCATTTCACGTACACTCATCGACTATTGACCAGCTACCTGAGCCGCGATTGAACGTGACTAGAATTCCGGCATAGCGTGACCAGTGACCAATGCAAACTTAGCCCAAGTCGTCAGTCACGTCACGGCCGAATTCACTTCACTACAGTAAGTATCCTGGACAGCAACGCCCCATCCCCATCCATCCCATCTAGTACTTTGCTCGGTAGGAAGTAGAAAGACTCTTGGTGATAATCAAATCCATATGGGACCGTTTTATATAGACATTAAGTACTCACTGCGATTGGTGACTGTAACTAGGTGAATGGCATAGCATCACTTGACCTTGCCATCAGTCAGCTTTGCATGGTTCTGACTTCCGACGACTTAATTCCCAATGGCATGCACTATCCATATGCTGTGTATCCTAAAGAGGCTTCATTTTCCACCGTGTTGCAAGGAATAATAGGATGAAGACGTAACTCATGTGCTAAAAGTAAATGTTATGATACAATCTAGGCCACAAACAATCATTCGATACCTACGACGTAGCTATTGTTGTTATTTGCACTGCCCCCAAGGGAAACATCAACCATCAGGAAGCAACCATGATCGAGTGTCTATCATCTATTGACAGTCAGCTATCTCAGAAACCCGCCCCCGCCTGCGGTCCCGTTATCCAGCGTATCCAAGGCTACGATATCGCCGTGGCCCAGCTCTTCAGTCTCAACACCCACATCGACATCCACATCGTCATCATCCTCATCCACAACCAAGCTCCGATCCTTCGCCCTTACCGGCTCAGCCAGCACGACGGTCTCCACGCCCGGATTCGCAGGACTCAGCCCCTCCGGGCCCATGGGCAGGGCCTCCACGTCGATCTCCCGATTCAGCAGCGCCTTCAGGATCACCGCGCTCCCCGCCTTGCTCATGACCTCGTTCGCCTCCTTGCAGAGCTCGGAGCACACGCACTCGGGGCAGCCCTGGGAGCAGAGGCAGTGCTCAACGCGGGCCAGGGCCTGCTCGAGCAGGGAGTCGACGAACTCGAAGGCCTTGGTGCTGATGCCCGAGCCGCCCGCGCCGCCCTTGGCGTCGTAGAAGGTCAAGCGCGCGGGGCGCTTCCGCTGCGTCTCCCGCTGCGCGAACTCCTTCAGGCTGTTCTTGCACTCGGTGCGCACGTCCCCGGGCATGCTGATCACGAAGGTCGGCATCAGGCTCATGACCGCGTGCTCCGCGGCGTGGATGGCGCCCGCGACGTGGAAACGCCGCTCTACGAGGATCTCGAGGGCGAGTTTAGGCACGTCGAGCCACAGGCCCTTGCTGTGCTGGACGATGGGGGGGTTGTCGACGTGCACGGCGTCTAGGATTCGGCGGTTCTTGTCGACCTTGAAGTAGCCAAACACGTGCTGGGATATGCGGATCGAGCCGTAAAAGGCGCGCGAGAGGGATCCGGGGATCTTGTGAGAAGCTTCTATCTCGACGGGATCGATGTCTGTGAAATCGCGCTGTTGGGTCGTCCACTCTACCTTGACCTTTTCGACTTTCGCAATCTGCCGGTCGGGCTGGAAGTCTCGGACTAGGTACGAATTGCCTTGGTGCAAGAAGATAGCACCGTCGTAGATCGTGAAGAAGGCCCGCGATGCCTCCAACTCCTCTAATACAATGTTCTTCCCGTGAGTTATGTCCACTATGGCAAAATGGTCGTCTTCGGTGTCTCGAATGGAAACGAATTTGGAGGGAGTCGGCCGGAATCTATCGTGGCAATGATAATAGCCAAGCTCGTCTTTCACTAAGCGTTCTTCTGCAATTTTTGGGAGATCCTTGGTAAAGTACTGGGAATCTTCGACAGGTCTAATGGGCATCTCGTAGGCAGCACACTGGATGTGCCCCTCTAGAACGAGCACATTCTCCAGGTCGACCTGAAGCTCGCAATTCGGCTTGGTGAAGAGCTCGTCAGGGTTCTGCATGTAGTGCTGATCTGTAGGAAAGCAGTCCCCGACAAGAACAGATAGCGAGTCTTTGTTCCTCCGCCCAGCTCTGCCACTCTGTTGTCTTAGGTTCGCGATGGTATATGGGAACCCCAGCGTGATCACGCAATCCAAGGTGCCGATATCCACGCCGAGTTCCAGGGCCGTTGTAGAAACGATACCCAGGAGTTTGCCTTCAAACATTTCACTCTCGATTCTTCGGCGGTCCTGAGCCGTATAGCCTCCTCGATAACCCATGACGCGTGCCATGCATTCCGGCCGGCCTAATGATTCGAGCTCATATCTCGCTTGGGTTACTAGTACTTCGCACTGCTTCCTGACCCGGCAGAAGACAATAACACGGACACCACGCAGGATCAGCTGGCAAAATAATCGAGCACATTCTGCCATGGCGTTTCCACGACCGCTGGAGGGATCTCCTGGGTCCTTGAATGGCGTGTTCCAACATAAGAATTCTTTACGGCCAGAAGGCGACCCGTCGAAATCTATCAAGTGGACGTCTTCAAGGCCGAATATAGTCTTGAAGTGTTCTCGGGGATTTGCTACCGTGGCAGAGCAGGATATGAACTTAACTCGTGTATTTCCGACAGCGGCGCAGATCCGTCGAAGCCGCCGCATGATGAAGGCCATGTGTGAGCCCATCAGACCATTATAGTAGTGAAGCTCGTCGACTGGCGCTGGGTTAGCCTCTAGTCTGGGTAGGGTTCAGGGGAATAGTATAGAGTGCGCTTACCAACTACGTATTTCAGATTCTGTAGGAAGGTTCTCCACCTATCCTCTTGGGGTAATATGGTGATGTGTAACATGTCAGGGTTGGTGAAAATGATGCGCGCTTCATCTCTTATCTGATTCCTTTCGTGCATCGGCGTATCTCCATCGAACGTTTCCACTAGAACCTCTTCTAGGCCAGACAAGTAAGTAAGCATTTCTTTCAAGCTCCTCTTTTGGTCCTGAGCCAGAGCCTTAGTTGGGAAAATGTACATGGCTCTAGTGATGTGATCATTCTCTAGGGCGTGGAGAACAGGTAGTTGGTAGATCAGGGACTTCCCCGAACTTGTTGACGTCGAAACCACTACGTTGCGGCCGGCATTGAGACTATTTATCGCTTCGGTCTGATGAGCGTAGAATTTGGTGATGCCTTTGGCATTATACAAAGCGTTTACCATATCTTGGCTGAGCAGAAAATCAAGCTCGCCAAATACGGGTTCCTGGGCTTCGAAAACGCGGTGCCCATCCGGCACAACCTGACCCGTATACCATGGACTATCTTTCAGTTCTTGTACGATCTCGGGGATACTCTTCCGCTCTTTCGGGATAGATGGCGGAATGGTACTAATTTCCGGTCCCGGGGTTGTGGTGTTGGACTCGGACGTAAAAGGTATGTAGGCTTCAGCTTCTTGACGGAGCATAACCTCTGGATCTACCTTTTGTTCTACGCAACGATTGATGAATGTATCTACGGCATCTGTGAATTTCTGGTTGCGCTTTTCGATCAGGGTAGTCAGCTGCTTCTGGCTGTAGACGGGCATCTTCAGGTCTTCGTTTCGAAGCTTTCTGTTCGGGTTCGTAGGCTCCCCCGTCTTTTTATGCTGAACTTGACGCTTTAGATCCCCATCGACGAACTCGAAGAAGAGCACCTCTTGTCCGCTGGGAGGCAGTTCGTCGGGATGATGACTCCCAAGCTGCTCCGTCCCGGTCAGGCCACCTACCGAAGCATCCGGAGCGGGACCCTGGGCGAATATGTCCTTTGCTTTGCCACTCTTGAAGGTAGAGTCCCGTTCCGCTCCCTTGATGTCGGTCTGGAGCATCAACTCGTCCACATAGGCGAGATTGATGCCATCTGGCCGCAGCGCTACGATCGCAGCTATGTCTTCGACTTTCAGCTCGCGCTTGGTGTGCGATTCTACCGCGCTCCGTATGGTGTCAAATGTGGTGGCTACATGTTTGCGAGTAGAGCAGAACGTGAAGACCAGATTCAGGGCGCGATGCGTCTTGTCCAGGTCCTTGAACAGCGGCGGCCATTCAATTTGGCATTGCACGGGAGGTGTAGCCGACGCAGCCTTCTTTTTGCGAGGACCCCCCTTGGCTGGTTTTGTCTGCTTCGACGGTGCTTCAACTGCGGCCTTTGTAGGGCCACTCTCGAGGTCATTGGGATCCCCCGCAATTCCAGGATCGGGATCGGAATCGGGATCGGGATCATCTTCCTTGGGTGTCCTCTTTCGCTTCCGCCTGACTATCCTGTCAGAGACTGTAGCAGCCTTCAGAGACGACATGCTACTTGTAGTCGTGATGCATTGAGAGACAAGCCGTCGAGGGACATGTCGTATATGTCGTATATGGCTTTGTGCCCAAGTGTGGTTTTGGTGCCTGGTGCCACTGCCAAATCCAACCTTGAATGCCAAGGGTTGACGTCAAAGACTCGGTTCTACGCGACCGCGATTTCTTTATTTAATTATTTCTTTATCAGACACGACTAAGAAGCGCTGTCACGTGACGTCCATGGTTTAAAACGGCCCGCAACAACCGTCAGGTGTAAGTTATACTGGGCCCAGTCATACCGTCCTGTTATACTTCGTACTGTACGTAGGTCGCGGCCAAAAGTAAGTAGCCCTTGCCGTACCGAAAAACAGTGGGACCAGGGCTACTTACTTTTGGCCGCGACCTTTGTATTGTACCATTATAAATTCACGTATCGATGGTTGATCTTTAACATCTACATGCTCCTAGTCCAAACTATGTTTATCTGACCCCTGACAGTATCCAATTCTTCTGACTACAACACCCGAGATTGTAACCATCGTAGCTTCCAAAAGACTTTATTCTTCCAAATTCCACCAATGCTCTTCACAATGAGGTTGACTTCAGTTCGACAGCTTCTTCCGCATCCCGGCAACGCCCGACCAACTAACTAACTACATAGAAATGGCATTCCGAAGTACAAAACCAGCATTGGATGATGGCTACTTAACTAGCTAGCCAAATTCAGCGGGAAGAGCCCGACCACCACAGCGCAAGAACAAGCGCCAGGCTGAGCATAAGCAGGAAGGCGAACCGCTGCAGCAGCGACAGCTCATGGGCACTAGTACCAGTGCCCGCCCCCCACTCGATCTCGAACCACCGCTTGATCTCGCGCTGAGCTCGCCTCTCGGACTCCGAGGCCGGCGCATCCCGGAACGTGAGGATTTCGCGCTTCCCCCACCAGGGCAGCAGGCCGAGAAGCGATACTCCCATATTACCACCATGGGGCTGGAACTCCGCGTTCCGGAGCCAGCGCTGGAGCGTAGCTTGCGCGGGCAGCGGTTGCTGCTGGCGGTACCGCGTACCGCCCCGTAAAATACTTGACAGGTTAAAGGGGACGGCCTGCAGCGTGCCGCGGTCGATGAAGCGCTCGGCCGTGGCGGGGCTGAGGCGGCGGTGCCCTTCGACGAAGCGGCACCCCTGCCGCGTCGAGCCCTCGTACGTGACGCCGGGTCCGACCGTCTTCTCCTGGGCGGAGCCGAGAGCCGTGGAGATCTCGAAGCGCTCGCGGTTGCTGGGGCTGGGGCTGGTGCGATAACGGCCCCGACCTCGGCCTCGTTCGTCGTTCTTGGCGTGGCTCTCGATGCACAGGTCTCCCTTGACGATGAGGTGCGTACTAGCAAGTCGCAATGTTCAAGGTTAGTGAAATGACAAAGTTTGAGAAGAAAGAAAAGGGTGTGATCTAGGTAAGTAGACGTAGATAGGTCGGTACGAAATAGTCCAAGGTGCATGTGCATGTGCTCTTGCTTAACATACTTCTCCCCGTGGTGCGAGTGCGGCAGCAGTCGGTCCGGCCGCGCGAAGTCGATCTTCCTGTGTGCCTGCGTCGGAAACAGTTCGTTCGTCCGCACCCACTTGTATCCGCCGGCGGCCACTCGCTGCTCATGAGGCCCCTGCGGCCCGCCGTATTTGTATATGAAATCCATTCTAGTCATGGTTTGTGCTGTTTGCTGCCTGTCTGCCTATCTATATGTCTGCCTGTCTATCTAGCTGTCGAATATGACTTACACTTCGTCAATGTGTATTGGAACTTGGAAGATAAGGCTTATTATGGTGATCAAGAGGTGAGTGTCTATGTGTCTGTATAGTTTGTGAGCGTGTCTTGGTAGTTATCCGTATGTCTGTGACTGGTGATGAACCAGGATATTGCTTCTTCGTTCGTGGGAGGACGAAGACTATTTATGATATATCTACTTCCTCTCCCCGGTGCGTTCCTCGGTCTGCCGAGACACATCAAACATGTTCTAGGTGAATCCTGATCATGCATTTTTGTTCCCTCGACTTCTGGGCCCGAGGGCAAGGGACTCTTTGTTTCCGACCCTTCTCAAGGAATCCATCTAGTAGCCAAGTGCCATCATCACTGGTATATGCTAGAGAGGATACCGAGGCCAAACCTCATTCAACCAAGTAACGACTGGTTCGTTGGGCTCTGTTGAGGGGGCTATAGGAAGATACTAGCAAGGCGATGTACCGTGCACAGAACCTAGGAGGCACAATGGGAACATAACATGATAACACAGTAAGGTGAGATTACATAGGGACGGGGCGTAAAGCCCAAAGCAAACACCATAACATGGCGGTTGGAATGTCCAAGCCCCAAACCGTCCATATATTTCTCACGTCCATATGTAATTCGTATCTCCCCTCCCTGTCATCACACTGTATCATACGGAGCATGAAATCCTTGCAACTGAGCACTAATATGAGGCTATCTTATGCCTACTTGGTTAAGCAGGGGCGCAAAACGGGAGGAAGGGGTTCACATAGACTAGAGTATCTCTCAATGTGCACATTGTACATTGTCCACACATTCACAAGCACATATTCAATGATTATAGAAAGGCAAAGTGGGTAGTCTTATTAGCAAGTATAAGTTGTAAAGCTAAGTGTTCGTAATACAGAAACTCCCGCCGCGCGGTATTAATCATCATGCAACGCTGGACCATCACCCCGAAACAATATCCATGCCATGGTGGGTATGTGCCAATCAGTAGTGGGGGATAGATAGTATGATCATGCCAAACTCGTGACGCAAAAATAGCAGTCACCCAACGTATCTAGAACAGTCGGCCGCACACACCAAAGACCACTTCCAACCCCTCCTGAAAATGCTACATTCATTCCGTAAACTCCCCTTTCGTCAAGTCATTTCTCAGGTATAATCGTGAAACAAACGACAAAGAACGCTGTATCTTCCATCTCAATCATGGAATCAGGAAAATGCGCGTGTAATTAATGTTCCCAAGGAGCATCCCCTAGGAAGACACAGCACTTGTAGCTGATGCGGCGGAAAGCTTTCTTTTCTGAGCCCGGGTCATCGGACCCTTCGTATCCTCCTCCATCTCGGAAGCCTTGCGCTTCGTAGAAGATCTTTGTGATGAATCGCTGTCAATAGCGGTGGAGTCGTCGGAACTGTCGCCTTTGCTGACCTCGTTGGCTTTCTTGCCAACTCTCTTGCCGGCCTTCTTGCCGGCCTTCTTAGTAACACCCTTGGTAACATGAGCCGGCGATGTCTGGCGGCTGCGGAGATTGCGCCGAACAGGTGATTTAGCCAGAGCCTCTTTATCAGAACCAGCGTCAGCATCAACATCAGCTACTCCCTCCTTCTTAGGAGAACCATCCGTCGAGCGGGAGGTTGGAGACGAGTGATAACCCGAGTCGGCATTAGATGGCCTAGAGTGATGAGGCTTGGGATTGGGAGTGTGAGACGAGGATCCGACAGTGGTCATAGCAGGCTCTCCAGATTCGTGCTCTTCAGATTCGTGCTCTTCGGGATGAGGCACTACAGGTTCAGGCTCCTCGGATTGAGGCTTCTCGGAATCAACCTCTTCGGGTTCAGGCTTTTCAGGTTGAGTCTCTTCCAATTCAGCCACTTCGGGTTGAGGCTCCTCAGGCTGAGGCTCTTCAAGTTGGTTCTTTTCAGGTTGGGATACTTCAGGTTGAGACACTTCAGGTTCAGCCTCTTCAGCTTCAGGCTCCTCGGTTTCAGACGTTTCAGACTCAGACTCAGACTCATCGGTGTGCTCAACACCAGACTCCTCTGCGGTCATGGGCCGCCGCATGGGAGAAGCCGGCCCATGCGAAGAAACCGGTGGCATGGAAGAAACAGATTGCATAGAAGAGTCAGGTCGCATTCGAGGAGTCCAGCCACCAACAGCATACTTTCCAGCGGATCCCTAAACCAACTGGAGTTCACGCTGAATCTTCTCGACCTCGTTCAAAAAGTTCTTAGCATTTTCGGCTTTCATCTACAGAAGAATAGTTAGTCATGATACTTCAACGCAAGCTGTGAGCAATGCATACCTTGATTTGCATTGGGACTGCATCTCCATTACCCTCGATGGCAGTGAACAGTAGATAGGCTACGTTGCTACCATTCTCCTTGTACTGAAATGACATGGCCGGAATCACGACCGTATTGAGGATGACCTTGTGGGTTGCGTCTTGACGCATGACAAGGCGCACGACCCTGGTTTCGGCATCCTCAAGAGCAGAAGCATCGAAACTACCGGGATAGGGTGCGCCAGTGTCCTGATTGATATCCACACAGCTGTACGGGACGTTGATCTTGAGGTTCCCGACACCTCGCTCTTTCCAGGTCTTGGTCGTCTTGTTCAGATTGTAGAGCTTGCCACGGACTGCGAGAATGCTAATCTCGCCAGCCTCGCCGTCCTCTACATCGACTATGATGCTAGTTAGTATGAAAAGTAGAATGGGTTAGAAATCAAGAGGCTTACCACGCTGAAGCTTCGTCTTTTTCTTGTCTTCAGCTGGGACAGACTTCTCTCTCCCGTCTCGCTCCTCGGATGTGGTCTTAGCATCATCCTCGGAACCGGCGTCTTCATTCTCTTCACCTCCCTCCTCTTCGTCGCTTTCAGGTGCCCCGAAAGGCTTCGCGGCCTTGCTACTCTTGAAGCCTTGGCCGGCATTGCCAAAGGTGGTAAGCTTATTACCGCCGATTGCGCTGCCAAAGGCTCCACCGAAAGCACTTCCCCCAAAGGGACTGCCACCAAAGGGCTTTGACGCTCCTCCGATCTGGCCGAACGGGGATGCACCGTTAGATAGACTAGCGCCGCCAAAGACTGAGGGCGCGGATGCCTGGGCACCCAAGGAACCGAAGGGTGATTGAGATCCTGGGGCGCTCGCGAAAGAAGATAGGGTTTTGCCGCCAGCCTGGAGGAAAGGTGAAGCCTGACTGGCGAATCCAGCCAATCCTGAGCTGCTAAAAGCGGAGGCAGATGTTGAGGTGGTAGTGTCGTTCTTGTTCGAAGTGGCCGCCTTTGTGGTTTCAGTAGCCTTATCAGTCTTCGACTCAGCGTTCTTAGGCTGAGATTGAGTGGTGTCTTGCGACTCAGTGGATGTCTATATAAAGATTGTCAGCAATACCATACAAGTTTGATCCTGAAAGGTGGGCGTACGGTAGACGTGTTGGCGTCATCGGCTAGCTTTCTGGTCTCGCTGGAGACATCGCGAGGCCGCTTCTTCTCAGGCTCAGAGCGATCAGTTCTGCCGTTGGCGCCGATCGGAGAGACGTCGCCATTTGAATCTTGGCCCGTCGAATTCAATTCAGCGACTTCGTCATAGACGCGCTTCTTCTTGGGAGAGGAGATCTGGTCCTTCATCTTGAATGGTTGGGTATCAGAATGATCTCGGTCGGGAGTAGTAGCTTTGCTAGAAGCTCTGCTGGAAGATGTATTCTCTAGGTGTTCAGTTGCGTCGGCAGGTTGTGTGGTATTTGGCTTATCTACGTTATCTACAGTATCGGCGGTGGGGTTCTTCGCTTTCGTTGCGGAAGTGGAATTGGAAGATGTAGATGAGGAAAGGTCAGGCTTCTCGGAAATTGCGGTTTGTTTCAGTTCTTTGCGCGCTGCGGCTGTATCGGGGTCTTCGGAAGAAGTTTGTCTAGGCGGAGTCGGACTGCGTTTGTTCAGGCGCTCTGCCATGCTTGGAATTGCAGTAAGTTGTAATTCGGACGGTGGGTGAAAGGATTTAAGAAGCTGGAGAGAAAGAACTCCGGGCTTCAGAATACAACGTAGTTAGAAATTTGGTGCCTCAGGCGTCTTTGTGAAGAGTAGAGCGCAGATTGCAGATTGCGGATTGCGAATTGCAGATTGCAGGTTGCAGATTACAGATCGCAGGTTACAGGTTGTGCAGAAGACGGAAACGACTGCTGCTGCTTTGAGAAGTGTGTAGTTTGTTTGGAGGAAGCTGAATCCTCTGGGTACAAAAAGAAGATGTGTTGGAGAAGAGGATGAGAAGCTGTAGAAAAGTTGAAAGGTGTAAAGTCCTTCGTGGATTGTGCAGGAATAAGATTTAGAGTTGGCAGTTTTGAGGCTGTATGTATGATAGCTACCCTGCCTAGCTTAGGTGCCTACAGACAAGCAGACCAGCAGTCTAGCAGGCGTGTATGTATGAAAGTCGCTAATCAGGCTTGTTGCACGTGCAGATATGTACGTACCACTAGTTGCAGGTGTATGTAGGTACTGGTCTAAGCTTAAGCTTAGGACCTCACCTGGGCAGTTAGTTCAGTTGATTAGAGGTAGATAAGGCAGTCGATAAGTAGTATTCCAGTTGTATGTATGTGACGACCTCGTTGGCTGATTGGCTTTCGATTTGCTGCTCCGTGAGGGAACGGAACTGAGCTTCGGAAGCTGGGCAGTGAGTATTTGAGGAGAAACCGATCAAATACCGCGCCGTGAAACTGCGCTGTCGTCCGTGAATGCGTGGGCAACGTGAACAGCCTACAGTACTACCAACAGTACAACCAACAGTACAACCAGGCAGCGGGCGTGGGTGAGCTTGAATCCTTGATGTTGTAGTAGAAACGGAGGCGGGAGTGGAGGGACCAGAGGCAGCTGCAGAGGGAAGCGTCCACGGGTTACGGCACTGCCTCGCTGCAACTGTTGGCGAGTGCCGGTGGTTATTGGCAGGTGTCGGAGCCGAAAAGCCGGGTACGTACTCCGAAACTGCTTGGCTGCTTGGTCGAAGGTGAATTATTACGGGTCTATCGGTGCAGCTTTCTTGCTTGCATTTGCAGGTTGGCGGGCAGGCGGGCAGGCGGGCTGGCGGGTTGGCGGGGCAAAGAAATGATAAGGGAGCGTATCAATGGCATATCAATGGCGATGGATGTGGGGCAGCGGCAGGGGGTTTCCGGCCTATTATTGAGACTTCACGGATACCCGAGAGAACGGGAAGCCGGTCACCAAATTTCAAGACCGGCAGCCTGGTAACTACGTGGCGGCAGCGCGTGGCAGTGGCAGTGGCAGTGGTAGGTAGTGGCGTTAGCCGTGGCAGTCACAATGACGGTTACAGTGACAGCGCGTGGCAATAAAAATGTATCAATCTCAAAATGCCCAACTGCCAACATACAACATTCAAGTAGATCCAATGCTTCGTACTTCGTACCTCATAGTCATAACTCGATTCAACTACATACGTAGCAGCACTGCCTTCGTGTTACTGGCATAGTTATACCTATATACCTATGTGCAATGCAATCATTCAAGAAGCTTCGGTTGCAGGTGTTCGTTCTATGAAGTACTTGGCTAGAGTACCTATTGTGTGCAACCTTGAACAGTCGCCATCATGGAACAACATCACCCCTTCTGCCCTTGCCCCCCCCCCCGTGCCACCCTCGAGCGTCGAGGTCGCCAATCAACTGAGCTAGACGATGCCAATATCTACTGGGTAGTTACATCAACCAACTCATTCGCATGACAGGTCATATGTCACATCTCCAATCCTCTGCCTGGTGCTCTAACCGAATACTTGGCTCTGAAACATTCGACGACAACGATATTATAACCACCCACCATTCTCGTCCATCCAGGACTCCCGCCGCATTCAGGAGGCACCGTCACTAAGATAGAGTATCACCAGCATTGCATCCTTTGTTCTCGAGGAAGGTGTCGTGCTGTGTTGTGTTGTGTCGTGTCGTGTTACCTATAGCTCTTCCAAGAAGCGTACTTTATTCGTCATAAAGATATATCTCCATACGAAGAAATCTCATTGTTCCGTGACCCTTTGTCCACGGAAGAAATCCAAATTGCGTATAGCTAGCTAAGTAAGTAGTTTACGAGTCTCAGCTAGAGAATAGAACTGGTCAAGTATTCTTCGGTTCCAAGGCCCCGTCGCATCCGTGAGAAAGGCGCTGTAATTAATAATAGATGTCCCGCTCACCTCCCAAGTGCTTCATCGCCATTCAATAACAAACCAGAGCAGTCTTGTTACACTACCCATGCTATGCTGCCCCCATGGCCAGCCAACTCACCGTCGACGTTTCACCTAGCACCTTACTAACCGCTCCAGACAGCGCTCGCGGACCGTTGCCAACGCCGCTACCGATAGCCACGGACTCTACTCTCGTCCTCGGCGGCGGCGGCACTCGGGCCATAACAGCAACAACGACACCACCAACAATAACAACATCATGTGTCACCGCCGAACCAGGCGGCGCGTGCAACGCAGCAGCGAGCCATCACCCCTGGGTCTACGGCTACGAACCGAGCATCGGCCTCGCCGCCCTCCTCGCCGCGCTCTTCCTAGCCAGTCTCGCCGCGCACATCGCCCAGGCGGCGTACTTCCGGAAGCTCAAGCTAGCATGGCCTTGGCCCCTGCTCGTGGGCCTAACCTGGGCGGCAGCCAGCTTCTCGGTTCGCGCGGCGGTCAGCATGGGTACAAACCGCCCGTACGTCGTCGCCGTCTCCGAGACCCTAGGCATCCTCGCGCCCGTGTGGATCACCTTGTTCCACTACGCGCTGTTGGGCCAGATGGCGACGGTGTACGTAGCCCCGGACGGGAAGGTGTTCCGGCTCAGCGGGTCACGGATCGCGCTGGCGTTCGCCTGCCTCAGCGTCGAGGTGTTCCTGCTCGAGGGCTGCGGCGCCGTGCTTCTCGCTCTCGGGCTCGGCGGCGGCGGCGGCGGGGAAGCGGAGGCGGCGGACAGAAGATATCGCACCATGGGCGCCAGGGTGATGGTGGCCGGCTTCGCCTGCCAGCAGGCGTACATGCTCGTCTTCGCGGCCTTCGCGGCACGGTTCCACGGCCGCGCGGCAAAGCTGAAGAGGGAGCACTACCCGCTGCCGATGTTTCGGCCCTGGCGTACGACCCTGGCGATGATATACGTCTCGCTTGCGCTCTTGACGGCGCGCAACGCGTTTCGGCTGGTCCAGTTTGCGGCAGAGGCGGGAGACGACGGGCAGGATGGTAGCAATAGTAGGAACTCGCCTGTGTCGAGAGAGTGGTGTTTCTATGTACGTATTATGAAACGGCCTGATAAGGGTCATAGTCCTCGCCTGCGGTTTGGGATGAGGGTTTTCTTTTCTTTTCTTCTTCCCCCTTTCGTTTCTTCGTCCGTCATCATGCCATGTCCTGTTAGATAAGTAGGTGCTGACGATGGCCAATAGCTATTCGATGCGGTGCCTGTGTGGTGCTGTGGTGTAATCGCGAATCTCCTCCACCCCGCGAGAGCGACACTCGCCGGCCCCGAAGGCGATGGTCTGATTCCCACGAGCCGTCTACACCCATTGAAGCGTTTTGGGCCACACAAACCACAAGGAACGTAGTAGCATCAGTCATCAGAGTTCTTGGCCTGTCCAGCTTTCATAGTTAGTGGTTCATAATCATATACCGCGCCCTGGTAACGCACACTTGGTTCGAGGGGAAACAGTCGAAACCTGACCAGGCAGACAGAATAAACATGATGCCACCACAATACTTGGTCTCCTCTTCTGGTCTCGTTCTGGCCAATATCCATAGGATAGCTAGCTCATTCTGATGTGGGATCTATACGTGAAATGCTTAGGATAGGAAACAGGAAACGGGAGATCCTTTCAGTTGGGGAGAAACGACTGCCAGTGTGGAGGCCAAGCTGACATCCCTGACATTGGGTGGTCAGGCGGAGAAAGCTCGATACGCCTTATTGGACGGCATCTTCTGTCGATGATGAGCGAGTTTGGCTTCCACTGCTTCTAGGAGAAGCCGCCCCAGACGGGCACTACCACCATCATACGGATGCTCTGCAGTTATTGGCTGGGTAGCTACCGATGTTGCACGCACAGGCAGACTCCCAGGGGACCCAGGCCTTGATTTCAGACACGCGGCGAGTTGAGATTGACCCGAACCCAGAGAATGCATCTCCGACGTTTGTCCACGGAAGTAAAGCGAGTGGCTTGTTGCTTTGTTCATCAAAGCCCGAGCCCATGCCGCAAATGCATTTCCGGATTCTCCGCGTGGATTCGTCTTAGGTAGCCTTAGTACCTCCTAGCCGTTCCCTTAGCAAAGCACATCAGATCAGTCAGAGTGGACCTCGCTAGCTAGAGATGATTAGGTCAGAGTCCATACGGTAACTAGGCATCGTATGGGGTAAAGTAGGCAGGCTATGTGTGTGTGAGGTCATGATAACATCGGTAAGGTATACTCAACCTTATGTTTTCAGACGTGAATGTTGCGTTATGGACTTCTCTTATCGTCCAACTATATATACAGAATATACAAACACAACAAACCAACGGCCAAGGTAACTTTATGCATGCTGTATGAGACGACGGAAATAGGCAATGATATCCGCAAAACCATGACAATGCTTCCTCTATTTATCTCGTCTCTCATGTGTCCCTATATGCTTGCCCCCCAAGTCATGACCCAAATATCGTGAATAGCATGCAGTAGTAGTAGTATTTAGAATGAAACCTACACCCATGAACGCCTCGGAAAAGAAGTTGTTGCAGACAGAAGATACCCTCTGCATATGCTCCATATTTATGAGAGTAGACAGACAAATAAGACGAGTGAGCAGCACGCTCAGTGGTGAATTTACCTAAAAAAACACCATATCTTCATCTTTCCAGCCCATGCCCGTAAAGGCAGCACGCACGCCCTTCTCCAAGGCCCCCGGGCCGCAGACTAGCACGAGGGTCCCGCCATTGGCGCTCTCGTCACAAGAAGGGGGGGCGCCGACCTCGCGCTCGAAGAAATCCCTGTCCATGCGGCCGCGCAAGCCGGCCCACGACGCTGAGGGTTGGGTGAGAGTGTAGCGCAGGCGGCACTTATGCGGGTTGGCGGCTGCCATGCGGTCGAGGTCGTCGCGACAGAGGATGTCGTCCTCGGCGCGGTTGCTGTCCAGCACGAGGCAGAAGGTAGCGTCGTTCGAGTCGGTCATGACGGCCCGTAGGACCTGGAAGATGGGCGTGACGCCTGATCCGGCGCACACCATAATGAAACGCCGGACAGTCCTGTGGCTCAGGGCGGCGATAGCGCAGACCCCGCGCCCCAAATACTCGAACTTGCCCACGGGTCCCTTGACGTCGACGAAGTGGCCGATGGGGATGGAATCGAGGGCCTGCGTCATGCGCCCACCCCGTCGCTCTGGCGTGTCACGGTACACCTTGATGAGGACGTGCAGCTTGCCGCAATCACTCTCCTCAGACACGGGCGTGTAGGCCCGGATAATAGCCTCGCGCGTGACAGGATCGCGCAGCCGCAACATCAAGTGCTGGCCGACGGGAAGACCGACGCGTTGCTCCGCGTGCTCAAGGTCGAACGTGAAGATCTTCGTATCTGCTGATACCTTCGTCTTAGCAGATAGGATAGCTTTCGTCCAGGCCTTCGACTGGAGGAAGGTCGGGCGCGGTGTCGTTGCTGCTGCTGCTGCGCCGCCGGGCTCTGGCTCCCCATTCCGTAGAATAGACAGAGAGGCTTCGTCGAGGGTGCCTATATGATAATCCACCATCATCGCCTTGGCATTCTCGCTGTCTGCAATGACTAGTCAGCACCAAAACCTTATAAATAGAATGCAAATACAGATAAGACTTTTTGAAAAGGGAAGATCAAACCAAACAAAAATCCAGAATAAAGAATCAAATAAACCCCCCTTAAAATCAAACAATAAAATAAACAACAGAAACTCACGGATAGCAAGGAATTCCTCGGTGGCATCCTGACCCGCGGCACCCACGATAGATGCCGCACCGCCAGGGTGGCCCTCGAGGAATTTAGTCCCATCATACACGTGCCCGTTGACCACGAACCAAGGCTCGGCGTCTCCGTCGTGATTCCGCAGCTCCTCGATGGTGATTTTCCGGCGTACGCTGCTGTTCGTCATGCAGATCTCTTTGGCAGGCTCTTCCTCGACGACCTTCTCTTCCTCCCCGGCCAGCTTCTCGCCCCAGTTACCATTGGTGAGGTTACCGCCGGCCTTCTTCACCCGTTCCATCCAGCCCCTGGCTGTCAGGGTGGGCTGCGTCGGGTGCTCAAACCGCAGTGTGGAGGTTTCCTTTTCCTTATGGATGACGACCCGGAACCAGGGGTTGTTCATCATCCCGAGGACGCTCCAGTACATGTCCCGGGGCTGCACCATCATGGCCTCGTCCATGGCCCGGATCATGATGTCGTCGCTCGCCTGCAGCCGCGGCACTGGGATGTCGAGGTCCCAGAAACACCAGCAGAAACAAGACTCCCTCCACCACATGTCGAGACGGCCGCCAAACAGGCGCTCACCTTCTGGCGCAAGGCGGTATTTGTCTTCGGGGTACGATATGTTGGCCAGCATCCAAGTCTTCCCCTTGTCGAGGGTGATTTCCACCCGTGTTATCCGCTTGCCGCCGCCGGCATATGCATAGCCCTTGACCTTGTAACTCGTGATGTCACTGTTTAGGGATAACGTCTCGTCGTGGGCCGGATAGCAGATGGCGCTGTTCGTATTTAGGTCGTAGATCGCGTACCGCTCATCTTTCCATGTTTCCGGCAAGTCGGCGCTCATCTCCGGGTTGACCATTGTAGGAAGCACCCTGTTGTCGTAGATATGATACCAGTTCTCGCTCGGTCCCGCCGTCACGATGAGCCGCTTCAGCCACTTCACGCTCCGGCCGCCAATCTGACCCGGTATGATGACCCGAAGCGGCTTGCCGTGATCCGGCTCCAGAGGTTCGCCGTTCATTTTGTGGGCGACCAAAACCCCCCGGTTCGGATCCATTGCCCAATTCAACTTGATCGATGTGCCGTAGTGGCCGTTCGGTAGCTTATCTGCGCCTTCCATGCACAAGTATCTCGCCCCGCGCTTCGGTCTCGCAGCCTTGAGCAGGTCGCCGATTACGACTCCGGTCCATAAGGCTGTTGACAGTCCCGCAGCCCCCCACGAGAACCCTTTCGTTTTCCGCACGACATTCTGTTCTTTCCGCCTATTCCCTGCACATACTAACGTGACCGGATACGTGACCTGCTCGTAGTCCCTGATGAGCTCCGCTAAGTTCATCTTGATGGGGTTTTCCACCATGCCCTCTATCGAGAACTCCCAGCTCATTATCTCCGGATCTTCCACCCTGGGTACAGCTCCATGATTCCGGACATAGTGGAGGTCTTTCGTAGTCAAGAAACCTTCGTCGAACAAGTCACTAAGGGGTGCTTCCACATTGAATGGATGGACGCCCGTTAACCGTATTAAACGAGGATCTCGAACGACGTGGTTATCAGGGGTTTTCAGGTCCTCGGGTAACACCTGGTTGCCCGGCTTACTTCTCGGCGGCAGTGGGTACGTCCTGGTGCCCTCTCCCTCCAGCTCGCCAATGTCGCACGACGGCTCATTGGACTCCAAGCTCTCGTCCGCCGTGGACTTTCTAGAACATTGCCTCGTAGGAGGGGGGCTCGGCGGCAAGCGAAACTCGTGTGACCTAGGCAGATCGCCTTGGAGATCTCTAATGGGACTAATAACTTCCATAAGGTGGTCTTGGAAAGAGAGATGCATTCAGAGTCCAGATTGATAAGTACAAGGGAAGACGGGCCTGTAACGATTGGATATGTTCGAAAGCCAGCGTGACGCCAGGGGTGATGTTTCTATTATGAGAAATGCCTGTGGAAAGATGGAACACAAGACTAAAAATGGCCCAAACCATGCAATTGGGTCGAGGGGGAAAGATAGGGTTACAATATTATATAAAATTGAGATGACAACCAATATGAGCCAAGAAGCATGGAACATGGAGAAGGGCGGCCGTGTAATAGACTGTTATCCATTCGGCCATTAGTCCATTGAGCCGTGATCTGTGTATAAGGCAATGAGTGAATATGAATGGCACGCCGCAGGCTCTGGATCCACTTGGATCACCAGCGTTCGGACAGTCCAGGCTGCTTTGCTAACCTGTAGACGAGTCAGAATATCTTCGTAAGATAGTTCATAAGACAGATCCGCGGCCTATTACTTAATAGGATCCCCGCTGGGTGGGCGACGGGGATTAGGGTATTAGGGTATTACTAAAGTGCTAGAACTCTGGAGCTGGAATCCAAGCAGACAGACAGAGCAGAGCAAGCAGCCAAGGTGAGAAGATGAAAGAGCCATGGCATCTGGCATATACCGTAGCGTAGGCGTAGTGTAGGCAAGATTTCCGGGGCGTGAGTGACATGCGTGGTATGCATGAATGAGGTCCGTAACAAAGCCTCGATGGGAAGCCTTGTCAGCGGACTTGCCCCCGGGGCCCTGGACAGACGGCTATACCAAGTAACTAGGTGTGCAAGGTAGAGTAGGCAGGTAACTACCTAGGTAGGCGGGTTACTAGGTAGGTCACTAGGTAGGTCACTGGGTAACTGGGTACGCAACCGAAGCGTGTAGTAAATACGGGCCGAGAAGACGTGCATTCGAAAGGGACGGAGCGAGGCAGATGCAGTCAGCGCATCCCCGCGGATATGATGTGCGCGCTCCAAGACCCTTCGTTCCAATTCATGGAACTCTCTACATACTACCTACCTACCCACCCAGTAACCTAGGTACCTAGTTAGTGTCTGCTAGGTAGGTAAGTCTTATCAGGGGGGGCGATAATATGTCATAATGTCCCTGGGGAAAAGTCGCTTTTTCTAGCGAATCAGTGGCGCCAATCGCGGCGATAAGAAGAAACGACGTCAAAACGTAACTGCCAGATAAATTGGAAACTGGAAAGTTTAGGCTCGGCGGAGATATCAGAAACCAACTCGGGGGTGGCTAGAGAGAGCTAGGCCTAGATGGGGATATTATTACTTGATTACCTGGGGCTGCCTTCCTGGGATTGCCTACCTGCGTAGTAGGATGAAGGTTAGGTAATGTTCAATGTCCACTGCCCACTGTCCATTGTTCACTGCCACTGTCCATCCACTGTCCATCCACTGTCCATCCACTGTCCCAATATACAGTCATGCATATAGTTCAGGAGATTAAACAGATCTATACCGAATATCTTATTGGCTCCCAAGGCCTATTGGTTCCCAAGGCCCAGAAGCCGTGTCGGGGATGTCCAGACTCCAGACTCCAGACTCCAGAAAGGACCCCTCCTGCCCTCCAGCCCTCCCGTCCACCCGCCGCTCTGGCTACTTCTGAGGAAGAAGCAAAGCTGTGACGGTACTGGAACTACGTCGTACATAAATCATGGCTTATATTGAGCAAATAATATCGTGATTCGTCTGGCCAAGCCGTCGTGCACCCCTGCATGAAACTGACATTGGCTTCGGCCAGATCAGATCTGGCAACCTGGGTCCTAGTACCTAGTTACATACTTGTTGCATGTTGCATATAAGAAGGGTGGATGGGCGATAGGTAAGGAGGCTCTGATTCATGTAGGCTCCGGTTCCTGTAGGCTCCGGTTCCTGTAGGACTTCAGCTTTTGTTTCTCCCAACTAATCATGGAAGCAATCTTGGACGGCTCTGCAGCTTACTCTCGAGAAAACTGGTGGTTGCCCAACCATCTCATCTCATCCTATCCCGTCGCATCTCATCTCACCCCGTTGGATTCTTCGAATGGTCAGGGCAGAATATACTTAGAAAACATATAAGATCGACTTCAAAATTGGTCATTTTTTGGCAGAGACTGCAGTTTGCTGCAGTCCGCACTCTGCACTCTGCAGTCTGCAGCTGGCGTCAACCCACATGATCAAATACCGATGGTGCAGGTGGTGGCTATGACAAAGGCCGTGGCGAAGGGTGATAGAATCCGAACGACTCCTGGCCACACAAAAGTCGCATGAGCTCAGCCGACATTGAATGCAGTAAGAAACCACCCAGGTCGACGTATGGTTCAATGTATGGAGGTGTATGGAGGTGCTACTTTGCATGTAGCACTCGACTTGGCAATAAAAGCAGCAGCCAAACAATGGACGAGCTCGACTAAGCAGAGGCAGGAATGAACTTGGGCATCAGGTAAGCCATCTGAGGGTTTTTCATCACAATAAGAGCCATGCATCGAACCCTTTCCTTTCCTTTCCTTTTGCGCTTGGATTCTGGGCCTTGCTTCTCTCTCGTACTTGAGACCCAATGTCGTGAGGTCAATGTTGTGAGGTCGTGAATGAAGGGAGGTTCAATGTCGCCCCAGCCCTGCAATGAAGCAATATATTGTTGACTTGAAGTTCCAGTTTGCCTCGTACCTACCTAGGTAAGCATCTCATTGATAAGGACAGGCTCTAGAGGGCAGGCTGCAGAGGGGTAGGAGTTTGAGACCTTAGCTGTCCGTGCACTGTCATAAAAGCAGTTATATGTCTGCACGTATCAGCCTTAAAGCCCTGGAGTAATTTCATCTCTTCTGTGGACTGTGGATGGTGGAGGGGTATTATTATCAGTCTGCCAGTCGCCAGTGTCCATTGATTTGTATTGCACAATGCATGCTCCAATTACGGTCTGTGTGTACATATATACGTATGTATGGACGATATGGACGGGTAAGTGGCACCCCTCTCAGCCTCTGTCTGCACTCAAACTAAACCTAGGTAAGGGACATACATAACAACAACCCCGCTGCCACATCTGAAATCTTCGCGAAGTGGTTGACTACCTACATACAACCTGGAAGTACAATAAGTAGGAGTAAATTGCTGTTGATGGCCGTGTAGAGTTCTTGCTTCTCTTCTAATGCATCATGACTTTTGAGTATTGGGTATTAGGTAACATACTTGCCTTGAACAACATGGAACAATAGAGGTAAGCTCCAGGGCTTCAGCAATGTTACATCACCTACAATTACAGGTGGATTAGGAATATTGGAATGATCACAATCCTTAAGCATCTGCCCGCCTATTAGCGCTGTAATTAAATAACTACTAGGTACTATGTAGGTTATGTAGGTTATGTAGGTGTAGGTACCTAGGTAGGTAGGCATCACTTAGGTTGGCTAGTTTAGTAGTGATAGGGCTACAACATCTACCTTAACGAGAAGTAGAACTTAACTGGCTGATAGGTACATTTGGGCAGCTCCGACGACTGTATTTACATGGCCAGATACCTCGACATACATGTGCATCAAGTAGCGCCTGTTAGCTGCTAGCCGATCGCTCCTTTCATTGGGCGGCATTCAACCTCACCAAAGATACATCATATCGATTGAATGCGCTTTCGGCTTCACAAACTGAACCTTCCCTTCAACTTACCTAAGGCAGTTCAACCTTTTTTCTGCCCCTTCGCCTGCAGAATTCCGCAACCTACGAGTGTTCGATATCCGTGCCTATCTGCGACCGACTCAAAACATTGATGCTCGACACCCGTGGCCAGACTTCAATCCGAGTTCCACATCCCATTGTCCTTCCTCCTTCCTGCCTCCGTCGCTTTAGGTCTGGTCGTCTGGTCGCACCAATTGGAAGGGAACGCCTTGCCTTGGTTCTCAAGGCAGAGTGCCATCAACTTCACCGATGCCGACCGAGGCTGATCCGCCGTGTCACTCCAACCACTTTCTAGGGTCGTCTATCCCTTAGCAGTGGTATCTGCTATATTCAAACTGCCTACGCGAATCAGACGAATGTAGACTTGGGTATCACGACCATATACAATCCAACTTGAGTCGTCCATAATGGACCGCTCACGAAGACGTGAGTGCAATAACAATACTGTCTTGCGCTGGTGTACCTTATACGCCTTATGTGCTTCTATGCCCTGTGTGCCTTCTATGCATATCGCCACATCGCAACTTCTTACTGATATGCTTTCTGCCTCTAGGTGAGCTACTAGCGCTCAACCAACGCGCTTGGGATGGCGAGACCGGTATGTCACTAGATGCTATATTGCTACTTCCGTCATGTGTGACTTACACTCCTGCGCAGACGTATTTCCCGTCAACTCCTCGCTGGATTCCTCCCTCAAAAAGAATACGGCCTTCATCAAGCGTCTCCGAACTGCTATCACGCCTTCGACTCTCAACACCTTCTTGCAAGAGATCCGAACTCTCAGCCTTCTCAAATACCTCTCCGAAATCGTCTCAGCATGCTACGAAGGCCTGACCAAGCTACGCACCACCGGGGACATCGAAGCCGCCGTCGAGATTGTCAGCGCATTGCACCAACGATTTGGACCCGACGATTTTACCGAATACCTAGGATGGCTACTAGGCAAGGGCATGGCAACACCTGACAAAAGTCTTCTGAAGTCTCTGGCCCCTGAAGTTCGTGAAAAGGAGGAGAAGGAACGGCTCATACGGCAACGAGCACTCCTGCGCGTGATCACGGAATTCTGGCTCCTAGGGATTTTGAGGACCCTCGATGACGTCAAGCCGGATGACGCAACCCGCGGCGTAAGCGGGAAGAATGCTGAGTTGAAGATCAAATCAGCTAGCTCTACGAAGGGTGGTGGTGCCGAACCATTTCCTCTTGAAGTTCTGAAAGATCTCCTAGGACATGACCGCGAACACGTTAATCTGCCCTTGCTAGTCATCTTTGTGAAGTCATTTAGCTGGGATGTACTAGGTGTGAAATCTGCTGGATCCGATGGCCGCAAGACTGTTGAGGAGGATGGCGCCACAAAAACAAGCGAGGACCATCCGGATATCGAAGGTCAGCTCAGTGAAACAGGTGTGGAATCAGACGATGTTCCTTTCGCTAGTCCCGAGATGCAAGAACGATTCAAGAACATCCTGAAGCGATACTTTGAGGATGTAAAGGCCCACATACTTCGAGATCAGAAGAACATCCTTACGCAGAAAG
Source organism: Diatrype stigma (assembly GCA_022225965.2). Lineage (NCBI taxonomy): Eukaryota > Fungi > Ascomycota > Sordariomycetes > Xylariales > Diatrypaceae > Diatrype > Diatrype stigma. Next base: position 124,197 of record JAKJXP020000080.1, read on the forward strand.
GTCGGAATTCGGAAGCATATGTCAAATCTGGAGAGGTTTTCGAGGATCGCCAGGCCAACTTTGAGCGGCTAGTGAAGGCCCAAGAACGTCTGGTTGGGAATGCTCAGGTGCTAGCCGAGGCCATCGGGACCGAAATGCCCGATTTGAAGGACGCTGGAGATGGTCTTGCTACTTCCAGTAGTTCTATCGGTCTCGTCAAGACAGGCGAGTACCTACGCGGCCAGAGTGACGGAGCCGGTATCTGGGAAGACGAGGATGAACGACGCTTCTACGAAAATCTGGTGGATCTGAAGGGAAAAGTACCCGGCATGCTTCTCGAGGATGGCAAGAAGAAAAAAGCAGATACGGATGAGCAGGTTGGCAAGAGAATTGACGCGCCGGAGCCTACAGAGGCCTCGAAGCCTTCAGAATCTACCGACGATCAATCTATGGCTATTGCGAATAAAACCATTGGCGCACAGGTGGACGCTGTCTTAGCTCGGCTTCCTGAGCTTACGAGCAAGGATGCCATCGACGAGATTGCTGTCGACTTCTGCTTCTTGAACTCCAAAGCTTCACGCAATCGACTTATAAAGGCCCTAACTGAGGTCCCGAAGGGTCGTACGGATCTCCTTCCCTACTGGTCTCGCCTTGTAGCTACCCTGGGCAGATATATGCTGGACGTCCCGAAGGGCGTCGTTGAATACCTCGATGCGGAATTCCGCAGCCTACAACGTCGCAAGGACAAGGACTTCTTGGGCCAAGTTCGTCTCAGCAACATTCGGTACCTTGCCGAACTGACCAAGTTTGGCGTCGTCCCTGAGCACGTGCTCTTCCATTGCCTGAAAGTCAGCCTCGATGATTTCTCCCGGATGAACATTGAGATTATCTGTAACCTGCTGGAGAACTGTGGGAGATACCTTCTACGTAACTCGGACACATCGCCGCGCATGGCTACCTTTTTGGAGACTCTTCAGCGGAAGAAATCTGTACAGCACATTGGCCAGCCAGAGCGCATGCTTATCGAGAATGCTATCTACTACGTAGATCCGCCCGAGAGAGCCTCGATCCAGCAGAAAGAGAGGACTCCGACCGAACTCTTCATTCGCAAACTCATCTACGTAGATCTCACTAAGCGGAACTATACGAAGATACTGAAGCAGATTCGTCGACTCCATTGGGAAGAGCCAGAGGTACGTTGCTTTGTCTTAGATGCTGAAAGCATGCTAAATTTCTCGTAGGTTGTCGCGATCATCACCAAGGTCTTCTCGAAACCTGGTAAAGTCAAATATGGCAGCATCCACATCCTGGCGATTCTCTTGAGTGCCATCTACCGATACCATCCGGATTTCGCTGTCACGGTGATCGACAATGTAATCGAGTCGATCAACTTTGGTCTGGAGCAGAATGATTTCAAGTTCAACCAGAGACGTATCGCAGAGGTCAAATATCTGGGCGAGCTCTACAACTATCGAATGCTTGAACACCCTGTCGTTTTCGACACGATGTATAAGATCATGACTTTCGGGCATGGTAGGCTAAATTGGTTTTATCATGCGCAGTATATGGGCTGACATGCGTATAGGTGGCGCGCCTGTTCCAGGGCGCCTCAACCCGTTCGATTTGCCGGACGATTATTTCCGCATCCGCCTCGTCGCTACAATCCTCGAGACATGCGGCATGTTCTTCAACCGAGGTGCTGCAGGGAAGAAGCTCGACTACTTTCTCTCTTTCCTTCAGGTACGTACAATTCTTGGTGTGTCCTCCTGACCGTCGCTAATAAAAGCGTAGTACTATATTCATACGAAGCATCCCCTTCCTATGGACATCGAATTCATCGTCCAGGACACTTTCTCCCTCACTAGACCGCAGTGGAAACTGGCAACCAACCTTGAGGAAGCTTCCAAGGCTTTCCAGCTCGCGATCACGCAAGATCAAAAGAACGCAGGGTTAGACAAGACTGCTGAACAAGATGACGCTTCTAGTGACACGTCATCTGACGACGATGGAGTCGAGGGTGATGGCGACATAGTACTCCCTGAAGCTGAGGGAGATGGAGATGAAGACCTTGATTCAGAAGACGAGGATGCCGATGTAGGTTACAGTCATTCTGCGTTCACCTTATCGAAGCTGACCACAGTCTAGAATGTGCATGATGGCGATAGTCCGCCCCACTCACAACAGGGATTCGAATCTGAAGACGAGGCCATTGTCGTTACTCGGAAAACAGAAGAAGTCGATCCAGAGGACGAGGCAGATTTCGAACGGGAGTACGCTAAGATGATGTCTGAGAGCTTAGAATCCCGAAAATTCGACCGGAAGCCACTTTTCGATGTTCCCTTGCCCGTTCGTGGGAAAGCCCGCGAGGCGTCCTCGGGAACTGATACCGAGCCAAAAACTACCGAGATCGGACCCAGCACGATGGCCTTCTCGCTGTTGACAAAGAAGGGCAATCGTCAGCAGGTTAGTTCCCTATTTTCCCCGTGTTCTACCGGCACCGCTGACCAAACAGACCCGTACTGTTGCCCTTCCTTCCGACTCGACGTTTGCGATTGCGATGAAGACACAGCAGCAGGCAGAACGAGAGGAGCAGCAACGTATCAAGAACTTGGTGCTGAACTATGATCTTCGCGAGAGTGAAGACCCAGATGGTGATACCTACCATACCCCACTTACCCCCAACACAAATATTCACACTGCATCAATATCAGGTCACGAGAAACAACTCTATCATCCCAATCGCCTCGAGAAATCTTCGGCCAAAGAACGTAGCGGGCAGCGTGTCCGCCGACTGCAACTCAGCGATGTTGACTGGTATGACAAAACCCGTGAGAAAAGGCAATCTTCAGCTTCAGAGAATGGGCCTATTGCTGGAGTTGAACCCGTCGACCATGTGCGAGCTGAAGAATCTGCAACCCAAGCAACCAGAGGGAGTACACCAAACAAGCGTTTTGTGAACTCTGCAGATAGTCGACCTCGATCGACCAACCGCCGAAGTCGCACAAGGGGCTAGGGGATGTTGATTGCTCAAGAACAACAGCTAATAATGCAAACCGTATGGTTGAATTTAGGATCCCCTGATGGCCCCGATAACCCACGATACACCAACCACTACTCAATACACCGCTGGAAGCGAAGGTAGAACTCTACGTATCGGCCAGCCAGGCCTTACGATACGTTACGTTGAGACCGGACTAACCCAATAGTTCGAGCGCTGCTTTGATGCCACCGGCAGTTGAGCTGAATGTGTAGGTATACAGTGATCTAGGTCCAGCCTATGCAACGGTTTCCCTACCGGCGACGGACGGAGCGTTTGCCCCCGATTGAGTTGGCAGTGGAGGAACGAGCATCAGCACCCGAGGCGTGAGGAGGTAGTGTGCGAGCTGAGCCTAGAGAGGTGGTGAGGTTGAGGGCTTCGTCAAAATCGATTTTGACGGACCCACGTAATTTGGGCGCTCGCTGTGTACATGCCTGGTATGTGCTAGTCATTAGGCGCCCATTTTCAAAGTACCAGCTACATTTGGCGCAGCCATAGGCCATACATAACTGCATTGTATGGTCTGATCTGGTCTGGTCTAGTCCAGGGGGCTTTTACAGCATATGGTATGGGAGACCTAGTAGATAGATGTTGAGTTGTTGCTTGTTTGCAGATTGCTGGGCATCTCCGAGATATGCCATGAGCAACGTCCACTCCTTATTCTATACATACATGGCCTGAGGCAAGGTTGATTGATTGATTGATTGCTAGTCCTCTCTTTCTCTCTCTTCCCTTGGCTTAGCAGAAGCCTTGCACAAAAAAATGCATCGTTGAGAAAAACCCGCAATTCTGTGATTGGTAATACTTCTTTCTCTTCACGTGTGTTACCTAGTTATGGCTTGATCGGGTTTTAGATAGCTACTGAAACTGAGCAGCTGTTATGGCGAACAGTGACGCAAAAGTAGACTGACAACGAAATATGTCTATTACTAAAAAGGTGGACTTCACCACATTATTTGCAAATATTAGATGGTCTGACAAGCTTGTTGGTGACCGGGCAACAATGTGACGTTGCGGAAGGTATCGGAGGTAGAAGGGCGGAAAGGGGTTAAGGGGTTAAGGGGTTAAGGGGTTAAGGGGTTAAGGGGTTAAGGGGTAGAACTACTTAGGTATATATGTGATAATGGTGTTCCTAGGTATTTTGTGTCCCAACCCCCCGATTATCTCTTCTACCTGAAAAAGGAAATTGCGCCCTGTGGCTATAGACTTACAAACATACATGACGGCGGATAGTTCTTGCTTAAGTATTCTGAAACATGTCAAGGTATACATACCTAAGGTTGTACATACGCCATCATCGTCCCTGCTATTGTTTTCTTTCGCCATGCCGAAGACGGCGCTTGCTACGATCCCGATAAGCTCACGAATCTGGAGAGTTCAGTTCTACATTACTGCTACAGACCACTACTCCATAGTGACACGCCTTGACTGAATATACCTCCTCGAAAACACACAATCCCACCCTACCTATGCCCATCGGGAAGAGAAGACGGACTCCTACATGGCGTGGGACCCGGCATACATGGACACAGACACAGACACTAGACACAAACACACAGATGGCGGCGAGAGGGTGACAGCAATGAGCGACTGGACTGTCGGAGTGGCGGAAACCGTGCCCGCAGCATCCGAGTCCGGAGAGGCGACTTATTACCGCCATGCCTTCTTTTCCCCGCCGAAGCTAACAGCGAACAATGAAGCCGTTGTGGTCACTACCAATAGTACTGCTACTGCCAGCCCGCCAGAGCCAATGCTCAAACAGACTGACGCGCATCCAACGACGACGGCGGCGGGTCTTACGCCAAGAGCCATCGCCGGGATCGCAATCGGCGTCGCCGTCCCCGTCTTCGCGATCCTCGTCCTCGTGGCGTACTACCTGTGCTACAGACGGCAAAGGCACGGGATCTATGGTGACCGTGATAGTGACCGCGACCATGATAACGACCGCGAAGTTGGTCGGGATGGTGGTGGTGTTGGTGGTGGTGATGGTAGTAATAGCAGGAGGTACAATTATGATGGGGACGCGGACGCAACCGTCCTGGGCGTTGTCGCCCGCCATCAATTGGATGTTATGTACCGTGCCAGTATGAGGGAGGCAGCACTTCCTGTGGTCGAGCAAAGTGGCGCTGCTCAGAAGGGGGCGGGTGGGTGATGGGGACGCGGAAGACAGTGGCGATGGCTATGGCGATGATGGTGGTGATGGGTGTAGAATGTAATGGGAGATGGAGGTGACGATGGCAGTGATGGTCGTGATGGGGTGCTGGGCTTACTGGAACCGCCGTGGTATGAATAGGGGTAGAGGGGGCGCTTTGCCGCTTCCAAGTTGCTGCAGGAAGTGGCAGAACATCAAGCCCACCTAGACCTTGTACTTGGACTGCCTATTATACACCATAGGGATGGCTTCGAGACGCAGGCATGGTGGTAACGATCCCCGCACTAGATGGTATTATTTCATGTACTTTGCTATGCAGGCACAAAAGCACAGGTATCATTCTACGTTAGGTCTGATGTCCAACAAGCCTTCAGATGGGTCTGCTCATCGTATATATGATCCTGTACCACGAGATAATATACCTAGGTACATTATTTAACCTGCGAGAACACCTTTTGCTGATAATGGTGTCATGCTGTAGGTAGGTTAGGACATAGGTACTGTGTCTGAATACTTGATGGATACCTAGGTAGATACTGCGTTCATGCATGAACGTGACAGTACATCGTTTTGTAATCATGGTATTTGCAGCCTATTACGAGGAAATATGGACGGTATTACTCATAGGATATAATAATCACCACCATAGAAATATACTTAGGTACACCTAGGTTCAATACCGGTGTTATGGCCACCTCCATCCCATACTGACAGGGCGGCTTCGGTATGGCTTCATCAGAACCCATAAAGAGAACACTGGCTGCTGCACGACCAGTAGGACGAAGATGGTACGTTTTCAGTTGGCAGGTCGGCACCGTGGTCTGTATTGACCATCAGCTCCCAGAGTCCCGGCGTTGTGCCGTAGGACAGTCTGGTTCCGGTATCTATCCGGCAGGCGCTGGAGGGCAACGGAGTAGGTGAGGTGGTCTTATAAGTTGTAAAAAGTGACGGATTGTTAGGCGGGCCGGTCCAGTGGTCTTACCACACGAAGGGCACCCCGTCCTGGGGCACGTGTACGGTGATAGCACCTTTCAGGTGTCCGAGCGTGTCCTTGTATTTTGCACTTTTTATCTTTTTTCAAGGTCACATGTTCGAACCTGGGCAATACATTTCTTTTTTCTTCCGTCCCAGCCTGTTTGACTTAGGCTTCGTATATTTATGCCTTGCATCAACCACCAGTATTGACTGCATTTACAATGGCAATCATCTTGAGCATCATATCGTTCTGACACCGTTTTGACACCGTTCTGCTCCCACTCCTGCTCCCACTCCTGCTCCCACTCCTGCGCCCATGATCATGTGCCAAGGCTGCACAGTCTCCCTGGTTGATATCTCGTATTGATAGATCCGACTTTTTGCAAAGTGGTTAGTTCACCTCAGTGTACACTTCGTACATACGAATCATTCGACGAATGGATTCAGCATACAGATCCCGTGATGCCAGTGCTGCCATCTCTTTTTCGATGGCTGGAAACTGACGTACAGTATGATATGTAGACTAAGATATTAATCCATAATTAGACCTTTTCTACGCCTTAAGAAAGGGATCTTGCACTTGACATCCAGTTGACGATAGTATATATTCATGTTTTCTATAGTATTGATATCCATCGTCCGTTCTCCCAGGTTGTTGCAGGTGCTTATAAGTCGTTATATGTTACATAATCATGTTTCAGTCGTACTTCGTACCGTCCATACCTAAGCCGCTCTAGCTCCAAGCCAGTCTTAGACCTTGGGACTCCCACTAAACTCCCAGGCAGGTGACAAGCCTTAACAAGGGCCACGGACCAGCCGAGGGGCAGCAGCGGGGCGCAGTGAAACACTTCCGTACATACATACATACTGTACGCCTTGATGCGGTTGAAGCCTGAAGGGTCGAAGTCTTACACTAGGTAGCACATATGTAGTCTGCCTAGTACAGATGTACCTAAGCCTTGAAGGGTACCATCGGAACAGGATCGGAAGCAGCACAACGGCATCTCCAAAGCCTCGGTAAACCTTTTCTGGATCTGGCCTAGTCCGCATGTGCTTCGCGCTGCTTCGGCCATTCAAGTGCAGCCGGGCAGGTACCATAACCCGCTAGAGCCCGCCATAACCGGTCAGGCGGGACAGGGTCTGACGCCATTGCCGTGAATTAGCCCAGCATTGTTGCAGATTGCAGGCGAATTGTCGCCTTTGGTTGCGGATGAAAGGCCTGATCCGTGTTAGTGAGCAGCGTTGAAACCCTCGCAGAACCCTACATCTACATACATATGTACCTACTGAGCGCTTCCAGGTTTAATAGTACTTAAATCATTCCTTACGGCTTACGGAACTACTACTTACTTAGAGATTACCTAACCTACTACCGTACCCAGCAGCTTATGTTATGTAGGTGGTGCAGGTGGTTAAAGATGGATTTTGCTAGTATCACGTAGCACTGAAATTACTGAATCGCAACAACTGCAATATTTTCTCGCTCGTTTGCTTCCCCCGAATATCGACCGTTCCCTCTCCGTAACTCTCGCGCCTGATTCTCTCGATTCCATTTCCTGATCGCTTGCGCCTGCGACGATGTCTACGGGTTGCTTTGCCAATAGACCTAGACTTAATACACACTGATTCCATCCCCGCCTACCGTCTGCCGCCCCTCTCCTCTTCTAACCGAACTCCGAACACACCGAACCCATCTTAGACTTGACCCTGACCTGAAAGAATGCGCCCTCGTTACTTGCATGGCCCTTACATGCGCCTCCACTCAACACGAACGCGTACGTGGGCGAATCCTAGGCGCCGTCTATGCACGGATTGTCTGCAAGCCCGCGACCGCTTGCGCAATGCCAATGCGACGATCACACTGAACCTGTCGCGGCGACCGACCCGCCGCATCCCACTCGCCGCCGCCGAGCCTGTGGGACTGCGCCGGTCTTCGCTTGTGCCGGAATGGCTACCCCGCGCCCGGTCCTATGCAAGCATTGCTGCAACGGCAACGGCACCGGAGACGGAGGAGAGAGGTAAGGCTACCGTTGTTTCTTTCCTTTTTCTTCTTGTCTTCTTTCCTTTGTCCGCCCCAACGCTACATGTGGAGCGTGTAATTAGAGGCTAAACGCACATACCCATGTAGAGGTAGAAGACCTAGATCCGGACGATATAGGCCCCATACAGGAATACGATCGCCGGGTTAGCGAGGGACGATTACGAAACGATGAGCATCAGAGGGGCATCATACAGAGTTTACAGCACCTGCACGACGAGCTAGCCCACTACCAGGCACGGCCCGTCGTGCACCCCACCTTCGAGTCGCTGAAGCCGCAGAAGAAGTCCATATTCGCCGGGTGGTTTGGCTCCGCGTCGGGCGCTAGCCGGAGGAAGGCCATTCCCGATGATCTGCCGCGGGGGCTCTACCTGTACGGCGACGTGGGGAGCGGGAAGACGATGCTGATGGACCTCTTCTACGACACGCTGCCGTCGGCGGTGCGGTCGAAGCTGCGGATCCACTTCCACAGCTTCATGCAGGACATCCACAAGCGGCTGCACCGGATGAAGATGGAGCACGGGAACGACATCGACGCGATCCCGTTCGTGGCGGCCGACATCGCCGAGTCGGCCAACGTGCTGTGCTTCGACGAGTTCCAGTGTACAGACGTGGCCGACGCGATGATCCTGCGGCGGCTGCTCGAGTCGCTGATGTCGCACGGCGTCGTCCTCGTCACGACGTCGAACCGCCACCCGGACGAGCTGTACAAGAACGGCATCCAGCGGGACTCGTTCATCCCCGCCATCAACCTGCTCAAGTCGCGCCTGCACGTCATCAACCTCGACTCGCCGACGGACTACCGGAAGATCCCGCGCCCCCCTTCGGGCGTCTACCACACCCCCCTGGACAGCCACGCGCCCTCGCACGTCGAGAAGTGGCTCCGCTTCCTCGGCGACCCGGAGAGCCCCGAGCCGCCGCACCCGGAGGTGGTGAAGGTCTGGGGCCGCGAGCTGCGCGTGCCCCGCGTCAGCGGCCGCTGCGCCTGGTTCACGTTCCAGGAGCTGATCGGGCAGGCCACGGGCGCGGCCGACTACCTGGAGCTGATGCGGTGCTACGACGCCTTCATCGTCAGCGACGTGCCGGGGATGACGTTCCGCGAGCGCGACCTGGCGCGGCGGTTCATCACGTTCATCGACGCCGTGTACGAGTCGCACGCGAAGCTGGTGCTGACGACGGCGGTTCCCCTGACGCAGCTGTTCGTCAGCCCCGAGGAGCTGCGGGCGTCGGTGCGCGAGGGCGAGCTGGGCAAGGGCAAAGGGCAGCGCGAGGTCGATAGCCTGGACCTGGGCGCGCCCGGCCACGGCGAGTCCGAGGGCCACGCCATGCAGCACATGCTCGAGGACGTCGACTCCAACATCGACCAGCTCAAGACCTCGAGCCTGTTCTCCGGCGAGGAGGAGCGTTTCGCCTTCGCGCGCGCCCTGTCGCGCCTCAGCCACATGGCCAGCCGCGAGTGGGTCGAGCGCGGCATGGGACTGGAGCTGTCGGGCGGCAAGAAGGAGCGCGACGACTGGGCGAAGACGCGGAGTCGGCAGTTCGAGGACAGCATGTGAAGATTGGGGAAAGTGTATGTACGTAGCGGGAGTGCGGATGTGTGGGTGCGTGTCTGCGCAATACGACTATCGGCACCGGGCACTTTGGCTATCGACACCGGACATTAACCGTATTTGGACGCACCTTTACTGTACCATCCACCACCTAAAGTTACTACCTAACATACCACTTAACATACCACCTACCGCATTACTTATCGCATTACTTACTACATATATATATCCAAATGAACTCTATTTAACCCCATTTCATCTGTAATTGCGTTGCATATGTATTACGTAATTGCAAGTATATATATAAGTGTAAATGTAAGTATAAGTGCAGGCTGTATGTACGTACGTTATAAGTGGTTATAGGTAGGTAGGTAGGTAAATGTTAAGGAGTGACTTAAATAGTAGCGGGGCAGAAATGTGGCTTAAGGTGTGGCACGGGTGGCTCATACGCTAACCTTACCAAATGCGGTTAATGTCCGGTGTCGATAGCTAAAGTGCCCGGTGCCAATAGTCGTTTCGGTGTCTGCGTGTCTGCGGAATTGTGGAAAAAACCGGAAGAATGGAGATGGAATGGAGTGAGTGGTTCGGGCACGGCACGGTCCCGGTACGATACGATACGACACGACACGACACGGTATGGTACGGACGGACGGTAACTAACTATGGCCCTCACGTTCGAAATATACCATACATAACAACAAGTAAATATACCTTGCATATATACCTAGGTATCTTATACGCATGTGGACGGACGGACGGATACGTATGCAGGTACATAGGTTCGGGGGCATTTTGGGGGAGAGGGTTTATCCTTTCTCTTTTCTTTTCTCTGTTGGCGCTTCTGGCATAGCAACTTGGCGTTCATACATAGTACCTGTTGGGTTTCTTGTGTGTGTATGGCACACCCCCTTTTACTTTTTGCTTTTTTTTATATTTATAAAGAATTAGTCACATCACATGCATAAGTGGTGGCGGCATAGCGAACACAAAGCAGTCGTTCAGCCCGGCAGTCAGTCAGTCAGTCAGTCAATCGCTCGTGTCGGTCGCTTCTCTTCTGTCATATACCTACCCAGTTTACATAGGCTTTTATCTATATGTGATTGTTACTTACCTAGGCACCCTCAAGTTTGAAGATATATTACCTGTATGTATATATGAGTTCAATGCGATAAGGGTTCCTCAGTGGCTAAGCCAAGGCCTTCCTTCCCCGTCCCCTTCCACTCCCCTTCCCCGGCTTGCGCTAGCTTAGGATCGGCACAGCATGGAGCTAGTCAAAGGCCGGGTGCGTCAAACCTCATCAAACCTCGTCTTTCTTTACAATTGCCGTCCTCGGTCAACTTTCACCTCATCGATTAACGGACGAGCCCTTTCCTAGGTTATGTAACCATCCGACCATAACCAAATGGCCCCGCGACTTCGAACTAAGTTGAACTTCAACTAACAAGGTCTATATCGGTATCATATCATGAATCCAAACGTCTCAAACGGCATTGATTGCTTCAATGTGTGATGCCCGCCGAATTGAGTGCCGAGTTACTACAACAAAGCCCGGGTCTCTTCAAAGCGCCTAGGATATCGATTAAGTGACACAATACTACGTTAGGCAACCCGAGAGAGCATTATATATACCTGCCCCATAGTATTCATAACATTTGATTCCCGCAATGGGTGGGATCAGCCCGGTCCAGCTCTTCATCGTCCCGTTCGTATTTCTCTTCGCGCTGCCACTCGCGATCTTCGCCGGCATCACCACCGTCCTGGCGTTCCTCGTGCTGTACCTCCGCCTGACCATCGCATACTTCGACGTGGGGCTCGACACCATCCGGTTCCTGATCCTCGGCAACGGTGCGTATAATCGGCAGCGGCAGCAGCAGCAGCTCGCGTCCCTAGGGGGCACGGTGGCATCATCTCCGACCCCACTCTCGTCCCTGGGCGCTTCGCCCCGCTCCTCCTCTCCTCCGGGAACGCCCGCGTCCAGGCAGTACCGCTATGGACGGAAAGGGCGGCGGGGCAGCGCAAGCAGCGGCAGTCTTACCCCCGTCGCCTCCACCTCCGCCTCCGCCTCCACCACCGGCTTCGACCGGGACTTCGAGGGCGTCGGCGGGTGGCGGATAGCTAGCGCGAGGAGCAACGCCCGCGCTGATGACGACGACGACGGCGACGATGACGATGACGATGACGCGCAGTGGCATACCCTGAACTCGCGACTCGAGCTGCCGAGCGACCGGCGCCACCATTTCCGGTCGCACAGCGGCGGGGCGGTCCTGTCGTCGTCGTCATCGGGGGTGAACAGCGGCGCCGGGCTGTACAGTATGGCGACGACGAACGGGCGAGCCGGGTCGGTGAGCCCCGGGGCGCTGAGGATGACCGCGTCGCCGAACAGCTCGAGGTCGCGGACGCCTACCAGTTCCCGACCGTATGCGGCGGCGGGTCTCAGTAAGTTCGACCACGACGGATACTTTCCCCTGCAGGACAGGAAGCACATCAAGAAACTGAGCGCGTAGGGGGGTATTCTATCGGGGTAAGAATTAAAAGTTGAAATCGAAAAAAAGCAAAAGTGTATTGGTTTTCTACGAACATTGGGACCGCGCGGTAATGTGAATTGGTTCTTGATCTGGAATGAACTGAAGCTTCAAGATGAAATCGATTGGCGGCTGGTTGGCCCCAGATGTATCAAGTTTCCTTTGCCGTATTATGTTATCACGATTCCGAGTCATCGATCAGAAAGTTCAACTTCCCATTGCGATCAAGACAATTGTGGCTGTTTCTCTCGACCGAATTAGAAATTACAAAAGCAATTATACCGTGCCATCACGTTACGACCCGGCATTGACATCGTAGCTTTGACGACCTTTCTCCAGAAACGCCCCCAACGCCGCTCGTGAACTTCATTAAGGCCAACCCAACGTGCTTAAACCAGCACATCCCCTTCTACTCAAAACCCCCTTCTCATGTCTCTCTCTCCCCCTCGTGACGATCACAGCGTTTGCCAGAAGTAGTTGGCGTAGAAGAAGCGGGAGAACTTCTTATCCAAGTTCACGACATGCACGTCTCCGCGGCGATCATTGCGGACGACAGCCTTGGTGAACTCGCCCGTGCCACTACCACCACCACTACTACTATTACCACTCCCCTCGCCATCGGCGTCGCCGCTCCGCTCGAGCTCGATGCCGAGGCTGCGGTAGACCTTGAGGCGGAGGAGGATCTCGTCGTCGACGGGGTCGCGGCGGCGGGCGGCGTCGTCGAAGGAGGCGCCCTCGACCCCTTGCAGCTCGAGCTCCTGCAGGCGCGCGGCCAGGTCGGCCTGCTGCGACGACAGGCGCTCGGCCTCCATCTCCAGGTCCGACGCCGCCTTGGCCGTGCGGAACTTCTGCGTGTCCAGCGCCGAGATCTCGCTCGCGTGCGCCGCCGACGAGTGCGCCGACACCAGCTCCTCGTGCTGGTTGTGCAGCGTGTTGAGCGTGCGCGCTAGTTCTGTTGGCCGGGAGGGAGGGGTCGGGTTAGCATGTGTGCGCGTGTGTGTGTATTGCTATTCTCGGGTTTGTGTTGTGCAACGATCGCCTGAAAGGGGGAGGTCGCATGTAGGAGAGAGGTGCGACGTACTCTTCAGTGACGACTCGGCATCGCGTATCCGCAGCTCGCGGGCCTGCTTAAGGGTGGAGAGGGAGTCTTGCACGCGCTCGATGGCGATTTTGTCGGGCGTGATGTTGAAGTTGTTGATCGTGTGGTGGATCAGCTGTTTACTGCGTTAGCTGTGCGATGGTACAGGAATAGATGGAAACGATTGCGTACCGTTGCGGGGTCCTCGTCGAGAAGCATCGTGACAGCAGGTATTTTCAGTTGATAGCTTCTATAGTCGCGTGTGGTCGTTCGATTTCAAGTCTGTCTGGTCTGGTCTTGTCGTGTAAATGATGCGACGGCTCTTTTGCTGTATATTCAAGGTTGGCTGGCATTGGTTAGTTCTGTCTTTAAGTTTTAGGTAATGGGGGCCACCGGGTCAGACCGTCGAGTAATGGACCAAGGCTATGATGCTAGGCTCGATCAGGAAATATGCAGACAACAAAGTCGCCAGGACGACAATCGGCAGGTGGGCAGGTGGGCAGGTGGGCAGGTGGGCAGGTGGGCCTCTATCAGAAGCTGAGGCGCCTAGCTGCGTCATTGGAGCACGAGCCACAACCAAAACGCCCGCAATTCAACCCGTCAACCGGTCACCCGTCACCCGGCATCACCAGTCTGCACTTTTAGTCTGCGCTTCTCTAGTCTAGTTCATTCCTAACATCGAGCTCCAATCCTAAAGGCTCCCTTCCGCCACACCTCATTACTTATTACACATCTGCCTGATTAGCGACGAGAGACATACTTCCCAGTATCCTCAAAAAGATACACCTCACATCTGTTTTATGCCACGTTCTAGTTAGGCAAGCAATCGACAGTGCTTTAGCGCCTATATTTTACTTCGTTTTGCTCTGTCCCGTTCTGTTCTAATTCATATAACCCCACACCAGAAAACCCATATCCAACATCCGACACTACCCACTATTATCAGGATGACAGCTCTACCTCGTACGTATTTTTTCTAAATTGAGCTTGCTCTCACCGAGGCCTCGGTGAGTATGTGAGACGGAGACTGATACTGACTTGACTACTGCTAGATGCCGTCGATGCGGAAACGTAAGGAGCTTCTATCCCCCTCCCCCCCTCGATCACTGTTTTGTCGTTACTACGTCACTAACGCCACTTTGGCCAGCCCGCTAAAGCCATCAGAACTTCAGGTTCTGCGGGCGCAGTATGAAAAGGAGGGCGAGATGGTCGGTGTACAGACGAAGTTCAACTACGCATGGGTATGTCTTGCGAGGCGGTCCGGTCCGATGCGATCGATCGTCATGAGGTGTCCATCCGTTCCAGCCTGCTAACGACGTCTCTATAAAGGGGTTGGTAAAGTCGAACTCCCGAAACGACCAACAGGAGGGTGTTCGCCTGCTGTCAGATATCTTCCGCGTGTCGCCCGAACGCCGCCGCGAGTGCCTCTACTACCTTGCGCTGGGCAACTACAAGCTCGGCAACTACGGCGAAGCGAGACGATACGACGACCTTCTGTTGGATAAGGAGCCGGCCAACCTCCAGGCGGCAGATCTACGGAGGCTTATAGACGATAAGGTGGCAAAGGAGGGGCTGATGGGCGTCGCCATCATAAGCGGCGTTGCTATCGCGGCCGGTGTACTTGGTGGCGTGTTGTTCCGCGGCAAGAGACGGTAGATCACAATGCTACGAAGCGAATGGGTAATGCTTAGAGGAGGAGTAGGTTCTACCAGGACATGGAACTTCCCGATATAGCACATCGCAAACGGGCGGCGTTCAGTTTGGATGGTAAGCTCGGGGGAGGGACATGTTCTCGCATTATCAAGCAGGCATGCTATATGCTATATGCATTACAGGCACACAACTGGGCTCTCCACTCCCCGTGAATCGACACGACAGGTCGGAGTCCTATGCAGCAATTCTTGTACGGGTTTCTCCAACCTGACCTACCTATGTAGTTGCTCAAACCTGCTAGGAGTCATGTAAGATACGAGGCAAACTAATGGTGCATTCCCCATGGCGAACCTTAAGCAATCGAAGAACCGAATCGGATATGTGTATCGGAGAGAGCATTTGGTATTACTTAGTATGTGCAATTTGGACTGGTAACAAGCTAATAGAAAAGTCATAGATGAACTGTTACAAGAGGCAAGCTGCTACATTTTAACTACGAACCCGTCTACATACCAAGTAGTAGTAGATGTTGGTTGATGATTCACATTGATAGGTACCTAGTAGTCCCGGAGGTGTGGCTGTGCCACCAATGTTTGCCGGCGACTTTTTGCCCCGCGCTCTGGCGCCGCGTGTTCTGGAACCTTGGAAGCATGACGAAACCTGCAGAAAGGTAGGTACATGATACGGAGCTGATAAATCCAGAAACACGGACATCGATATTATCAAACTGGCTGCTTTATTTTTCTGGTATGTACAATACATAGCAGCCTTGTAATACAGAGAACCATACATTTATTGCAACGGACAATACACCTTTCGGGAAGTGTTAATTAGTTTGTATGTTGATCGAGACATGAATCAAATAAAGCTGGAACTCATCAGATCATGCACTTGGATTCCAGAATTGGTACCTCCTTGCATAGCTTCCAACGCCTGTCGGTAGGACCCTGGCGCGTACCTGCTTGTACCTCGATCGTTAAACCTGGACTAGGCTTGACTAAGGTACCGAAGTATGTATGTATGTAGGCAATTATACCATAGTGGTTAGGTGGTTACCAGATTCTGTAGTGGGTTTACGGAGTACCTAGCAAAGAGGTAGGATCCCTGCAGCGGATATTGATCTTGTTAGACCACGCTGCCACGACATCATAGCGATGCGACGGGATCTTTAGCTAACCTTAGAAGTTCCCCAGTCGCAAATGCGTCCATCCCACCACTGCCTACCACTGCCTACCATCACTCTCCCAGTCTCCATACCTGGTATCCTAAATACATACTTCCAAGGTTCGTAAGTACCTAACATACCAGCATACCTACTTCATTTCGTACCTACTTGCAATACTTGCAACAGGTATCGACACGCACTGCCGGTATTCATCCAGTCATCCCGTGGCCCTGCAGATTGGTCCGGACTCACCACTCCTGAGGTTGCCGCAACAACATTCTGAACTTGAAGTGTGATTCCAACCTACAAAGTACAAGATCAAGCAATGCGCTTGATTGTCTAGAACGCGAACGCAAAGCAAACCCAACCCGTTGATTCACTTTCGTCACTGGTGAGTAACTCGGCCCCGACCCCGATCCCGGCCCCATTGCCATACGGTCCTGATGAAGAACAGAGTATCTTTGGTATACCTTGATTCTTGAATCCATTACCAGCACACACTCTCTCCTACACATTCCACGCTCCATACATTCACTTCCTACCTCCATCCCGCTCACTTACAACAAAGACCTGCATATCCCAGCGTGCCTCGCACGCACCTACCTATAACTCTGCCAAGTACCTACTACTACCACCTACCTACTCCCTACCTACTCTTGCATGCTTCATTAGGTACACGATTGTAATGGAATCATCGGTTTCCTACTTGATGTGCCATTCTGGGACTCGATGAACCAGAGATATCCTTAGACCTTCTACGATCACCTTCTATGATCGTGGCCATCCACTCACATCTACAAGCCAGCAGATCTCCTCTTCGCGACCGGTCAGCCTAGCCTGCTCCATCTTACTGTAGATGAGCCGTCCAGTCACACAACACTCTCCTGCGCCTTGCAGCAAGACCATTCCCTAGAAAAACTCCAAAGGGAACCTGCCTACCTATTTCCATCGAGTCAGCCTTGTAGGGACTTCGTGCCACCCCCGAAACGGGATCCAGCATATTCTGCAAATGACTACTTACCTATCCACATTCATCATTCCTTTGATACAGCCTTCCGAGCCATCCGCCAACACCTAACTGGTTGACACTGGTAGACACGCCCAACCTCCACGCCACGGCTCTCTTTCTTTCTTCTCGCTGGAAGCTATAATTCTGCCTTACCCCGCGCAAGCCTCCTAGGTCATTCTGCCTTGGCCGCGCTACCGTCCCTCTACTTCGTAGGGCCCCTATCGTCTGACTGACTGAACCGTTGATTCTACCATTTTCCAACAAAGTCGTCAGACTGGCTTTCCGAGCAGTACTCCGAGGAGCAACAGGTCTAGCTGTAGGCCTTGGACTTACGGCCCTTGCCGCTTATCAAAATCCCAGAAGGCAGGGCCCCATGGCGTCCAACCTATCGCTGCCCCGTCGCCTCGACGCTACTTCCGGCCGGGAAGTCGTCTTTTGCCACCAGTGCGAGCACGAGTGGTACAAGGAGGAGCGTGATGACTCCCTAGTCTGCCCCAACTGCCACGGCGAGGCAACTGAAATTGTATGTATACCCTCGTCCCTCGTAGCCACGCTACTTCTGCTTTGAGCACGCGCTGATGATGTATAAGGTGGATCCCGAGAATGACCCCCGACCAGCGATCCACGATCCGTTTTCTGGCTTCGATCATCACCACCCTCATCGCCGCCCGTACGCCGATACAGATTCAGACCCCGATGAAGCCGATATCGACGATTTCAATCGCAGCCCTGCAAGCCTGTTCGGCAGACGTACCATATTCCGGTCCCCGGAGCGCCCCAACCCGCAGAACGCAGCACGAGTAGCTCCTGACGATGGCGAGGCTATCATTCGTAGATTCACTGAGATGCTAGGAGACATTGGAGGCCCGGCTCCTGTTGGTCGGTCTGGCCCGGACACGCTATTCCGTGAAAACAGCGGCCCGCACATCACTTATCGAAGAATTTCGGGTCCAGGTTTTCGCGGTGGTGTTAGTAGTTTTACCATCACTACTGGTCCTGGTGGCATAGGTCGGGGTCCTGCGGGAGGTAGGGTTCGACATGGTGGACTGAACCCTGGAGGACCTCCTGGAGATGAGGAGTTTACTAGGTATGATTTTCAACCCTCCTTCCCAATAAAAAGCGCTCTACGATGCCTTACTTCATACTTCATGATACTAATGATATATGCAGAGTCTTTGGCAACATATTTGGCGGAATAGGACCTCCCCCTATGGCACCTAGAGGCCCGGACAGAGCCGACGACGCTAACGCTCCTGATGCCGACCGTGACGTACGACAGCAAGATATTGTGATGGCTCTGAATCAGATATTCTCAAGTTTCCTCAATCCGCATGCTGTACAAGGAGACGCTGTCTACACCCAGGAGGCGTTGGACCGCATTATTACCAATTTGATGGAGGCGAACCCGACATCAAACGCCCCGCCGCCTGCTACTGAAGACGCGATTCAGAACCTGCCCAAGAAGAAATTAGACGCCGAGATGCTTGGTCCCGAGCTGAAGGGCGAATGCACCATTTGCATTGATGATCTGGGTGTGGGTGACGAGGTCACTGTGCTACCATGTAAGCACTGGTTCCATAACGAATGCGTCATTCTATGGCTACGGCAACACAATACTTGTCCCATCTGCCGTGCTCCCATTACCGGCCAATCTGCTGGTCAACCCGGTGGAGCAACTCCCGCCTCGGAGCCGGGTCCTTCAGGATCCTCACCTTTTTCGAGGCCAGGCCCTACAGAGAGACGGAGATCGAACTTGCGCAACCAGAGGGAAGCTCGCCTAGACTCCATCCGCAACGTGGCCGGTCCGTGTGATCGTCAACCGACCCCGCGTCGAGACTCGAACTCGCCTCCTAGAGAGACCGCTTCGACGCAATCCTCGAGAGTTCGCAGTCCCTCGCCCTCTAGCCGCCAATCAGCGAACAGCGAGCGGACCCGGGAGAGAAGCTCGGTCAGCAGCAGTAACCCTTTGCACTGGATAAGAGATCAGTTCAGTCGCGATCGACGTCACTAAGCACCCATTGGATTTTTAACCGTCCGAGGAGGTACATCCAAGTCTTCCCGAGAAGCCAAATCGATGCTGTTTTCTCCCCATACCTAGTGATATGGAGAAGATCCGGCCTGACCGGATCGCAAGTCTGGTGCCATGCCTTTTGCATAGCATGAGCCACCGATTCAGGATCATACCTCCCTTAATATGTGGCCTTGTGCATAAACGAAAATAACGCTTGCCATCCCTTTCACTTCCACGCAAAAACTTGAAAAGGACCGGAAATTTTCCTGCGATCAATATGGGTGGCTGCCACGAGGGCTTTTTTCGAGCATGCGTTCTTTTTATGCCAGGCATGGTTATGTATGGCCGCACGGTTATGTATAGCCAACTCACAAGGGAGGATGATTGTTTGTTGTGTTGTATACGATGATGAGACCCGCGAGGTGTTGGGGAGTTTGTTTTTAGAGGCAGAGGAAGCCGTACGCTTTCCCTTAGAAGGCGACCAACTGGGCCAGCCCATCGAAGGGCAAGGTTCCAACGGTCAAGCTAGGCTAGAAGGGCGCTGAATAATCGCGCTCATGCGATAGACTTGAGGTTGCTAAAGGGTCATAATTCGATGAGTAAAGATGCTGCGAAGTGTGTGACTATGAAACGTATCCGAACTTTGTCGTGCTCTGTAATGCCTACAATATTCACTCAAGTCTCCCATGGCTGAACTAACTGCCTGGCTTTCTATGGTAGGCAAACCGTACCTTTTGTAAGATCTTGGAACTAAAGATGTTTTTATTTAGAATGCATGTATTCATCATGGGTGTGCTACCAAATACGCCAGCCTTGCGCGATTACCGTCATATCTATGGAATACCTACACACCCAGTGGCGGTTATGCTTGTACTTATGGATGCATGGACGGACGCACTTGTACAGGAAAATTTTCTACATTCTTACAACATAGTGAACGACAGAGAGGAAAAAAAGATAAAAAGTTCTAACAAATAAAAAAGAGCGATATAATTAATATCCTCCCATGGTTACCAAGACCAAAGCCAGAGAAACTCCTGAACACCTGGTATCATCATGATGCGAAGCGAACAAAAAATACATGCCGAAGCCAAAATGGACCTCTCTTGAGTACAGATATTGGTCGTAAGAAAACAAAGGGGAGAGAAGATAATGGAAAAGGAGGATTTCCTAGGCAGGAAGAGAGAGAGGGTCGGAAATCCTCTTGCCATCCCCCCTCCTCCTCGCCCCCCTTTTCAAGACCAAAAAAGGGGCAAAAGATATTACACCTAAGTATGTAGCCAACACCCAGCCAGGAAATACAGTAAAAGTGACAAAATGACAATGCTTGGCATGCTTTCCTTCCTTCTTCCACATTTGTTGTACAGGATTCGCAAAAAGGTTCTTCTGTTGCACACAAAACACCATCATCGTCTCCCTTTTCCCTCATCTAACTTCATTTTTTGATATCCCTTCTTTCTTTTCACCTTGCGTTCTTTTCTCCTCTGTCGAGAGATGTCGTCCGGAATGTTCTGAAATGAAGCGTAGCTTTGATGCGCGATAGATGGAATAAAGACTGCGGAGAATGATGACAGATCGACGGAAAAACTCCCCGTCTCCTTTTCTCTTTTTTCCCCCCTGTCTTCTTCTTCCCGTCATCATTTCCACCCTCTCAAGACCCACCTGACAGAACCTCGAAGATCCCACTTATGTTCTCGGGACCGCGCTGTTGCTGCTGCAACAGCAGCGGCGGCGGCACTATGGCAGCGAACTGGGGCGTCTGCGGCGTCTTCTTCGGCATCCGCAGCGGCGAGGGCTCCAGCAGGTCCGCCAGGCTCGGCGGCGCGTCGGGCTCGGTGTCCATCGAGGCGATCATGCACGGGTAGAAGGAGGGCGAGGCGGCCGTGCTGCGGGGCGTGGCGGGGGAATCGGCCGAGAACGAGGATGAAGACGACGAGGGCGAGGAGGAGAAGGACGGGGGCGACGACGAGGTCGGGGAGCCCGACAGGTACGCCATGAGCAGGTCGCGGACGTCGGGACCGCCCGACGACGGCGGCGCCAGAGTGGCCCACGGCCGGCTGATGCGCTTGTACGCCCGCGGTGTCTTGAACTGCTGGTTCTGCTGCCGCCGGGCCTCCTCGTCGCCGTGGGGCACGGCGCTGGCGCTCCTAGCGCGGGGCGTGCTGTTGCCGGGCAGGGGAGGTGTGGGTTCGGACGGCAGCAGGTTCGAGGAGCTCGACGGGTTCCGGGTCCGCAGATCGAACGTCGACACGGACTTGAGGAAGGTGCTGCGGCGGCGGCGGCGCGTGGTGCCCGACAGGTTGTTGTCGGCGGGGCCCTCGAAGAAGTCGAGGGCCTCGGCCACGGGCACGTTGCTCGGCGCCGTGTGGTTGAGGTCCCGCAGCAAGTCCTCGGCCTGGCTGTCGTCGAGCCCCTGGAGCAGGTTGTAGACGCTGTCGATGGAGGGTCGGGGCTGGTCTGCGGAGGCCATGTTGGGCATGGTTCAGTGTGTGGTGCCTATGTATCTTTTTCTTTTCTTTCCTCCTTCTTGTTCTTTTCTTCTTCTTTTCTTTATTCCTTTCTTCCGTTCTCTATGCCGTCTAGAAGTCTATGCCGGGATCGGATGAAATATGAAACGCGTTCGAGGCGCGTTGGCTATATTCTGAATATGCACGGAGAACAATGCACACAAGACTTTGTAGTATGGATCAACAAATCATCAATGAAGGCGTAATGGATTGGACTGTATTGTATTGTTCAAGTGATGAAACAAAGAAAATGAGTGTGTGTGCGAGAGAAAGAGAGCTCTCCGTCTCTGTCGCGTCTCCCTTTCCTAGAAATCTGCCGTCGAAACGAAGGGCGGCGCAGATTCGAATGAAGATCTTCCGGGGTTTGGCTGCTCGTGAAGCCCAAACGGGAATGGGGGAAAATGAACGAAACGATTGATAGAAAGAACCTGATCAATCTCCTACTGAGAAGCAGTTACATGTGTGCAAAACCTAGGTATTGACCACACGCCACATACTCTGCGGTAGGTTAGGTTAGGTAGGGTAGGGGTAGGGAGCGTGAGTAGACCAAAGGGTGAAAGGGAGGAAGTCGAAAAACAACAACCCGAAGTAGCTCTCCCTCTCTTGCCTGGGATTGGGTGTGGAAGTGGAAGTGGAAGTGGAAAAGGAGATTTTTGGAGATGCTGTAGTAGTATGTAAGTAATTGAGCCTTGGGTAGGTAGTCGAGGTAGGTACACCTGCACGTATGGCTGGTATGTATGTACATACGCAGCTACCTAGGTGAAGTACCTACATACATACCTAAGGTAGGTACCCAAGAGCCAACCTGGAAGCTGCTAGGAGACACAAAATTACACAAAATTAACCACCTGATTGGCACCTAGGTATGCAGGCCATTACCATTCTCCCCAGTTCTCTTCCAGTTAGCGATACTTCCTCATACGTCAATTGATGGACGCCCAATCTTGGCGCACTGATGTTGCCCCATGATGCCCAGCAGGCCATGGAAAGCTTAGGTGGGCCTAACCGCTCAGCCTCTACTTTAGTTAGGAGCTCCAGAGCTCCTAGTGAGATGCTGCTTTATGCAAGAATTAGTTAGGAGCTCTTAGTTAGTACGTACGTATAGGCACCTACAACCTGAACTACGTATCTAACCTGGGGGGTCTTAATGAGTAATACGAATTCGTATTCCTTTCTTAATTTTGTCCTGCGCGTGCTCGGGGGCATCACATTGCTTCCAGTTCCTCCATTCCAGTTATTCTGCGGTATGGGCGTTCAAGGTGCAGACATGGAGGTGATAAGATGATGCCAGGGTGCCGGACTAGACTCGATAGTCACAATTGTGAGACAAGCTACGGGAAACGCGAAGTACCTGCTATGTACATGCCTACATACAGTAGGTAATCAATCGGTCTCGAATATACAGTACCTGCATGCAACTTATGGACCTAACCCACCCTATCGCTACCTGCACAGGTACAATACCTATGGGGCTACGGGGCCCCTTGGTTGCCCAGCCTGCTAGCCAATCACCGCATGCGAGTTGATTTAATTCTGACGTCCGTATCGTTCCACGGCGTGGGGTAACGGCGGAGCTCTCCCGGTTTCTCTCCCATGGTCGGACCTTGATGGGGCAGAAGGGGCAGAAGGGGCGGCAGCAGAATGCCGGTTTGATGTTCCGGAGATTCCCGTCCAGAAAGGGTCAATCGTTCGCTATATCAGTTCTGATGATATAACCGTGCCATATCTAGCACCCCTAGGTAGACCAGCTATATACCTAGATACAATTCCTCACAATATCAACCACAGCAACTTCCCAAAGATCGGCCCGGCAAGCATCGAGACCAACGCGAACGTATGCCTGCTGCACGTGTGTCGCCCTCCGAAGAAGGAAGCCGCCCATGTTGTGAGGATCATACCGGTGAGCAACCTCTAATGGATGTCGAAGGGCCGTCACCGCGAGGGCTGAGAAGGGCGACTGGACCCCGTCCGTTTCGAGGAACTCCCGTCCTTGAAGTCCTCGTGTCGATGCTATATCGAATCCCCGTCAATGCATTGGTGGCCTTAGCCTCGCCGGTCTCTCCCTCGTCGTACTCCATGTGTGACTCGTCCTTCGAACAAAGGCGCTTTCCAAGTCCACGTTTTCACACGGGGCCTTCCCCGGCTGAGCTTTTCGAACGGTTCGGAGGTGGCCGACTGTATTTGAACGTGACGATGGAAGGTGCTTTGTCGGTCTCGGACGGCCTGCTACAAGAGACCATCGTCGTGAAGTCCGCGACTCTATAGAACCGGATCGATTGTCGCATTTCAAGATGGAGTCACGGTCCTCGCAGTGAACAGGGGATGACCTGTAATCCCATCAAATACATAGGTAGTTCGTTAGCTAAATATACGAGCCACGGACCGTCGCCTACTGTCCTGATCCGCTGCCGTAGCGGCGACTCGGGGTTGATCCACCGGCGGCATACTTTCGACCTCCCCTTTCTGCCTAGGGCGCTGGGGTGCGTCTGAGCAGCACCTAACGACAGCTCTTACTGGTCAAGTGAATAAGCTACAGGCCCTTGTAGGCTAGGCTGCTCATGGAACACGGGTCGCTGTTGAAGAGTTCTTATAACATAATTACAACCAAGTACGTACTAACTGTTGTCATGACGCAGATTGACACTTATATACTTAGATTTGTTATCGTCATGCCGGCCTGCCTTATTCTTTCTCGGCGTAAGTAGGTACAATATGTTCACATCAAGAACCAGGTCCCACGTCGAATAGCGTCGTATCCCGCTGCTACTTACCGTCGTATCTCACTATGTACGTACACCTACCTTGTATGTACGAACCTACCCTGCCAGCTCGTCGGCTACGGGCAGGGGTTCGGGCTGACATCGCTGTTACCCCACACTGGCACCACGCTTGCTTGCCCCACCGAGTCGTTAGTCTGGTTGCTTACCCCAAGTTTTCCTCGAAATCCCGACTCGGTGCTGGTTGGTCAAGCAGAGGCAACCAGAGGGAAGCAAGCCAGCCAGCCCGCCAATCGTTTCTCAATGCCGCAGTCTCCCCCTTTGTCTCCCCGTCTCCCCGCGTACGTACTAGGTCAATATCTAGTAGGTACATAGGTAGCATGTGCGGAGTACCAGGACTAGCGATGCGTGTCGGGTGTTGTCGACCTCGAAGCTTCTCCGGGCTGTCCCGGTCGCGTGCCTCAGCTCCCGATTCGGCGAATCGGGTGGAGGGGATTAGATGGGCGGTGAAGATCATTCTTCAGTGTTTGCATCTTCCGTCTGCCCATCCAGGCCATCGCACGTCTATCTCCATGGCCGGCAGCCTACCTGGGTAGGTGGCAGGTCGATAGTTACCCACAGCCGTTTACGTGTTCCGTGTGTTCCATGTACGATCTTCGATCGGGTTGGTTAGAAATGGATCCAGGGTCCCGAGCTCTCAGTGTGTTAGTGTTATATAAGTACTATATATATGACATGCTCACTCCGCTTGATACACGAAACGGCGGGAACTCAAAACCTACTTATATATACATAGGCATAGACAGACATATCTTTGCTTCTTATCAGTCTTGTAGCACATGCCCTAGCACATACCAACATATAAACTACATGACATCGTGTGGTAGGCGTACCACTCTACCTATACCACTTCCCGTTTAGTTCATCGCCGCTGTGACGTCTTCTTGCCTCGAGTAATCTACTTATATCTCCTGTTCTCCTTCACCTCTGGCTCTCGATCCAACCCCTCCTCCCTGACTCGAAGGACAGGGAACGCAAAAGCTTATCCCAGCTACCGAGACACTTCCCTACAAGCATTAGGCAGCTTGCTTGTCCAGATATAAGACAGGATTTCTGCCTCCCTTTCGCTTCCTGGACCCAAATCACAACAAACAAGAAACAACAACACAAGCAACCATGGACCACCACAGCAGAGCAGGACACTCGACATCGTCGAACTTGCGTGCTATTACGTAAGTGTGACACAGACAACCGCCCCCCTTCCCTCTCTCTCTTTCTCTCTTCCACCCACCATCAACCACCCCCTTACCATCACCGCTAATCAACATGCCCAACAGCAGCAAGCACCGCGGACTAGCCGTATTCGCCCTCGCTGCCGGCCTGACCGCCGTCGGCCTGCAATACGGGCGGACGACGCTCCGCCGAAACGAGCAGGCGCAGCGGGACGTCGCCCCGAACCTGTACGTCAGCGTCGATCGGAGCGGCGGGGGCATCTGAGAACGCCAATCCATCCATCCGTCCATCCATCCATCCACATCCTATAGAATGGGTTTCAAAACAGAAATGGAGAACAAGACGGAATGGAGAATGGATGGTTGGGTGAATCAATGAAAAACAAACAAGTATAAGATAAAAACTCCAAAAAATAAATCCGCGGAGGGAGATGGGAGGTGAGGAGAAAGATTGAAAGGAGTACGGTGTTATGATGAGATAGATTTCTCCATCTTTACGGGACAAAGAGGATTACGGCCTTTATATATACCAATCTTTAGGATTTGCTTGGTAGTTTAAGAAACGATTGACGTACGAAAGCATAGCTACAACTATGAGGATGACTATACCTATGACTGACTATGGCTATGGCTACAACCACCTACCGCAGCTACGAAGAAGAAGAGAAAACAAGCAGGTGATTCGCAGTCAGGACACAGGCCACAGCATATAGTTACTACACATGTAACAGTCTTTCAAACCCATGCAACTTATTAGAGCCGTCAATTCAGTTCAGTACTTCGTATGTTTGTGGTGTCGTTATTATACACAATGTCGTAAACTTCCTTCCAGGTGCGAGATCGTGAAACCCGACGCCGCCCACCACCAGACAAAACAAGCCAATAAACACGCGTAGGGGGTATGCCTGCCTTCCTTGCCCTCCCTGAAAGCCCCCAAGATTGCACTGCAAGCGCACGCATGCAAGCACGCTGGGGACCGATGCAATGTCACTAATCAATTACCATGCCATACCGTCCGTCCATCCCCGGACCCCCTGTCCCCTTTCTTGTAAGGCCCTTGCCCAGATGGGGGAAACGAAAAAACAAAGAATCAAATGCATTCCGGTCATAACGCCTTCTCTCGATGCTCTCAAACACATTCGCAGATGCCCGACAAAAACAGAGTCGAACTTGGGCACGTCCCCCCCCTATTCCGTTTGCTGTGCCGTATAACAACCACTCGGCTGATCACGAAGGGTGGCTACATAGAGATTCAGAACGAGCTACCTCGGCGTCGGGGGGCTCGCCTTATATCCTCTTCTTCACTACCACTATCGGTTTCCGAGGCCGGGACCGGGATTTCCTTAGCCTTGCCTTTCCCCTTCTTCGCTGCTGCCGCCGCTGCTGCTGCCTCTCGCCTGCTCGAGGAAGAGGACAACCCCATGACGCTGCCTGGGAGGCTCGTGACTTTCGATCCGGCCTTGGACCCCGATTTGGACCCAGCCTTGGATGACTTCGACTTGTCGCTCCGAGCGGCCGCCCGTCGTCCCCAGCTGCCTGTGCCAGTATCGTCTCCCGAGTGCTGCGGACTAGGCGCCCCGGAACGCATGACACGCATCTCCTTCACGACGTCGGCGAAACTCTCCTCGAGCGTCTTCATCTTCGCTAGCACTAGGCGGTTCAGCCGGTCCGTCGCCTCGCGGTCCTGGCTGACCCGGCCCAGCCCCTTAAGCTGGCCCGTAGCCATCGCCATCTGGGTTGCGAACGAGGACGGCACGGCTCCCAGGTCATGTGCTGCGTCGAGGCCGATTTCGGAGTTCATATCGACCTCGACCGATGACGGGCGTCGCAGTGGCGGCCGTGGATTGCGACTTGGGATCAACGCAGCCCGGTTCGGTGCTGATCTAGTAGGAATCGGTCTAGGCCGGGCTGGAGCAGCCGAGTGCTGCGCCTTACGTGGTGAACGGGTACCACTTGGAGCTGACTGGTCTACCGTAGTGCACAGCCTGCTGGTTCGTGGTCGAGAACGAGCTCCCAACGGTTCCTCCGAAATGGAGGACGGGCTCAGGCCATGACGGCTACTCTCCTGTGGGGCGTAGAGGATTGTATTGGTTGATAATGTACGATTGTGGAGACTGCGACGACGAGGTGGGCCTGCATTTCTGGGAGACGTTGTCGCAGTCACTTGGCGATTAGAGGATGAACTGAGGGAAGAAGGGATCACGCTCTGTCGTCTTGAAGCGAGCGGGGTTGTGAAATAATCCTCGACTTCGGGGTTAGGAGGTTTGAAACCCTGGTGGCTCGCGGTTGTATTCGCCTCCTCTTCCTCATCGTCATTGGTCATAAGTTCGTCATCACCGTCAGCATCAGTCTGGTCCTTGTATTGCTGTTGGTGCTCCTCAATTGGGTCACGTCTGCCATGGAGGGCTCCGAAAGGCACCCCGTTATTCGAGAATAAATCCGCCGGATCACTCGCGGCTGATCTTACATCGGACATTTGTCTGAATCTCGGGAGGTCTCGACTCATGCTCCTACGGCGTTGTGACATGCTCGCACGGCCGTCAAGGGTCCCCAAAGTCGGCCAGCGGGACAAGGGGGCACCAGAGTCGTCGTCATGCTCGTCCATCCAGGTTCTTATCGCTGTAAGGGTGTTTTTTCGTTCTTGTCTCCTTTGGTTGCGAATGGTGCTCGCATCAGGTGGTCGCCGGAACACTTCATCCAGAGCTCGATCCTTCTGCATACCAACAACTGATTCCTCCCGGGCTCGCACATTAGGGCTGAATAAGCTACCTCTGTTGACGGGATCGGCAAACGAGATCATGCTCGGTTTACCGCGTCCATGATTGTCGATAAGGTCGGTGGGCTCATACATAGACTTTGCCAGGAAGTATTTTTCGTATAAGAAGATCGAGAATAGGATCGGGAAATGGGTCAACTTGATCACCGTGCGGTTCAGCAGGACGAACTGTCTTATGGGCATGAAATATCGCAACGGCATCAAGATCCACGCAAAGATGTTCCCCGGCGCCATGTACGAGAATAGTGCATCGTTCTTGACCATAGAGATGGTATTGATGGCAAAAAGAAACCTAGGGGCGTGTAAGAAGTACGAAAGGCGGATAGACACTGGGCTCACTTACTGGTGCTCCTCTTTGGCATTCGAAGCAATGGTCATGAAGGAGTTTGTCAGTACCGTGATTAGTATCGTCCTGTGATACAGGTTAGCCAGCCATCCCGCTTGGTTCCTCGCTTCGACTAGACTTACACGACGAGAAAATGGCAGATGATCAGAAATATGACCAGAAGGGCCCGACCTAGTATGTTGTACTGGGGCCAACTGAATTCAGGATATTAAGTCAGCTTTGCATCCCAATAGTAAAAGAGTGGCGATCATCAAAACTTACACATCCCAAGCGGCAGGCGTGAATCCCATAAGGATCTGGAATATCTTGTAGGCGACTTCTGGAGCATCGTTCTGGTTCTTGGAGAGGGTGAAAAAGACGAAGAATCCAGAGCAACTGATTAGGACAAGGACCAAGACTGCTACAAGATCCATCGCCATGAGTCGGAAGGCTATCAAGAGTTGCGAGAAATATTGATAGTGGTCCAGTACGCTAAATATGCGAGGCAGGAGCAGGATTGCGTTGGCGGCTAACACATCATAGGCCATATCATTCCATTGATGTGGCTCTATGAGAAAGACACCGTAGACCCGCATACAATAATACACGATAAGCAGTAGCAGGATGCCCAGATCAAATATGTTCCAGAAACTCATGATATACAGAGAGAACCCCTGTTCGTTGAAGCCAACGATCTCGTCAAGCATGAAGCCTGCACTCCAGAACCAGAAAACTAGTTCAAGAGAGGTTATACGGGTAGAGCGCTCTGAGAGAACTGCCAAGAATAAGCAAATCAAAACAAACAGCGAACATGTGGACAAAAATTGTCTGTATCGCGGAACGCGTAGGCGAGACAACTTCATCAGCGAGGCATTCCGCGGGTCATATAGCATCACCGTCCGTCTGATAGGGACAACGTGAAGCGGAAGCTGGTTCTGGTCGTCTCGGGGTGACTTAGACCCGAGAAGGGGCGTCCGAGCATCCGCAGAGCCTCGATGGACAGGTTTGCCGATATTCGAAAGCATGGATGGCTCGCGGTGCAGGCTATCTTGGGAGGAGTAAAAGCTGATCGCCCCATTCCAGATGGCTTCAAGTTGTTGGACCACTAGGGGGTGGGCTAAGAAGTGTTTCGCCGACGCCCGGATAGCGACCTCGAGTGTGGATGATCGCGCTGCACCGGGCCTGTTCCTGTCGTCGGAGCTCCTGGAGTTTGGGTTCAGAGGCTCGGGGACACCCTGGAGCGGATAGAAGTCGTAGGACAAGGCGTCGATCAGCTCCCTCGTGCTGTATTCCTTGAGAAGCTTTAGAGCTAGCAGCTCACAAACTTTGGCCCTCGTACTAGATGTGCCTGCGTTGCCCGGGTTTAGTCGTCCCTCTTTGGTAAACTGGAGGCAGTTCGCCATAAGCGCGTACAACGTGGCTCGGTTGAAGTGCTGAGTCCGGATTTGCTGTTGCATGGGTTTAACCAGGAACTGGGAGACCTGGGGGGACCGTATCTGGTCCCATGACAGCGTCGTCTCGGTTCGAGTTTGGACGAGGATTCGGATGGCGTGAACTATGTTGTATATCGGCAAAGAATCTAGGCAATATGTTAGTGATCTCAACTAGATGGCCCCCCTTGGAAAACGCGTTTATACACGGTCATACCTAGATGGCTGGCCGAGAACAGAGGCAGGAGGCCACTAGGAACTGCCCGGCCGGTCTCGTCGCTGCGAAAGCGTGATGCTCGAGGAAACAAGAAGGGTCGGGCATCGTCGTCATCGTGCCGGGCTCCATCTTCGTCATGGTCCTCTTCCTCGTCTTCCGCTTCAGTGAAGTCGGCAGTGGCGTGTCGATGTTCATGATAGTCGCGGTTCGCGGGGCCAGGAGAAGGCGACTGCGGGTCCGGATGGAACAAGTTCGAGTCAACGCGTTGACTTGTCCTGGTCTTCCTGGGTCGCAACAGCGAAGAGAGCAGATCCCTGGCTGGCATTGCGGCCTCCGAATCCCCCTACCAAACCTCCCTCAAGGTCACAAAGAGAGCTGTATCGACATTGGAAAAGATAGGGTAGAGACCGAATCGAGGCGATCACGTTCTAGTTCTTGAAACTCGAGGTACGGCGTGCCGTCTGCCTCCGTGGATATGCGTGTGTAGGGTGGCCGTGCACACAGGAGGAAGAAAAACTTGTCGCAGTCGCACCAAGGGCGGGAAGCGGGAGGCAGCACGGATCAATGCTTACCAGATGCTAGTAAAGGGAACCGATGCAAGAGATCTCTGGGATGGAGATGGAAGAGATGCAGGAGATGCTGCTTAGGTACAGTACAAGTGGAAATGTGTGGAGCGGTAATCGACGAACTTCAGGGATCAGGTGCAGTATCGCAGTATCTTGGGACAAGGTTGTTATCAAGATCCACACTAGAGGGAGCCTCGCTGCTCTTGAAATGAGGTGGAACAGGGATCAACTGAGGTGGACGGACTCCTCCTCCTCAGGTGCACGCTCAGGTGGGTGCACGTCTACTTACCACTTACATAGGACTTACGCAGGACCTATCTACATGCAGAGTAGTGCAGAGTACCTAGGTAGCGGTAGAGTACCTATAGTGTATGTACGTAAGTTGCATGTGCATCGTCGATAGGGCGTCGATGGCTTGGATGCGTGTCGATGGGTGCTGCTTCGAACCCAGACAGACGCACCTGGAGTCCTGGACGCACCCGGGCACCATAATGGAAGATGGCGAGACATAAGAGAGAAATACCTGCCTAGGTACCTACCTACTTACCTATCATGTATGAAGATAGACTGGATGTGCCGTTGTCAAACTTCCAATGCATCCATGGATCCATCTTGTATGTAATACCAGGGTGCCCGGGTGGTACCGTAGTTTGTATGCGAAGTAGAAGGTGGTTGCCGTTCTCAAGATTCACGGATGGCGGGTTTATACATCAACGTGAGAATCAACCACCAGACATCCAATGTACTTGCTGCTTTTAGGGAGGCTGATGTTTCCGGGAAAACACCAGTGCGTATGGCGTTGGTGATTGGCTCAGGAGTCAGAGCTACACATCCCTTGAACCCTTGATACATATGTACCTACCCCAGGACCCCCGCGACCTCTAAATGCCCAGTCTGGAACTTCCTCTTTGGGCAACTTACTAAGAGGCATGACGTTAATGCATCTTTAGTAGAATCTGTAGGCACCTGGGCATTTGAACAATTATCCCACTTTTGCAAGCAGTCAAGCATGTGGGGTCATAATAGGAGGTCGTTATACTCTGTATTCTGTATCTGTATACTCCTGATCCTGCTGCAACTGATACAACTAGTACCTACATAATGTAGCTCATAAACTTCAACTCGATATATTCTCGTGAGTCTGTCGATTTGATTTCAATGTCATCAGCCTTCACCGCCCACCTCTCTGAAAATTTGAAGGAGCATCTCACCTAAGGTACAGTTGCAATGGATTGTTTTGGTGTTACGCATGACACCCCCTTCATGCAGTTACATCTGCTGGAGGGTTGCAATTGCTAGTGCTAGTTCCATCGAATACCGTCTAGGTACCTATTTTCAGGGTGTTTTGCCTGCGAGAGCATAGCCTCCTACCTACGTCGCGTAGACGAGAGTTGGTGTACCCAAGGTACATATAGACAGATATCGTGATGGGTTCAAATGTGATTATTTGGGTGACAGATAGATATATAGGCATATCACTAGGCATATCACATCATCTGTTTTGTGTATGGATAACCCAGTTGCAAGGGGTGCATACCAGGTGGGACATACCAACTTGAACCTGCCCAGGTGTACAATACATCTTTAACAAACTACCGATTTCATATCCGCCAGTGAAGAATCGTTCAAGCCACTCGAGATATTGCCACCCCTCATTATACATACGACGCAAACTTTCAATATGCGGTGCTTTATTTCGTACACACTAATATACCAGTGGTGGGCGGTTACCAAGGCTAGAAGCCCACTTTTGGGTGGTATCTGCTAATATCGCATCACCGAACAGTTCGATATGGCACGATATACTACAACCACCAAGCTGAGCAATTCGCGCCCCCTATGATACTATAAGCCAGGGACTAACTATAGAATGCGATACACACCAATACACCGCTCCTTTGATGTCTTGCGAGGTGGTAGCGCTTGCAAGCCCACTAAGCCTCAAGTATTGTGTAAGTGGTCTGATTGGCTTTCGTATTGGGATATCCGATCTGTTATCAAACGCCGCGGCACATGACGAAACTTTGCTATCTTGGTGCTTTTGCATACACCATGGTGCGACCCCACGATTTAGGAGCTTGGACATGCTAGTTGCAGCATGTGTGAAATAGTTTTGACCCCTACTAATACTGTCCGCGTTAGTCCTACCTAACCCCTCATTGCCAAAAGAAGCTATTTCGATGTCATCGAGCCATTCAACTACCTATAACATGCTCTTGCTTGATGCAATTCGGGATAATCCGACCAACTTGAAGTTAGCACTCAAATCACGCCAGATATACCATGTGTTGTACCTGGTATACTACCTATATACTTGACTTACACACGCTCCTTTACAGATCCCGCCTATGTGCTTGCTATATGGAGTGGACCATGAAGGTGAGCCCCGCTGTACTGAGAACGTCGATGACGACAGTGGGCTATTATGAAAACCATAGGCACCGCTCGGAATTTGAACGAGTCAAACAGCCGTCTACTTCTTAGTACTAGGTAGGTAAGTCTATTATGTACCTAGTAAAGCCTCGATATTTTAAGTTTCAAGGCCTCGCGGGCCTAGGCCTAGCGTTAAGCAAGGCTTCTCCAGCCCATGATTGGACGCCCGCAGGATGGAACGAACCTTACTATAGTGAATAATAGGTAACTACGTAGTATGTAGGAGAGGTATGTAGGTAGTGTAGTAGAAAAGGTTTCCATCGGAGCCCTGAACTGCAGCCCCACCATCCCACCATTCGTGCATGGAACGGATCCGGTTTTACGTATCCGACTTGACGCCAGAGAAAAAAAAAAAGTTTCAGGGTGGTTCAGATAGACTCAGGAACAGAATCTCCCCTCTCTTTCACTCAAAATACCCTCTTTGCCAAATCAAATTGCCCAATTGGCCTGGAATCGAGTTCCTTATACCTCAGTTGTAGTGACGGCATGAGAACTTGAAAGCCTCTCCGTCTCTGCGGCGTGCGTTCGAAGGCTCCGAAAGAAGGCTTCCCCGCCACGGCTGTTCCTCGAGGTGTTCCATTCGTTTTTGGGCATTTTATTGTTGCTTTGTATAATCGAGATTGATCACCCTACAGGCCCCTGAGGGATTCCACCATGGAGCCCGTCCATTATCAGCCCGCCTCTGCGCGGATCATGGACTCTGACAAGGAGCAGGGCCTTGTGTGTCTTGATCTCCAAGATGGCTCGTCCTACAAGGGCTTCAGCTTCGGTGCTCAGAAGAGCGTAGCAGGAGAATTGGTCTTCCAGACCGGTATGGTGGGCTACCCCGAGTCGATTACCGATCCTTCGTATCGCGGCCAGATCCTCGTTATAACTTTCCCCCTGGTGGGAAACTACGGCGTGCCTTCTCGAGAGACCATGGACGAGCTACTTCGCGACCGCCCAGCACACTTCGAAGCCTCCCAGATCCACATCGCCGGTCTTGTTGTATCTTCCTATGCAGGTGAAGACTATTCGCACTATCTCGCAGCCTCCTCCCTCGGAGCATGGCTGAAGGAGCAGGGTATCCCCGCCATATACGGTATTGATACTAGAGCTCTGACCCAGCGCATACGCGAGGAGGGTAGCATGCTCGGTCGCATGCTGCTACAAAAGCAAGACTTGGCCAATGGTGACGCCAACGAGATTAACGGCATCGCTACCCATCTGGTCACAGGGGATTGGAAACCGTACTTTGAAGATATTGATTGGGTTAACCCCAACGAGAAGAACCTCGTCGCAGAGGGTGAGTACACCTCAAAAGGAGCTTAGGGCAGCAAGCTTATTTGATTGTAGTGTCCATCAAAACCCCTCAACTTTATACGCCAGACCCAGCTTCTGCCCTGAAGCATCCTTCGGGACGTACGCTTCGTGTCCTTTGCCTTGATGTTGGAATGAAGAACAACCAGCTCAGATGTTTCCTGAAACGGGGTGTCGAGGTATTGGTCTGTCCTTGGGATTATGACTTCTCAGCAACAGCCGGAGAAGAATATGATGGCTTGTTCATTTCCAACGGTCCTGGCGACCCAGCCGTCATGCACGAACCCATAAAGCATCTTTCCGCAGCAATGGAAGCCAGTAAAACACCCATCTTCGGAATCTGTCTTGGACACCAGCTCCTTGCTCAAGCGGCTGGCGCGAAGACCCAAAAGATGAAGTTCGGAAATCGTGGTCACAACATTCCTTGCACCAGTCTGGTGACGGGCAAGTGTCACATCACTTCTCAGAACCATGGCTTTGCCGTTGATGCGGCAAGTCTTCCATCCGAATGGAAAGAGTTGTTTGTGAACGCCAACGATGGTAGTAACGAGGGTATCATGAACCTCGAAAAGCCATACTTTAGTGTGCAGTTCCACCCTGAAAGCACACCTGGTCCGCGAGACACCGAGTTCCTCTTCGATGTATTCATTGACACCATTGTCAACTGCGCCAAGGAACCAAAGCTTCTCAACGCACCGGTCCATTTCCCTGGTGGTACAGCCGAAGAGAACGAGAAGGCTCACCCTCGTGTCAATGTGAAGAAGATTCTTGTTCTTGGCAGTGGTGGTCTAAGTATTGGACAAGCAGGTGAATTCGACTATTCCGGTAGTCAAGCCATCAAAGCTCTCAAGGAAGAGGGCATTTACACCGTCCTTATCAACCCGAATATCGCCACAATCCAAACATCCAAGGGCTTAGCAGACAAGGTCTACTTTCTACCCGTCACAGCCGAGTTCGTACGTAAGGTCATTGTATATGAGAGGCCAGATGCTATCTATGTGACTTTTGGTGGCCAGACGGCGTTACAGGTCGGTATTCAACTCAAAGATGAGTTCGAACAGCTCGGAGTGAAAGTGCTTGGTACACCTATCGACACCATCATCACAACAGAAGATCGAGAGCTCTTTGCTCGTAGTATGGACTCGATCGGTGAAAAGTGCGCCAAGTCTGCCTCTGCGAGCAGCGTTGAAGAGGCTATGCGTGTCGTCAAAGACATCGGCTTCCCTGTCATTGTTAGAGCGGCATATGCTCTCGGTGGATTGGGCAGCGGCTTCGCCAATAACGAGGAGGAGCTTGTCGATCTCTGTAACAAGGCGCTCGCTGCCAGTCCGCAGGTCCTGATCGAGCGAAGCATGAAGGGCTGGAAGGAAATCGAATATGAAGTCGTCCGGGATGCACAGGATAACTGCATCACAGTCTGCAACATGGAAAATTTCGATCCCCTCGGCATCCACACAGGTGACTCTATCGTCGTGGCACCATCTCAGACGCTCTCGGATGATGACTATAACATGCTACGGACAACAGCAGTCAATGTTATCCGACACCTTGGCGTTGTGGGAGAGTGCAACATTCAATATGCTCTCAATCCGTTCTCGAAGGAATACTGCATCATCGAGGTGAATGCGCGATTATCTCGATCATCTGCCCTGGCATCCAAAGCTACTGGCTACCCCCTTGCCTTTATTGCTGCTAAACTTGGTCTTGGCATCCCCCTGAAGGACATCAAAAACTCGGTCACCAAAGTCACTTGCGCCTGCTTCGAGCCATCTCTAGATTATGTCGTCGTGAAGATGCCTCGATGGGACTTGAAGAAATTTACCAGGGTATCTACGCAGCTAGGCTCATCAATGAAGAGTGTTGGAGAGGTGATGAGCATCGGACGGACCTTCGAAGAAGCCATACAAAAAGCGATCCGAGCCATTGATTTCCACAACCTTGGTTTCGGTGAGACTAAGGCGTTGATGTCTATTGATGATGAGTTGCAAACCCCATCCGATCAGCGGCTCTTCGCTATTGCCAATGCTATGCATGCTGGATACTCCGTCGAGAGGATTTGGGAGTTGACCAAGATTGACAAGTGGTTCTTGGACAGACTCATGAGCCTGTGTCATTTTGCCAAGTCAATGGCCAACTTCAACACCGGCAGCATCGCCAAGCGCCCCGATTTGATTCTACAAGGCAAACGGCTTGGCTTCAGCGATCGCCAGCTAGCCAAGTTCTGGGATTCTAACGAGCTGGCCGTGAGGCGGATGAGGTTAGAGGCAGGGATTACTCCCTTTGTCAAGCAGATCGACACTGTTGCTGCGGAGTTCCCTGCTTTCACCAATTATCTGTATCTGACTTACAACGCCTCGACTAGCGACATCCGCTTTGACGATCATGGTGTCATGGTCCTCGGAAGTGGTGTGTACCGTATTGGATCATCCGTTGAATTCGATTGGTGCTCAGTCAGGGCTATCCGAACACTGCGCGAGTCTGGCTTCAAGACCATCATGGTCAATTACAACCCGGAGACCGTCAGTACCGATTATGATGAGGCTGACCGGCTATACTTCGAGAATATCAACCTTGAGACCGTGCTGGATATCTACCAGATGGAAGGATCTCAGGGAGTTCTCGGGGCAATGGGCGGCCAGACTCCCAACAATATCGCGCTGCCTTTGCTCCGTTCCGGCGTTAGGGTCCTCGGAACATCGCCAGAGATGATCGACCGAGCTGAGAATCGCTACAAGTTCTCCCGAATGCTTGATGAAATCGGTGTTGACCAGCCTACTTGGAAGGAGTTGACGAGCTTTGAGGAGGCACAGGCTTTCTGCCAAAAGGTTTCGTACCCGGTGCTGGTTCGCCCGTCGTATGTGCTTTCTGGCGCTGCTATGAACACAGTCTACTCCGAGGCCGACCTCGAATTGTTCCTGCAGCAAGCATCCGAAGTCTCGCGCGAGCACCCTGTGGTCATTACTAAATATATCGAAAATGCAAAGGAGATTGAGATGGACGCCGTCGCCAAAGATGGCACCGTGGTTGGCCATTTCATCTCGGAGCACGTGGAGAATGCTGGTGTCCACTCGGGTGACGCGACCCTCATCTTGCCACCACAGGATCTTGAGCCGACTACGATTCAACGGATTGAAGAGGCTACACGCAAGATTGGTGATAAATTGAACGTGACGGGCCCGTTCAACATCCAGTTCATCGCGAAGGATAATGATATCAAGGTCATCGAGTGCAACGTTCGAGCATCCCGATCGTTCCCGTTCGTATCTAAAACTATGGGCGTTGATCTCATCGAGATGGCAACGAAGGCAATCATGGGGATACCATTCACCGAGTATCCCCCTACCCATATATCACCAGATTGTGTTGGTGTCAAGGTTCCACAGTTCAGTTTCTCTCGGCTTTCTGGCGCGGATCCAGTTCTGGGTGTGGAGATGGCTTCCACGGGAGAAGTTGCCTGTTTCGGCGTTGACAAGTACGAAGCGTACCTGAAAGCACTGATGTCCACAGGGTTCAAGATTCCTAAGAGCAACGTTCTTCTGTCCATCGGTTCCTATAAGGACAAGAAGGAGATGCTGCCGTCTGTTGAGAAGCTACAAAAGATGGGCTACAAGCTCTTTGCTACTGCAGGTACTGCCGACTTCCTCCAAGAACACAACATCCCGGTTCAGTTTCTGGAAGTTCTGGGTAACGAGCAGGACGATCAGAGATCCGAGTTCTCTCTCACTCAGCATCTGGCCAAGAACACGATTGACCTCTACATCAACCTTCCCTCCAACAACAAATACCGGCGGCCCGCCAACTACATGAGTAAAGGCTACCGGACTCGTAGGATGGCTGTCGATTATCAGATTCCCCTGGTCACAAACGTCAAGAATGCGAAGATCCTCGTCGAAGCCATTGCGAGGCATTTCGATCTCGACGTCAGCAACCGCGATTATGAGACAAGCCACCGTACTATCACCCTTCCAGGTCTGATCAATGTGGCTGCATTCGTACCTGGAATTGCCTCCAACAGCAGTCACGATCTTCAGGCTGTTACGAAGGCGTCGATCGCCGCAGGTTTCAGCATGATCCGTGTCATACCCATGGGTATCGATGGCTCTATCACAGATGCAAGGACTTTGAAGATTGCCCAGCAGCACAGCAAGCGCGGCGCATATTGCGACTACAACTACTCTGTCACGGCAACATCCGAGAATGCCGACCAAATCAGCCATGTCACGTCTGAAGTTGGCTCTCTCTTTATCCCTTTCAACCACCTTTCGGACAACATCAGCAAGGTGGCGGCTGTCACAGCTCACTTCGACTCTTGGCCTAACCATAAGCCTATTGTGACAGACGCGAAGACAACCGACCTCGCATCTATTCTGCTGCTTGCTAGTCTACACAGCAGGCGTATTCATGTCACTAGTGTCACGACCAAGGACGACATCAGGCTGATCGCGCTCAGCAAAGAGAAGGGCTTGAACGTTACTTGTGATGTGTCCATATATTCTCTCTACTTATCCCAGGTTGACTACCCCGACTGCAAGATGCTGCCAAGTCTAGAGGACCAGAACTCTCTCTGGGAGCATCTTCCTACAATCGACGTCTTCTCGATCGGCAGTCTTCCGTATCAGCTTTCGCGCGCAATCCAGGCGAAGTCTGACATAGCTGCGCAGATTGATCCAGCAGCCGGGATCTATGAAGCCCTGCCCCTTCTTTTGACCTCCGTTGCCGAGGGCAAACTGACGATCGAAGATGTGACGACTCGCCTCTACGACAATCCGAAGCAGATTTTCGAGCTACATGAACAAGTCGGGACCTCTGTTGAGGTTGGTGTCGACCGCTCATATGTTATACCAAAGTCTTCATCGTCTCCATTTGCTGGAAAGGTCATGCGTGCTGCAGTGCAGAGGGTTACCTTAGGCAATAAGACCGTATGCTTGGATGGTGACCTGCTACCGATCCCATCGCTTGGAAAGGACATGTCCAGCCACAACAGCATGCCTGCTGCGCCCATTTCACCATCCGTGAAAGGCATGAACCCGCCAATGTCGTTCACCCCGGACAGCCCTCGCAACAGGCGATCATCTTTCCTTGGGGCTCCAGGCCTAGGACGATCCGCGAATAGGCTCAAGGCGCTGGATGGCGCAGCAGATGGACTGCATCCATTGGCGAAGTCTGCCCAGTTCACAGACGAGTTTGGTCTTCCGGCGCCTATGCATGGTCTTGCCGTCGACAGGTTGCATGACCTCTTAGCTCAGCCTTCGACGTTCAAGCATTCTCATGTGTTGTCTGTCAAGCACTACACCCGAACCGACCTGCACCTTCTATTCACCGTGGCCCAAGAAATGCGCCTAGGTGTTGACCGGGAGGGTGTCCTCAGCACGCTTAAGGGCCGCTTACTGTGCACCCTGTTCTACGAACCATCGACCCGCACGTCTGCGTCGTTCGATGCAGCAATGCAACGTCTAGGCGGCCGCACCATTGCCATTGCTACGAACCATTCCTCGGTCCAGAAGGGCGAGACGTTGCAAGATACATTGAGGACACTTGCAAGCTATGGTGATGCAGTTGTGCTCCGTCACCCTGAAGAGAGGTCGGTTGACGTTGCTAGGAAGTACAGCCCAGTACCTGTCATCAATGGAGGTAACGGCAGCAAGGAACACCCGACGCAAGCGTTCCTTGATCTTTTCACCATCCGGGAGGAACTCGGTACAGTCCAGGGACTTACTGTCACCTTTGTCGGCGATCTTTTGTATGGCCGTACAGTCCATTCTTTGGTTTACCTGATGCGGCACTATGGTGTCAAGGTACAACTGGTCTCCCCCAAATCGCTTGCACTGCCAGCCGAAGTGCGCGATCTGCTTGTTTCCTCAGGCCAGTTCCTTTGCGAGTCCGAGGAGCTCACCCCCGAGATTGTGGCCAGGAGTGATGTTCTGTACTGCACGAGGGTGCAAAAGGAGCGGTTCCCGAGCTTGGCAGATTACGAGAAGGTCAAGAGTTCGTACCGCATCGACAACGCTACGCTGAAGAACGCGAAGCAGTCGATGTGTGTCCTGCATCCCCTGCCAAGGAACGAGGAAGTGGCCGAGGAGGTGGACTTCGACCAGCGAGCGGCGTATTTCAGACAGGTTCGTACCATTTCTGCACTAATCCATCCCCTTCCCCGGCCCCTTCCCATCTGCCCCTATTCTATTCGCACACTTGTCCGCACAAGCTAACTGTACATCAGATGAGGTATGGCCTCTACTGCCGCATGGCCCTGCTCGCGTTGGTCATGTCTAGTTGATTTCCCAGCACCGTGACGTGTTTGTGATGCCGCAACCCTATAAACAAAAGTAGATCGATCGTTTCCATCTTCCGGGGTTCTGTGGCTCTATAAAAGTTAGATAGCTTTCCGTGTTTCTGATAGGAAAACTTCATTAGAACCTGCACTGGCTCAGGCCGCTCATGAGTGAAATGAAGTAGACGCATACGGGTACGAATGGCGTTATGTATGTATGTGAGCGTATGTAGGCGTACGTTCTCTGTGTTTCGGGGGTGTGTATTTATGTCTTTTGTATTCCCGTGTTTGCGTATTCCTGTATTTGTTCATGTATATTATATGGGATATGGTGTGTGGGATATGATGTGTCATGTATATATATAGCATAGCGTTCATGTATATAGCGTCAGTTGGGTCAATGTTCATACCTACTTGCCTACTTATCTACTTAATTCTAGGTACACATTGTACGTCTGCATTTATGACCTTGTGTCTGTTGTGTCCGCTCTGTTTTTTCGAGGGAGTGTTAGTGAATATAGCTATAATATGTCAGGACCTTAAGTGCTACATGTAGTTAGAGCTACAAACCATGGCTGAGATGAATGACGTCATGGCCTGAATATATTCCCTATTGTCCTATCACCAGAGCGCCTGATATCTACGACTTAATACATGACTTAAACTCGTGGATCTCGAGGGTGCAGAAGTGTTGAATCATTGACCAAAGCAGCAGAGGTGAAGTAGCCAGCCCCTGTCTCAACGCTTATAAACAAACCATTATAAGTTGAAAGCATTGGATCTTATTGAGCATGAGTTACTTCACATAGTTACAGTACCTAGCCTAAGGCATAATACCTCTTGCTCGCTCATGCAGCGCCTCATCACCCCCGCGCTATTATACCGCAGCAGCATAAGCGCAAGCATAGGCATAAGTGGCACCATCACTACCATCTCACCATTACCATTACCATTAACCCGATTCGCAACGCACTATTATCACCATCATCATCACCTGACTCTTTATCATAAGAGTTGTCATCACCATCGCGCAGCAGCAGCAACAACAGCAACCACAGCAATGTCTTCTTATTCTACTACTACCCAGGGCGAGCCAGCACCCTGGCGCAGCCTCTTCCTCGAGCACGTGCAGGGCATGGCGTCGCCGGAATTCACGCTAGCCACCGTGCGCTTAGTAAAGCGGCAGCGGCGGCAGGGTGAGGCATCGTCACCATCGCCGTCGGAGGGGAAGACGGCAACAGCAGCGGTACCCCGCGCCCGGACCTGCGTCTTCCGCGGCCTATTCGCCGAGCTGCCCGCCAACCCCAGGAACGAGGCCGAGCGGAACCCGGCCGGCGTCTACGCCAGCGACCTCCCCACCTTCACCACCGACGTGCGCATGGACAAGCTCGCCGAGCTGTTCGGGGAGGAGGTGGAGGAAGATGATGGTGGGGATGGCGGTGCATCACGCAGCAAACCCGGAACCGGAGGCGGCGGGCCCGTCGAAGCCACGTTCTGGGCCCGCCGGGCCGGCGTCCAGTGGCGCATCCGCGGCCGCGCGTACGTGCTCGCGCCGGACGTGGAAGACGAGCGGGGCGAGGTCTCGGAGGGCGCTAGGGAGGTCGTCCGGGCGCTGAGGGCGCGGATGCGGAGGGTGGTATCATCGGAAGATGGGGAAAAGGAAAAGGGGTGGAGCTTCGCGCGCGAGATCACGGCGCACTTCGGCAACGTGTCGCCGCTCATGCGCGGGTCGTTCCGGAACCCGGCGCCGGGCACGCCCGTGGCGCTGCCCGTGAGCGACGACCGGCTGGGCCTGGGCCAGGAGGTGGCCGACCTCGAGGACGAGGTGGCCCGCGCCAACTTCCGCGTCGCCGTCGTCGTGCCCGACCAGGTCGACCGCACCGACCTGAGCGATCCCCGCCGCGCCCGCCGCTGGCTGTACACCTTCGTCGGGACCGGGCAGGAGCCGAGCCAGCCCGGTGGGGTGGTCGAAGCGGGGTGGGAGAAGGTCGAGGTCTGGCCTTGAAGTTGCTCCCTTGCCCTTGCTGGCTGGCTTTTGGCTTACGTACCTATCTACTTATTACCTACATATCTGATTTGCTGCTGGCTGGCTGGCTGGCTGGCTGGCTGGTCGGCTGTGACCTCGGCCTCGGCCATCGAGTCGAATACGGGCAGAGCCCCTCGTGCCGTGTCGCGTGTCGCACCCCCCGAGGTGGTTTTTGATTTCTTGCGAATCCGGATTCCTTATGCAGTTGGACGAGAACAACGAGGGGACGTGGCGTGATACCTACCCAACGCTTTCTTCCGGCGTGGGCTTGTCTAGGTAATGCGCCTGCCTCCTGCTCATAGGTTGGAGAGAGAGAAAGACATATAATGTTAACTACCTACTTACATATCGCACCACCAATCACTCACCCAGCATGTGACTGTACCGGCAGACCGGGCACTTATCACGCCGCATGTCTCGTCGCTTCGGGGGATCCACGCGCACAAAACGAGACGGACCCCCGAACACTGCGGAATCACTTCCGTCCGGTGTTGTTGGTCCTTACGTGTGTGTGTGTGTGTGTGTATGGATGTGCGTGTGTGCGCAATACTTATGTGAAGATCACAACCAACGGTTACGATAAGACTGGCATGGCAGACCGGTTTGGCTGCCAGCAACCTATGAGAAGGGGTGTAATGGGGGTTACATATACATCAAAGTCGCCATCACCACTATCACCATCATTACCACCACTACCACTACCACTACCACTACCACCATCGCAGGACAAGCTTTATTGACTTGTTGGTATGCGCGATTTATGCAGGTAATGCAAGACCCAATAGGTAGCGGTATGTTTTAAAGAATCTATGTAACTTAGTTGCTATGTTGTATCATATCATTCAGTTATGTAGTTAGCAGCTCAGTCTCGCATCACCATGCACACACGCATGCTTCCACTTACACACACACTTACACACACACACACACACACACACACACACACACACACACACACACACACACACAACGCACACACACGCACGCGGAACCTAACTGCCGTGCCGAACCAAAATATGCACAACACTTTTATCCCTGCTTACACGTAATTACGGGCGGCGGTCCGTGTACTGTTGCCGTAACGGTACGTCAGCCTCATTGTAATGGGTGCCCGCCCGCGCCACTTCGGGGTAGGTGACATCCTCTAATCCTGCATTCGTACTCTTGAGCTTCCGGATAGGTCAAGGTACCTAGGTAGCTATTCGTACACGGAACCTGCTTGTACAT
Organism: Diatrype stigma; assembly: GCA_022225965.2. Lineage (NCBI taxonomy): Eukaryota > Fungi > Ascomycota > Sordariomycetes > Xylariales > Diatrypaceae > Diatrype > Diatrype stigma. Next base: position 168,389 of record JAKJXP020000080.1, read on the forward strand.
ATCCGGGGTCGGTGGTCACACCTAGCTAATTTCGGACCGATATCTTGGCATCACGCTGTACCGTAGACAACTCCTCGGGATGCCGAAACTTTTTGTTTCTTTCTTTTTTTTCTTATTTTTTTCTTCTTTTTCTTCTTCCCGTTTCTTTTGTGGGGTGTCTTTCCGCAACCGACGCTGCTGGTTTCTGTTCCTGCTGTCGTCAATCTATTGGCTACTTGGACATGTGATCAATATTCATTAACTGGATGCGACGGATGACACAGCCGGACAGTTTATCGCTTTTCCCTGTACCACTACTTAGCCCTTTACAACATGTATTACATTACATGGTGGACGCGCCGACTGGAGGCTCGGCTCGGAGGATTGGTTGCTTGTTCGCATCCCCAGTGTAGTATCATACATAGTGCATTGTTACTGTTACTGTTGGTATGTCAGCCAGTCAGTTTGACGGGTTCCTTCCAGATATGCGTCCACGATCATGTTGCTGAGCATCTGGACGCATCTGCATCTCCACGTCCGAGTAGACGGACGCCCTTCAAGTACCCACAAGCAACCAAGGATGTGAATCTAGCGGACGACCCGGTCATTTCCCCGGGTGTTCTTGCCGTAGTCGGTCGATATGACCGCCTTGATCGTTAGCTAATGCTCAAGTGGAGAAGCTGTTTCAAAGGGTTGAGGCTCTAGATCACGATCGGAACGAATCCGTGCGTTAGCTCATACTTACGTAGATACACAGATGCTAGGCCTCCTTTTACATATTATATAACTAGGCCTTTTCCTATTAAACTAATAATTTTAGGGGAATTACCAAGAATACACGGTGAGTGTGTACATGTGGATGGGTGTGTCAGGAAATGGGGAGGTCTACATTATGCATATAATCCAGTTTGGAGAAGCTCGATAAATGTTGCTATTGAACAAGAAAAGCAGTTTGATGCTATCAATACACTGCTGGTTATCGTTTTTTTCTGTTTTTCTTATTGGTCTATAAACGATTCCTAGTTGTTACAGCTGTCGAGTCTTACGAAAACTAGCTCAGTCACAAGTATAAGTATATGATCTCATGAAAAATGTTTCATGCCTAATATTATGATTTCCACCAGCGTCTGAAATCTCGCCAGATTCAAGCCACGAATAAAGTCAGAGGTCATCCAGGAATTTACAAGGCATACTATGTATCGATTCACTTCGCATATGGAGTCGTTTTATTCAAAGTGTTAGAGCTCATAGCACCGCATTGGTTTAGGAGGGTCATGTTGGTGATATGCGCGGCAAGTTGACGTTGGTTGGAACTTGAAAAAACGTACTTCGTACTTATGACATGTAATATGAGCTCTCTGATAACGAAGTTGGCCGTGTTGAAACTCGATGTTTAGTTTGGTAAAGAACGGCATTTTCCAAGCTTGCAACATGTGCATAATCGAGTCATGAAACGGGCTTGTCATGTTAAAGGCTATCGAGGGACATTTGGATTGCTGCTTACCGGCACCGCAGTAGCTGTTGGCAGGTTACAAGGCGAGAGGTTATCAACACGTAGCTGATCACTAGTTATAGCCTATATTGCAGGTCACGACACTCGTGTGGCGGAGACGTTTTTGCATGTTCTCTAACCTTTCGGCTTACATTACTTCAGACAATAAAGTCTAGACTTTACGGATAAAACATGTAGTGTAAATATTTACATAATCCTCGTTGTATCCGGTGCAAACTTTGGAAAATCGAACTTTCCTTTGTGCCGTTCGGGGTCTCATGAAGACATATCGTCATAATACCTAGGTAAGAATGTAAGCCTCGCCAGCCAACAAGATAGCATCGCAAATACTTGCCACAGTTGAGACGTTAGGCCGTCCATGCGTAGTCGGCAGTGATCCTCTTATCTTGGAATTACTTCTGCACTTTATGAGGCTTGTGTGACAGCCTCACTTCTGTCACTAAAGAATTGGGATTGCCGTCGAATCTTGGCGATGCAACGATCGAGTTGGACTTGACGTGTAATTTTCCCCTAGCCAACTACATATGAGGACGCTGACTAGGATACCTACTTATCACTCACGCACTTCAGAGATCGGGCTGCTATGTATCATGTAGCTTGGCCCGCGGGTTCGCGCTTGCTGCAAGACGACGGCATAGGTAGAAGAACCCCATGAGTCTAGGAAACATACCCCATACAGCTTTAAGGATATGGAGCCGTCCTTCTGTGAGCATATGGGGCATATGGGACAGGTTACGTACTTTATGTATCTGAAGACCCAGCTAGCCGGCATACTGGGCAATGTCCTTGCCTACAATAGGAAGACTTCCGCGGCAACCGATCTTCAGGGGTCGATTGGTTTGCGCCTAAGAGAATTCTGGTGTCCTTCTAGAATGTTTCGACACCAGCAACAAATACATAACATAGTAAATGGACGGTGGACAAGACCATCGGGATGACTGCTGGGCACACAATCTTCGCACGGGATCTTACAGTAGGAACAGGTTGGGAAAGCTGGGCAAGTTGGGCCAAGTTGGCCTGGGAAACATATAACATATTACAGGTCTCACGCCTCGCAACACGACTTGAACTTGTTACTTGTCTAGTTTCGTCGACCAACATCAAGTGTCGTCGAGCTGCCGGCGATGAAGCAGGCATGGGTATCATTGGATACAATCAGCTATCACGTCACGAAGCAAGCTGTCACATCACAAAGCGAGCTTCGCTGAGGAAATTCTTGTGAGCATGCGCAACTACGAAGTAGAGTTGCCAATGAACGTGAACGTATGCTGCATATTCACCTTACCTATACGAAACAGACAGAGTGGCCGGCCCGGCGATAAAGCGGCAACGCCCATGTACGTACGTACGCACGCACAAACAAATGCAGTGGCTGAGGAGGAGAGGTGCTCGTAACTATGTAGCAGCTATGTACTACTACGTAGGAATCATGATTCCGCTGAGCCGTACCCTATTGCCATCTTAGGGCTACTGATCGTACCCACATACTCGATGTAGATGTAGTAGAGAGTCTTAAGATCTGCGCTCGGTATTTGTTAAGTGGCTCTATGTAAGGATGCCCGCTAGCCCCCCCTGTCCGTGCCCCTGTCCGCTCCCCTGAGGGTTAGGACACCCAAGGACACCCTTGGCAACCGGCCCACGACCTGTCAGCCGTGAAGGACACTGCACTGGACTCTGGAGAAGGTTCCAAGGCATTTCATTTCTATGTATGTCGAGAAGTTCCAACCAGGAGTGATTTGTAGGGGTATCATATCGTAGACTGTAGGTCTCTTTTTTATTCTAGATCTCTTTGTTCTAGGAGACTGGGAGAAGCCGATCTTGAGATGAGACCTCCTGGGCTATGTATGGCCATCTCGTATGTTGCTGCTGGATGTCTGAATGTTTGGCTCGCATACGAAGTTGATGGTATTTCGTCGGGGTAGATTTGGAGCTCTAGATTTGACGGCATTGGAACTGTACACTTGGTTGTACACCGCCACTGCTTATGGCCCTTGAATACAGGCCAGACGATACAGGCCAGACCTCGGGAGGTATTTAATTGAAGCTTCTATTGACTACAGTACGGCCGGGACTTGCAAGCACAGATCTACTAGGTACTAGCCTCTAGGTAACTACATACAGTACCTATGGCCTTGGCAAGCCCCTCATATTGCTCTTCCACGTGGTTGCTGACGGCCGCGGCTCACGGGAGTGGATGACCCGCAGCTAGCTAAGTTCCAACGTTCTAAGTTATAAACCACTGCTAGGTGCTAGGTTGTAGCTAGGTAGGTCGTAGTATGTAGGTAGTGCAACGGTTTACATGCTCAAAATCTCCTACAGCTACAGCGTACCGACGTATATACATGTATGTCGCGTATGTAGGCATATATGCCAACTTAGAACATACGAACATCTGCACTGGTAGGCGAGGGTACCTAGGTAGGTATTTTACCTCTGAATGATTGACAATTCGAAGTTAATCGATGTATGTATATACTACTTACTGACCTACCTGCGTATGCCAATGATCCCTCGCACTCGGAGATCGGACATAGGACTAGAAAGTCGCTCTCTCCTTCTCACATCGCACAGCGACATCTGGTGCGCCCGAGAGAAAACCCGGGGAAGCCCCGTCGTTCAAACACAGGAGGTGGAAGACAACGCGCGATGGGATGCGATGGGACCCGGCAGACGATCCGAAACCTGGAGGCCGCCACGGTAGGGGAGGGTTAGATATAGCGATGAGATGCATCGAGCGCCAGCCAATGGACGGCAGGAGGACCATGTCCGCCATGTGTTGGCAAGGGCGGCCTGGTGGTGGGGATCGACGACACCCATAAGGTCCCCGACGTTACCTTCGGCGTCCATTTTTCAGATATGTACGAAGTAGCCGGACATGCTGTGTATCTTCCCCCTTCCCTTCCCTTCACTTGCGTCCTTCTTCTCTCTTGCTTGTTCAACAAGCATATCCAGCACATCCCGCCTGGGCGAGGAGAGCTGACCGACCGACCGACCGACCGACCGCTCGCTTGCCCACTCGCTCTCCCCCCTCACTTCATCCGAATCGCACACACGCCGCCCGCCTGTTGATGCAAGAGAACCTCCTTGCGTCGGGAGCAGAGTCCCGACCCTCCTCGGACCACCTGCCCAACGCGGCCAGCCAGTTAATTAACCAAAGCACTGCTTGTTATCGCATTCTCGCCGCGCGTTGTTATTAGCTGATGCTTTCGCTCGCAATTCTTGCTTGCACCCTGCCTGTGCGACCGTCAGCACATAGGATATGTATGTACAATGCGCCACACGATGCCTAATGCCGTGTCACGGCAGGATGTCACAGGCGGCCCGCATCTGTTGCGAAACCCTCCGCTCTGCAATAGTCTATGTTGGTGTCCAGGATCGGGTACGGCAACCCTCCCTACCTAAGATCTCTTACATAGGTAGGTAAGGTACCTACATAATTTAGGTAGGTAGCTGCCATACGTACATATGCTGCCTCAGCCATCTCGTCAGGGGAAGGGGGCGGCTGTTCAACGGGGAGGGGGGAGAGGCTTCCATCACCATTCCGCTTTACGACGTGGCCACTATTAGGGCTGTCGATGGGCCAAGAGGCTGTTATCGGAACAATTCCGCTGGTCAACCCTAGATCCGCGACTAAGTTCTTTCGACGTTCACTGTAAGACGGGTTAACTATGTCTCGGCCGTATTTGGCTTCGGAGCAAAGGCTGAATGGGATAGTGAACACCCCGTATTCGGCCGAGATGCACACTTGGAAAGCCAACCTGTCCGTGTCGACTTGTCCGTGACCACGATGGTTTGCGGCGTAGCTTGTCATGTAGCTCTAGTATCATAGACTACAAACAAGCTCGTGGCACGGTTGCTCTGTGCAGCGGTGGCGTTGCATGCGGTAGTTCCGCTATCTTCGATATGTGAGAGGATACTACGTAGTATAGTCGTTTCGAAGCCAGTTTCGAAACATGGCAGCAGGAAACGGAGATATTGTACTTGGAGATATAGCTGTAAAATGCAGCGCTCGCAACGACGATCTTGTGTTTCGCACCTTTCAGGGCCCGGCCAATGTGACGTGTTGTGCTTGTTTTGATTGGCCGTGATGATTGTCTGTCGATCAAGACTGCTGTTACTGCATATCACAAAAGCCCATAACTCTGTTACCAGCTGCTTGCTGCAACTAGTATTAAGTACATTATCTATCTCGTAGTTCACCTATTCCTGTAAAGCCTCAGCGAATTATTTAGGAATGTGGGTTTAAGACCAATGCCTTTCATGAGCGCTCTTACCGTAGATCCGACCCGTGTCCATATATGTGATCATGTACCCTCCCCCTTTCCATCAGGATATTTCCAACCCGACGATATCGTAGCAGGACACAACGCTCGACAGGAAGAGGAAAGTGAGGGTTGAAGTGAAATGAAAACCTGCTTTAAAGAGGGAAACTAACCCATCAGGATCTAACCCATCAGGATCTAAGCCGCATAGTTCTACTGACACTTTACCAAGTATGGAGAACCACTTAGCAACAAAAGCAGTGTAATATCACCACTAGGTATAGCTATTATAACAATATAAACAAATATGTGTATATGATCACTGGTCACACAGCCCAATCGTGACCACCATCGTCATAATGATAAGGCTCTAGGCTGTCTTCATGTTGTTTTCACCAATGGGCATCAGAAGTAATTGTGATTCATCACGAAGCGTTCGCGACCCCTACCCCATTTGAACGATAGCTGCCCACGAAGTGACGAAGTAGGTAGACAGCACAGCACATACTACAGTACCTACTCACATCCTACTCACATCCCGCTTACATCCTACATGTACTAGAACAGGGTTGGTCAATTAACCTTAAGTTTCCTACATATACATGCGAGTGTGCAAGCAGGTGGCGTCCAACTCATCCGTTCTGGACAGAAACCCTACCCCAAACTCGAAATGCTTCCCAAGTCCGCAGATGCCGCAACCGTCAACCTGCATCTGCGTCTGCATGTGCATAACGGGAGCGGTCTGGCTGTAGGTACATAGTCTAAGTACTTAGGGCAGGCATCTCTTTCCTTCCTGCGTACTGCCCTAACCCGACCACACAATACATGCATTCAGGTTACCCTTAGTTAACTACTACAGGTACCTTGGAAAGCTGCGTAGGTCGGGCAGATAGGGCAGGTAGGGTATTGCTGTTGGTATGTGCAGTTAGTTACCTAGGGGGTATATAGGTAACATATAGGTGAAAACAACGAGCAACCAAGTCTTTTCGTCTTCTAGAAAAACGGAACTCCGCGGGGCTAGGGTTCGTATCATCTCATCTAACTGCGTACAGTAACTACGAACCACACACAGAGACGGGATAATTTATAGCATCAATGCACAGACCGCAAGGATGCCCCGATCTGTAGTGTCATCGCAAAAAGTATTGTGCATGTGGGCTGTGGGTGGTGGGTTGCGGGTTCTTGATGAGGCCCCCAGGTACATAGGTAGGTAGGTAGTTATTTGAGAGCTCTTATAGTGTTAATGGGTGCCGGTCAAGCTCAAGCTGACGAGTGTGTAGATACATATGTATGCAGTATTCGTATGTTGCTAGTTTGTATTTGGTAGGATGATCGTGAGGGCGAGAGCGAGGATGAGGACGGGAACATCGGGGGAGGGGGTTGGTTGGCGGACCGGGGGTTCGACTGAACAAGGGGTATTCAACTCCGCTTTCTTGCACTAGATACCACTCACGTAACTCACTCACTGTGTGTGCCCGCCTGTCCATAGGTAGGTATGTATGTAGCTATTGATCTGTGGTGTAGTCTACTAGTTATCTCGTTCATCTCTAACAAAGACCCGACCGACATGCGGATTACCCTGCTCGGGCCTGCTATGCATATGAGCATGAGCATTGGTAATTGTGAGCATGGGAGTCTGATACGACATACTTCTTTTCTTGCTACGTAGGAAGCAGGAAACAATGCAAACCCCTCATTGCCCTCATTGCGCCCGGAAATCCAATTCCTTAACTATCTATGCATACATACTTACCTGACCTTCGTCTCTTAAAGGGAAACATGAAGCAGAGATGTAGTAGTTAGACAGGTAGACCCATAAGCGTACATGTTACCGTCGCTTTCATATTGCCGAATGAGGAACGTGCGTGGCCGAGCTGTACCTACGAATGAGCGTACGCGCCTTTTTGGTATGGGCTAAATTTCTAATTATTGTTGCGGTGGTATCATGACTTGTAAGTTGTCATCATGATTGTTGCTATATGTATGCAGTTTGACAAGTTTGACAGCACCACCGTTTTTTACTCGATTCGGAATCTTGGTCGATTGAGTCGGATGAACCACAATAGACTTGGACCTATGACCACTGCTGATCCGATGAAAGTGCAATGATGATTATGATAGGTAAGGACATGACTGAAAAGGTGCACTGAGCAACTTATCGGCTGCCAGGCTGCCGGCATAATGAATGAACGCTGCAGAAGGCATTTGCAGGGGTCTTTTGCAGCTAAGGCCCCATGGGCCATGGCGGACGTTGATCGTCGCCAACATAGTATTGCGACCCGCTGTACAATTGCCTAGTTTCTAGTACTTGTATGCCTCTATACCTTAACTAGGTACCTAGTTACATGTATGTACGTGTAGGCAGTCTACATATTATAGGCAGTATTATGTATGTAACTACCAGCAGGTATTCGATAGGAACGTCTCACCTGTTCAGTGCTGTTCCGTTTCCTTGTCTAGGTCGTCTTGATGCCGAATCTGCTCCTCTTCTTCTCCTCACTTGAAGACGGTTACCAGATCCATTCACCGTATGATGTGGCCGTGCTTCACCTTCATCGAGGTGCCATCTAGTCTATACCTACATACATACTTACATGCCTGCCAAGCTTCCTGTTTTAGCACATAATGGTTTGGTTAATCGTGTCTATGTATGTCTAGGTAGGTATTGACTAGCAGACGGGCCTACGGGTAACTATACGGAGTATTCGTACACAGACAGTCACTACACATACCTACCTTACCGCGCGGGGGGGGTTTTTGGAGACGGTCCCGGGGATCGATACGGCGCTAGGAACAGTTACAAAATTTGGTGCTGGTCTCCAAATATCCGACATGATCCTAGGGATAATCACCCATACAAGCCCATGCCAACACCTGGCTACCGTCACCGAACGGAAGTTACTTTTTTACCGAATTGATCCCTAGGACCACTTTAAGTCCAAGACCGTTTCCGGCTGCCCAGACCGTCTGTATAAATCACCCACCCAAATTACAGAGCTACACCTACAGCTGCACCTACAGCTGCACCTACAGCTGCACCTACAGCTGCACCTACAGCTGCACCTACAGCTGCGCACCTACAGCTGCGCACCTACAGCTGCGCACCTACAGCTGCGCACCTACCTACAGGTGCACCTATAGGTGCACCTACAATTGCACCTACAATTGCACCGCTACAGCAGCGCTGCTGCAGTATGTACATACAGCTGTATTGCTACAGCTGTATTGCTACAGCTGACCTGTTACAGCTGACCTGCTACAGTTGACCTGCACCGGTAAAATTTAGGCTGTAGGTGGCTATATATAAACAAATAAGCTAGGTGCTTGTATGTGACTGTGTGACTAGTAGTAAATTTCTGATTGGCGTAGTGGTTAAACCTTAAGTTATAAACCGTAAATGCAGGGTTCGAATCCCGACTGTAAAAAAAATCTTTATACTTAATAACGTAATATATTATATAATTAAATACCGCTTATAATAATACCGTATAAGTAAATAATAATATATTTTTTTAAGAAATTATATATTAATTTAAGACCGTCTTTAAAATTCAAGACCGTCTTGAAATTTTAAGACCGTCTCTTAAGTAAAAATCGTCTTGGCCGCTAGTCAGTCTTTTGAAAGTCCTCAACCAAGGACCGTCCCCACTGCTGGATTCGATCCCCGGGACCGTCTCCAAAAACCCCCCCCGCGCGGTAAGGTATGTAGGTACATACATATGTACGTAGTTACCTAGCAAGTCAACAGCCCACAGGCACCTTGGACATCACGACGATCATCTGCTATATCTACCTATGCATGTATAGACCTGTAGGCGTCTAGTTAAACAACACCACAGCAGTAAGATCAAGTGAAAATGACTTTATATATCCAGTTGGGATTCGTATCCATATATTGGACCTCCCTACCTGCTAGCAGGCATATAAACATTATGAACATGAGCTCATACCCATATACACTATGTAGTACTTACCTGACTACCTACCGACTACCTACATACATGTACCAATACTACTAGTTTACCTGCAAATAAACCATACGGCAGACAGTTCTCAACGGGAGCTTACAGGCAGTCGTTGATTAGTTGCCGATCAAACTACCAACCTCGAAGGCCTATAGGCCAATATAGGCACGCTTGGTACGGTACCTATCGCATGCGACTCCACACCAAGAGCGCTAGGGGTCCCTCTCCCCATGTCCCCTGAGACACTGTGCCAGCCTGTTCTCCGTATTGGTAGTTACTACTAGGTATGTATGTATGTATGTATGTATGTAGGTATGTAGGTATGTAGGTATGTAGGTATGTAGGTATGGTACCTACCTACCTACCTAACCAACGACCTACCTAAGGTGGCTACCTAAGGTGGTTACCTACTCATGAGTTTCTCTCAATCGATCAATCCAATTCTTTGCTCAGTCCCATCATCTCCATCCCAATTCCATACCGCAAGCAACGTCCATGTCGTAGTCTCGTCGTTTCCTTTGACTCTGTCTGTTTGAACCGTGTTGGTTTTTCATCGACGAAGAAGATTCATTTCATCCAAGTCTCTAACTAGGCGACCCAGCGATATCGTCAGGGGGCATTATTTCTTTCTCATCTTAGGACTTTTTCATTAATTCTTTTATTCTCTTCTGTCACAATTGGCAATCTTAAAATACCTACCTACCTTACCACATTGCGAAGTCATTGTACCATCAGACATCTCTATCTGAGACGTCGCAGCTGCAGCAATTGGCCTAAAGTGCCAGCGACCAACGGCCCAGTAATTTTTCTTCTTCAACGCACAAGCCGGAGTCGATAGTATCGCTTTCCCCCCGATATCAAATGTCGACACGAAGCCCGTAGGGGACCGTTCACCACCACTACCGCCACCACCAGTCACGAGTATAGCTGCTTTTCGAGTGCCGTACCTGCTTCACCATGGGGGTAGACTCGCTGAAGAATTTAATTGCCAATGTCCCCGACTGGCTCCGACGTCTCGACGAACTCAACGGGCAGATCGAGCAGCGCCAGCTGGATCTGGCTAAATACGAGGAGACTCAGGAGCAAAAGAACATAGCAAAGAGGTCTCTCAAAAGGACGAATTCGACGGAGTCTCTAAAACCAAAAGACGATGGCGCTGCTTTCCCAACGAACCAATGCACCAACACGCAGCGGGACACGACACCACCTCCGGATTCACAGAACGTCGCGCAACAGCAGGAGGGAGAACAGCCACCGCAGAATGGCACGGCAAAGGGTGGAAGTCCGAAGTCGACCTCGTCGACAATACAACGCCAAACCAAAGAGGCTATCACAGCCGCACAACGACGCGCGCGCGCAGTGGTCCGGAAACGCCAGAAAACGGACTCGGTAATCAGCATGGAAGATGGGACGATAAAATACCGATCGCGAATCATGATCATCGTCTACTACGATAGCTATGTGCAGTCATTCTTCGAAGAGTTGGTCAAATTCGTGTCGGCATCACGAAACCTGATGCGGAAAGCCAAGATGGCTGCGAAGGTGGCTGAGATCAAGCGGTTGGCCGAACTAGAGATGCCCGACGACGAGGACGAGGACAGCGGCAACTTCAGACCAGGGGACGGTATGATTGCTGCAGATCCGAGGTTCAACAGGCGGAGAGAGGAGGGAGCCGACGATTTGCGACCACGGTACCCAACTACGCGGCAGATGGGTCTCATGACTCGGAATCTACCACCATCCGTCCTCCGGAGACAAGTGCCAAGGCCTGGCATGGCCGGGGCATCGTCACTGAGTGGAGGTCTGGGCATGTTCAACGAGAAGGGAGATATATACGATGACCTCGACAAGGGTCTCGACTTCGTACAAAGTATGTGTGAGAAAGCGGCACACCAGTTCCTCCGAGATGGCGATTGCGCAGACGAAGTCGAGAAGATCAAGGATCGCCTGGCCAAGACGAAAGAGCAGGCGGACAAGGAGATGGAGCGCATACAGGAGGAGGACCCCATGGCCCTAGAGGAACCCGACTCAATGAAGACGAGAAGCTATCGCCCGACCAGCATGCGTAGGGACACCGGTGCGTTCATTCCCAGCACAAAACTCCCTCTCACCAATACGGGGCCTCTGGAGATCGACGACGAAGGTGTCCAGGACCTGGACAGTTTCCAGCCCAGTTTCAAGGCACCAAGGCTGATAAGTTAACGGATTCCTCTTTGCGTAGACGACGACGGAGGCAACGCCGATGTCCGGTCATGACTCGAAGTGGCAATCCCCCGCGCGCACATACGACACACGCCCCACGAGATAGGGATATATAGGGAAAGATCCGTTTTCTGCACATATTTTTCGCATAGTAGCACTTGGTCATGATTATCTTGCATGCAAAAAGCATCGCGACGGAGTTGGCATTACAGGCTGTCTGGGAGCATCGGGTCGTGGAAATTTTTCCTCCTTGATTACAAAGTCTATACCTAGTGGCATCATGCACCCTTTTGTTTTGTCTTGTTTTGTCTTTCCCCCGAGTACAAAGGGGGAAAGGGGGGAGGAGAGAAGGGTAGTAGCCGCTGCTCGAAATCTTCTGACGGTGAAAAGCTGATTTGTGTTTTTCAAATCCTTTTCAGGGGGTAGGGGGAAGCTGATCGAACGACAGTTCTCTTTGTTTGTGTTCCCGTGGTCGTCCGATCGGAGTCGAATGGAGTTCCAGGTATATATCGCCTCGCATCCCTAGCATTGCCTACGGGTGGACATATAGGAGGCATGGGACCACCAGGCTTGGGGTTCAGCCCATTGACATTCGTTCGCATTATGGATGAATAGAGCGGCTGGTTAGACGAGCATCCGCACATGCATGTAGGCAATCCTGCCTTGCAAGGCAGGATATGGTATTTGTTGATGACGGGTGAAGGATCATGGTGCTGGAATACGTACTCGCGATCTCTACATGGCCCCTTGTAAGCAATGAGGGCCCGAGGGCCCGAGGGAACGTCACCAGAAGGGGCGGTTATACATGTATCCAAGGGTACAGCACCATGCCTATATACAGCCAAGGTATACAGCCAAGGATCTAATTTACATGTGTGGGAATCTCAATGAGTTCCTGCTTCTGAACCCCTATTTTTCGATGAGTTCAAGATTTAATCGTGAGCGGGACATTGAGCATTTGGGTATGTATAGGTAAGTATCCATTATTTATGCCCATTGGCAAAGTGATATCGCGCTTATCGATGAGCAACGCTTACTGGTAGCAACCTTGAAGCTGCTTTTATTGGGAGACTTTGCCAGGACTACTTACGTAATACTCAGTAACTGCCTGAGTGAAGGCATTAGCATGATATGTATGTTGAATGCCTACTTGAATCTACATCTCATAGATCCCTGGAGTATGCTGCTCAGATTATCATCGTTGCTACGAAGTAGTTACATACAGACCTCCTAAATACCCGCTCTGCCGCTCAGCCGCTAGCCGAGGGTTGCGGCGGGTCGCGGCTTTCTATCTCGGCTGCTAAATCCTGAACTCATCCAATCATCTGCAATCATACCCCAACTCTGCGCTAATCGCTAATCATATCTAGCACCTAGCGCACGATAACATGCCTTATACTAGCATCCTACGAAAGCACGAGATTCCAGGTGCTGTACTACATTAGCTGATTACTATAGTATGTAGGTTGTACCTAGCGCACGAGTCTTGGTCTTAGACAGCCGTGTGATTGGCTACTTGCAAGGCCTAGTTACGTGCTTACCTACTTCGTACTACAGGGGACTAAGTAGGTACGTATGTATGTATGTAGTATGTAGCACGCTTAGCTAGCACTTCGTACTTGGAGCAGGCAATCTGGCAGACAATTTTCTTACCTAACAATCTTCCAGCATGTGAACGTTCAGCCGTCTCTTGACGTTCCATCATAGTCCATCATCATAAACCTCATGCATGCGAGCCGAAGACAAGCGGCTCTTCTGCGAGGCATCCAAGGCATCCCAGGCATCAATCCCTCGTGAGGCTCATATTGGATAATCGACAATCGACAATCGACAATCGACAACCGGTAATTGATACCTAAGCTGTATACCCGGGTTTCTAGCCTTATATTTCGATCGAGCACTTGACGAATTTGGATATCCTCCTGCCTGCCCCTCAGCCGATCGATCAACAGGGCGAACGCACCTCCTGCTTCTTCTTCACCCATCGTCAGCCCATTGCCGCATCCACCTCCGCCATCCGCCATCCGCCATCCGCCATCCACCCTGCGCACCAACCACCACCATCATGCCAGACAAGTGGGTAGATTGGTCTAAGACCACACGGTCCAAGGACTATCGCGGCTCGAGCTCCTTCGCCACCTTCATGATCATAGGGCGTAAGTCAAGAACACCACCACCTCTAGCCTAGCAAAACCAATGATACGTCAGCATGTGCGCGCGCCCATATGCTATATACCTGCTATATACGGGCGGGCGGGCGGGCGGACGGGCGGGCGCATAGTTGATTGATTAGTGCGCACGCACGAACTCGCATATGTAGCTCACTCACACTTACTTCCCTTCTCTCCACCATCTAGCCACGTTCTTCTTCCTCGGCGTCATCTTCGCCATGTTTCCCTACGACTACCCGCTGCTCTGGACGAGCGACGCGGTCGAGCCGGCCTACCTCGACCAGCTGGAGACGCACCTGAAGTTCCTGCACAGCTCGCCGCCGCTGATCGGGCGCGTGCTCAACATCATGGTGGCGCTGGGCTTCCTGGGCTTCTTCGTCAAGTTGTTCCGCGCTTCCGAGGCCAACATGCTGTTCGACGGCGCTTCGCTGCTCATGTACCTCATCGGCGTCGGCGTCTACATCGCCAACATCGTCAAGGGCCTGCGCATGGTCAGCGCCGACTACTGGAACTCGGACGAGTTCAGGCGCCTCCTCGCCGAGAGCGACGCCGACCCGATCAACGGTGAGGTCGTGCTTGGCCGCGAGGATAGCCTTAAGGTCCTGGCTGCGAGCAATACCATCCTGGCTCTCGTCCTGCTCGGCGTGCTCGTCCTCCAGGCCGGCCAGTGGTACGCCGAGCGCAAGGACAAGGAGGAAGCCGACAAGGTCGAGCGCAACGAGAAGGAGGGCGCTGGTACCAAGACGTCGAGTCCGTCAGCGGCGGCCAAGTCCAAGAAGAAGCAGTGATCGCATCTAACTAGTGTGACGGGATAGGGGAGTGGGGGACTAGCCTGCGCAGCTGTTGGTGCGTCGGCCCCACGGAAGAAAAATCCAGTCAGGGACGGGTTGACAGGTGATGTTTGGGGATAGAGGCTGCACTCGTGACTGCGACTGTGCAGATAGGGTTGGGGCGTTGTGTCATCGCTTGCCGCAGCAAAAAGAAAAGGGGGGAAGCCCCCAAAGCTACGAATCTTGGATGACAAAAATTATGATTACATAGGTTTTAAAACATGATCACTACGGCGAACTCTTGGTAGGGCGCATCTTTTCCCCAGAACTGGGTCGTTGGACGCGACGAAGATATCGGGCTAACACGTGAGCACCCCATGAGCCATTTGTGTTACTGTACTACTACGTATTGCTACTCGTTACCGGCATCCTACGGCGTACTGTGTGTCATTATCAAACGTGCTGCCGGCGGTTTTACCAGGTCGGCACTTGGCGTAACGCCTGTCGTTGAGATGAACACGTCGTTCCTCGACATAGCACGACATGAAGAGGATAGGGTGCATATATTCGTTACATGATAGGATTATTTGACAGCCAATGTATGGTGACCAACGACTCAGGTAAAGGTAAGGGTAAGATGCTCTCTACCTCAGAAACGATCTTCCCCCCTCCCCTCATGGTAGAAGAACCTGGACCGTGGTCGCGACGCTCGGCACGCCCGCCGCATCGATCGCGAACAACATCCAGTATCCCGGCAGCACGACGCCCGGGTCGTCGGGGAGGGTCATCTCGTAAGACGTTGGTCCGTCGTCGCTGTCTTCGTCATCACCATCACCCGTCACTACCGCCGCCGTTGCCGCCAGCGGTACGCGCCGCTGGTCCGTGTTGACGGTATGGGTGCTGGAGCCGTGGCGCACGAGCGAGAACGAAGCCACCGGCCCACTCGTCGCAACCCGCAGCGCGTCGCCGGGTTTCAGCGCCACTCCCGCTCCCTTTCCCGCTCCCGCTCCCGCTCCCGTCTCTCCCGCCACCAACACAGACGTGATCTTAGGCCGCGCCGCCCGCACTGCCACTCCACTGTTGCTACTGTTAGCATTGACAAAGAGGTACGGCGGCGCGAAGATCTGCATGTCCAGGTGGTTCTGCGGACACCCCTTGCCGCACATGCCCCCGCCGCCCGCCAGCACCGTCGCGTCCGGCAGCAGCAGCGCCACGCTGTGGTACGTGCGGGGCACGGCGACGGACGCCAGCGTCCGCCACGTACCAGTGCCATCCCCCGCAGCAGCTGGGTCAGGGTCAGATTCGGAGCCGGGGTCGAACAGCTCCGCCGCCAGCGCCGCCGTCGTGTCCGTGAACGGCACCGCGTACGCCTGCCCGCCCACCACGAGCACCGTGCCGTCCGGGAGCACGACGGCGCTGCCGAAGGCGCGCGCGTGCGACATCGGCGGCAGCTCCGTCACGGTGACGGTGATGTCGGCGTCGGTGTCGGTGTCGTGGAGCGCGATCCGGTGCGCGCTCCGCGTCGCCGCTGAGTTCTGGTAGCTGGGCGAGCCGCCCGCCGTGAGGATCAGCCCCGCTGCCGCGTCGTACATGGCCGCCACGCCGCACATGGCGTCGGTGGCGTCGGTGCCGCGCCGCCCGGCCGCCTTCCAGGACCCGGTGGGGCTGCTGGTGTTGTACCAGTTCATGTTGCGGCTGGTTGGGGTGGTCAGTGATAGAAGTAGGTTGACCAGTCAGCTCGGGTCGGCTCATTTATGTTGGGTTGGGTTTCATTAAACCGTAAAATGGAAAGGGGAGGGCAGGGAAGGGGGAGAAAAGAAAAGGGGGGGGGAATGCACACACCTCGGACCGGCATGAAAGACCGAGTTCTGCTTGTAGGCGAACAGCCAGGCGTGGTTGTCGGCGCGGTAGACGCCCTGCGCGTCGGCCGTCAGCATCGGCGCCGTCTTGCATCCCGTGGCGTTCGTCCAAGTATTCGCGACGGGGTCGAAGATCTCGCCGTCTTTCTGGACTAATTATGGCATATATGTAAAGTCGTCAGCGGATATACTTTCCTTTTGATATCCTCCACCCCCTTTTTCTTTCAATATCCCCCCCGCCTCATGTATAAGAGGGGTGAGAATGATCAGGCATAGGATAAGGGTGTAAGTAGGTATGGAAAATCGCTTGGCTTGCTTACAGCGCCCGCCGCTCCACGAGCCCCCGATGGTGAAGATACGCCCGTCGGCCAGCGTCGCCGCCGACTGGTACCCGCGGCCGACGTTCATGGGCGGACCCGCGGACCAGGCCGCCTCGCCGTCGTACGTGCTCGTCTTCCTGTTGTCGTTGCCGCCCATGACGACCAGCCGGCCGTCGGCGCCGAGCGCGACCCCCGGGCAGAACATATCGTGCCCTGTGTCGGTGACGGTCTGCGGGGCCAGGGCCTGCTCCGCCGCGGCGGCCGGGTCCCACACCACCGTCTGCGTCAGGCCCGTCCCGCCCGCGTACACGTCCGGCCGGTACGCCGACCACAGCACCACGGCCCCAGCCGGGGTGAGCGCCGCCGCCGCCGGCACCAGCGGTAGGTCCACCGTCGTCTCCCAGCGGCCCAGGGTCGCCGCCGACGACGCGGGCGGCTCGAGCGCCCCGCCGTCCAGAGACGGGTCCGGGCTGTAGATGTTGAGTTCCGCCATGCTCGACCTGCAAGCCCGGTTATGTTTGTATACCGATTCCTGCAAGTATACATGGAATAGAATGTCCCCTCTCCTCTACCAAATTTTTGTTTGAGCCGCGGATACGCTGGGTCATTAAGGGGTATGAAATGGATATATATGAATACCCTCACAGGTTTGCTTACCACTGGCTGCCCCCGCCTTGTGCCTCGCTCTGCGCCGCGAGGCGGACGTAGCGGGCTGTGGCGTTGGAGAAGAACGTTCTCTTCGTGGTCGCGTCGTTCAGGTAGGTGCCGTACGCCACCTGGGCCCAGGTTTCGCCGTCTTCGCTCAGCGCGACGGTGTGCTGCCCGATATTCCCGTTCGAGCCGCCCGTCTGGCGGGGCTGGTACGAGACCCCGTTGACGACGTAGCTCTTTTGCACTGTGGAGTTCGGTTTGGGGGCTATATGAGAAATGGACTGTCGGGCAGTGTGTATTGTACGTGGTGGTGAAGTCACGACTTACTGTCAACCTGGATGTAGTGAGGTAGCGGTGCCAGTGTCGGGCTGTACTGGGTATGCCAGATCGTGGAGGTGTTGCCGTCGAGAACGTTTTCGGGCTCGTTTCCGGCTTGCAAACTATCGGCTGTGACCGTCCATTGTGTTCGGGGGATGGCCGTTGCCCATGGGAAGGACTGGGCGGAAGTCCTCGTGGCCGAGAGAAGGATAATCCCAGCACAGGCGAGTCCAGGAACCTGAAAATTCCACAGCATTATCATGTATTATCATTGATGTTTATCGCATCACCGAGGCAGTTAGTTGGTCCAGCGCCGTAACAGGGGCATGTTATACTTCCTTATATCTTTCATGAAGGCCGCTCAACAGGCAAGCCGTCTACGGCAAGCACTGAAACAATCCTACTTGGCAACGACAGCATCACCAACCAGCCCGTGGAAGAACGTAGCATCCGATATACAAAAGTACCTATCATACGATGACCTCAGATTACTTGCAGCTGCTCGGGATAAACACTACGGCCAGCCTGCGGAGCTAACGGAAGCGTTGACCGAGATTCCAGTCTCTAGAGTTAGTCGGCCGGGCGTACACAGGATCCATAAGCGAGTCGCGACTAGACCAGATCTTGGAGGTTGATATTTGGCCAAGCATCTCATTAGAAGAAGATTAGCCCAACATACTTTCTATCCAGAATCCATAAGAGCTCATAGGAGGCGCCGGCCGAATGGGCTGGACCGATGATATCAGGAAGTCATTTAGGCAGATCTTCAAGAGTCACCTCCGCCGCAGGCCATTGGCCAAGGGGCAAGCCACACACCCTCTTAACGGGCGGCCTGCATTCCCATCCCATTGCAGGTCTGAGAGTCAGCTGGGAAAGTTACGGGAGTGATCGGCATCAGCCCTGTATCGCTGCTAGCCTTAGGTGGTTTTCCTCGATGCGCAGTCTCTGCCGCTGGTATCATATATTCTTAGAAGTAATCCTGGCGGCCCCCCATTTCACTGCATTTTTAACCCTAACGAAGGGTTAAGTGGTGTCAAGACTTGAGTATGCACAACATTACAGCGAGGTTTGTATACATCCTGTAGAGTC
This sequence comes from Diatrype stigma, assembly GCA_022225965.2. Classification (NCBI taxonomy): domain Eukaryota; kingdom Fungi; phylum Ascomycota; class Sordariomycetes; order Xylariales; family Diatrypaceae; genus Diatrype; species Diatrype stigma. The sequence goes on from JAKJXP020000080.1 coordinate 187,488, forward strand.
CAACGGGGTCATTTGCATATACTCTGCATCTCTGATAAGGGGTTGATGGGCTGAACTGCAAGTCCAATGCCTAGTCAACTATCTAGTTAGTGACTCTCGCATTGAGATGTCTACTCAATCTATAGACCGCGACTGCCTAGGCCATCGTAGACTGAGATAGAGGCTGGCATTGATCCCACGAGCAGGAAGCCAGTAAGCTTGACGTCGCATCGTGTCCCCGGACGCCGTTCTAGATGCTAGTTACTATAGGCGGCGACCAATCAACTTGTAGCCTTCCGCCTCAGCCACCTGCATCTGGTTACAGGGTTGCTATGGCCTTACTTGTCTACCTACTGCTCCCTCAATCCCCCGAGGGTTTATAGCTTCGAATAGCTTCGGGCATGATGTGTGGCTGCATATCATCCACTAGAGATTGGCAGCACGCATCACGATCCATCACCAACTATGTCCGATGTCAATGTAGACGGGGGGAAGCCCCCGAAGAAGATTTTGCGTATTGGGAAGTCGGATGTCAACTTGTGTAATAGGTGTGGTGTAAACAATTGCATAGTGCATATTCGTATTGTACGCCACAAACTCATTCCCATGTTCTCTTGTAGTCAAACTCCCTCCTATCTGAGCACGGTGGATAAAGGGGCGAGTGAGGGGGGCCTTGGATAACTAACAAGTTACTAATCATGTATCCTTTGGGGATGGCCACCCATAGTCGTCTTCTCTACACAGTTGTCTCGAGCCTGACACTTAGATTGAGTGAATGTGCATGTTCACCCTCTCTCAGGGCGAGCATATAACGGCATTGGGTTAATGGAAATAACACGCGTAAGAAAACGGCTATCATACAATGTCTAGATCATGCTATCCCGTTGAAGCATACCTCTCATATTCTATGCACGTAATCTGTTTCGCTCCTTAATATATCCTAGCATCCCGTATCCCACCCCTCGAAGTATCGTAGACTAAGGAAAGGTGAACGGGGTCCGCGTGAGCAATCTCATGAAAAGCATCTCTACCGGTGATCATTTGAGTTTCTCTTAAGTCTACGACGCAACAGGAAACCGTATCTCTTCCCCGGCATCCCGACGGACCAGAGGGGTAGGCACCTCGATGACATCTTTCTGGGGTTCGTTGCTTCCCCTATCCCGAATGCGTGGGAAGAAGTATCCGGCTGGGAATATCGTGAGGGAGAGGATGGAGATAAGCACCAAACTGTCTTGCGGGTCAGCTAAGGCTCAACCAGTGGCATGTCGCAAGTGAGGACTCACAAGCCCTCGAGTATAATGAACGACGGTTCGTCTCTCATGATCGCGTTTCCCCAGCCACCTGCCATCTCGGCGATGCTTACGAATACGACGTCAGTCAAAAGCTTCTCGGCGTGAATCGGATAGTCTCAAAGCTCACCGGTACACGCATCTCACAGAAATTCCAATATAGGCGCTCAGGAGGGCGTAGCAAAACAGCCGGAAGCGCCCGGCGTCCCAGACGGCGCTCCTAGCAGGGCCGGGGTCGCCGGTCCTGACTTGCCTCCGCACCTTGTGAAAGTATTCTGCGCACAGGACCCCAAAGACCCCGAGGACCAAGCACTGGATGGAGATGCCCGCAATTATCAACCTGTTGCCGCTGTCCAGCATCGCCGTGTTGGTCCAGCGGGCGCCTACGGCGAGCCCGCCGCCCACGGCCTGCAGGACCAGGCACGAGACATCCGCGGGGACGAAGACGAAGGGATACAGTGCCGGACGCAGTCGCGAGACGGACGGGTCGACGGCAAGGATGATGTGCTTCAGAGTCAGGTACAGAGAGATGCAGACGATGGTCGGCGCGAGGATGATGGCGCAGATCTGCGTTTTGAAGGCTCCGCTATTCCATGGGTTGTACCAGAGTTGTAGTCGTGCGAGGTATCCTAGGCGCACGGGAGACGTTGGGTTAGCAGGAGTATATGATGTTCTTGTTAACAAATCTGTGTGCGTGTGCGTGTGTGCGTGTGTGTGGTCGCGTAAAGAGTAGAAAGAGACGATACTGGGACGGCAGGAAAGTAGAGCACACCTATGCACTCAAGACCACAACCGACCAGCAGGAAGCCCGAGTAACCCCATGTCCTCTTCCAAGTTCCGGTGACAATATGGCTCAGCATACAAAGCCCGAATGCGATGGCTAAGAACCCATTGATGTAGTAATTGGGTCGGTAGCCTATAACGGTGGCCTCGACAGGGCACCTCGGGGTGACTTCGTGGCAGTTCCAGATATTCGAATCAGGACCCATGGCAGGTATGCTGCTGTGATGTCGACTTCCTCGATGTTTGACGTGGGAACAGCCCGGGGGACTGGAGAGGTCAAGTAATCCCGTGTAACTAAAAACGGAGTCAATCGAATATCCTTATAATATATATGCACCCAGGTTTCTTTCCAGGGAATACCTCTTATGGCGAAACTGCTTTAGAAATACCCCATGGCGCACTATTGTAGCAACTAGCAATGATGAGCATATGGTGGAAGTATATATTGGACCGTTGACGAGGGTAATATCGAGCCTTGTGGTGGAGGATACGATCACGGAGGAGAAGATGAATAGGTAAAATGCTTGATCACTGCATTGCGTATGAGGTCAATGGGAACGGGAGACAGAGCACGCCTTGGAGTACGGCTCAAGATACGGGTTATAAGAGTAATATGAAGAGTCGCGACTCCCCTCTGGCTGTGATTCTACATAGCCAGATAGCTCCGGAAGTCCGCTCAAAGGCCATACCTGCGGTACTTTCCAAGGTTCCTAGTTATACCTTATACCTACTTGTTGCCTTTTTGATAAGCGCAACTCAGTTGGACTTGTCGCTTCGAGCAACTGGATGGAACCTTACAACATTAGTGAGACCGCGATCACCCCGCTTGAACCTTAAGTACGCGTGTGTTGAGTTTTCTCTATTGGATCTGTTGGGTCTATTGGATAGTGGAATAGGCATTCAGTGCCAGTTGACCGCCGAGGTGGGCGTATAAGACGTTGCTGCCCTCTGGAATTTCCCCCTTCCGGATCATATCCATCATCCCTGCCAGACTCTTGCCCTCGTATACTGCCGGAATCATGCGTTAGCTATACCAGTGTGTGCATGAAGTACACACCAAAGTATTGCTACTGATTTTGCACTTACCAGGATCCGTGATGAAGGCCTCGGTGCTCGCGCCGAACTTGATGGCCTCGACGGTCCGCTCGTCGGGCACGCCGTAGACGCCCCCGTGGTACCGGTCGTCGAGGATGATGTCGTGCTCGGTGATGTCGCCCTCCTCGAGCCCGATCTTGGCGCCCGTGGCCTTCGTGATCCGCAGTATCTGGTCGAACGTCTGCGGCACCGTCGCCGACGCGTCGATTCCGATCACCTTGCGCTTAGGCGCGCCCCGCTTCTCGGCCAGCTTGAAGCCCGCGACCACTGTTGGGGTGGGAGAAAGAAGGAGGAAGATTGTGGTCAGCTACCTGTTTTTGCCCCGTTGTTGGAAGGTGAGGCAGGAAGAAAACGGGGACCAGGGAAGCAAAAAGAAACACTTACTACCGGCCATAGTCGACCCAGTCACAGCGCAGACGATAACGGTGTCGAAGAAGACGCCGAGCTCCTCCTCCTGGGCCTGGACCTCGAAGGCCCAGCGGGCGAAGCCGAGGCCACCGAGGGGGTGGTCGGAGGCGCCGGCGGGGATGTAGTAGGGCTTGCGGCCGGCGTCGGCGAGCTCCTTCTGCAGGTCGCGGACGGTGTCCTTGTGGCCGATGCCGAAGGGCGAGGGGTCGAGGCGCGAGTCGGCGCCCATGAGGCGGGCGAGCTGGATGTTGCCGACGCGGGCGTAGCCCGGGTCCTCCCACCGCACCCACTTCTCCTGCACGAGGGCGCTGCGCAGCCCCAGCTTCGCCGCCACCGCCGCCACCTGCCGCGTGTGGTTCGACTGCACCCCGCCGATGCTGACCAGCGTGTCGCAGCCCTGTGCTAGGGCCTCGGAGGCCAGGTACCTTTGGAGGAGGGGGAGGGATTGGTTAGTTGAACAGTACGGACGGAGTTCGACACAAGGATCTCCCTCTGTTCTCCCCTCTCACTACACCTCGCTTGATATTGCAAAATATCAAGCTCGAAATGTGGTCATATATAAGTAGACATGAGTTAAAGTAATCCCCAGACCTACACAGTCCAGCCATCATACGTTGTGCATTGAGGGTATATCATATATCAATGTAGGGGGAGGGGGGGACAACAGAAGGGAAATGAAAACATGAAAAAACAAAATAAAAAGAAGGGATTAGGACACAAGGTGAAACATAAACTCACTCGAGCTTCCGCGTCTTGTTGCCGCCATACGCCAGCCCGGAGTTGCAGTCCTCGCGCTTGGCGAAGACCTGCACCTTGCCGCCGAGGGCCTGCGATATGCGGGGCAGCGCCTGGATCGGCGACGGGCCGAAGAGGAAGTTCTCCCTCGGGATGCTGGCGAAGGGCTCGGGGAGGACGACGGCCGCAGAAGTGGTGGCCATTTTGTTTCGTCCGTCGTTTGGCTGGCTGTTCTGGGTTTCAGAAGGAGAGGAGGGGGAGGGGGGATAAGTAAGGAGAGGAGAGGGGAGGAAAGCAATGAACACGGGGGCCCGGTAAATATAATAAATACTAGGTAGGTAAGTAGGCAGTTGAATAGTTGGTGACCGGGCTGACTTGGTGACTCAAGCAGGTCGTGATAAGTAGGATATAGGAGGATATAAGATATTATTATATAATAATAGAAGCAGTAGTAGTAGTAAACATCCACGCCTGAGTTATCCGCGGGATGGGTAAACGTCTATCTGAACTAACCACACCCAGAACATTAGATGATAGTTGGAGATCTGATTGGCCGAGCCTACTTGAAGATGGGAATGCCTGCTCACCGAAATAGTGTAGTTAGGTTAGTTTGAATGCTAAGTACTGGTAAGTTGGCAATGCCGCGGGAAAGCCAGTCAATTTCGGGGCTAGAAGTACTCGGGATGGGAGGAGGGAAGCCGAACCTCTTTCCCCGAGCAGCCCCGAGGTCGGTATTGATCGATCCAAGGTCGTCCAGCCCGCTTTTCAGCAAAAGGGTTGCCGCGGTTTTTAGGTTGCAGACTATCCAATTGCCCGATAGGAGCTCACCCTGTCTTCTGATTGGCCAGAGCTGTGTAAGACGGCAGATGGCAGATGGCAGACGGGACCATAGTAGTAAGAAAACTACGTAGTGAGATGCTGTTTAGCTTGCGTTATAGATCTGGTGGATCCCTGTGTTCTCCACGTGTTGCGTAGCCGGACCACGCCCGCAGTTCGTGGGCGTGGGGGGTAGACACGGCAGCTGAATCCTGGTAGGCAAGAAGAGAACGGAGTAGTCCAAAAACATGAGCATGCTGTGGTGGATCAGATCAAATAGGGTGACATTTACGTGGTAAATACATCGTATCACAGCAACGAAGCCTTATTGGCTATATCAGTCATCGATGATCAAACGATCACGCCAACATCTTATTCTTTGCCGCCGATGTACCTATATACGACAGAGAAGTCTCTGCCCTTGCACGCTTCCAACTTCTCTGCCTCCTCGTAGACCTCTCTGGCGCGTTCGCCTAATTCTAGGTTGGCCCGAGCCTCGGCAGCAGCTACAATTGCGAGCTTGAGATCTTTCTTCATCAAGCTGATGCCAAAGCCGCCGGCATAGTCACGGTTGGCCGGCGCCGTTTCGACAACCCCTTTCACGGGGTTATTCACTTCGCTGGGCCAGCATCTGCCAGTGCTGACGTTGATGATGTTCGCAAGCGTCTTAGGCTCGAGACCCCATCGCATACCGAGGTTCATGGCCTCGGCTGTTGCGATGTTCTCAATAGCTAGCAAGTAGTTGTTGGCCAACTTGGCGCTTAGGCCCGTTCCTTGAACACCACAATGCAACACTCGTTTACCCATTCGCAACAAAATCGGCTCGATCGTTGGTACGAGTGCATCTGGGGAACCTAACATGAATGTCAAGGTCCCGGCTTTTGCACCTACCACGCCGCCAGACATCGGCGCATCAACGAATTGGCCTTGTCCCGCAGATGCAATCGAGCCAGCAACCTCACGCGATGAAGAGGGATCGATGGTAGAGCAGTCTATGTATAATCTACTCCGTTTCGGTAGACCCGGCGATATCAACTCGGCATATACAGCTTTCACATGCTGAGGTTCAGGGAGTACCGTAATAACTGTATCCTGTGAAATGTCAGTTCATGTAAATGCAACATAAAATGAAAAATTTCATGCGGTGATATTTCTATTGGCTTCTTCAGAGGATTGGCTTTAGATATATGTGTTAAATCATAGGAAGACCGGCAAGCCGGCCCCAACTTAGTCATTGATAGAACATACTCATCATTTGAAGCAACAGGGCAGGAAAGAAACAGACAGATACATACCGCTTCTTTAGCAGCATCGCTTGCACTCTCTGCAAGACAAACCGTAGCACCGCCAGCTTGGGATTCTCGCATCTCGTCGGACAGTTGCTGCATCGCAACCTTGTTGATATCATATAGTCGGACAGAATCGGTAGGCGGAAGCTTCGACTGGAGGTTTTTGGCCATTTGATAACCCTATGCAAGATCCCTATTAGCCAGGCCTATAGCAACTTTGCTTGTCGATCGAGTCTTCACTCCGTACCATCTGGCCCAGGCCGATGAAACCGTAGGTCCCCAGTTGCCTCGCCGTTGACGAGAACAACCGTCTCTGCGCATGGACGAGGTTCCATGCCATTGAAGGTGCCTTCATATTGAACAATCGCTCCGTGCCGCAATAGCCAGGTTAGGCAACATCCGTATCTGTCAACACCTTCGTGATCCCGTTCGCCATACACAAGGAAATGTGTATACCAACTAGGTAGGCAAGGAGGCAAGGAAGTAAGGAGGTACAAGGGAACAGACGAGTGCTCGCGGGGTAGAAGCTGTAGATAGATTACTCAGGTAACCGCGAGAAGCCGGCCATTGCCGGTACTAAGCAGTGTCGGACCTCCATTCGAGCGACTTTCTCCAACTGGAGGAGTGACCATCATCGGTCAGCCGCCTATCATCCTTCTTCAAGCCAATTGCTGGAACGTCTCCAGACATGCGGTGTGACGCGCATGATGGACTCTGAACTCAGAGAAGCTGGACCGCCTCATTCCATCCCTTGAACACACTGTTCGATATTCGAAGGGCTTTTGGTACAAGAATTGGAAGGTGTGGAAGGTGAGAGAGAGCACAGAATTTCACAAACAAGAAAATTTTCCAATTGTAATGAGAAACTTGGAAGATGCTAGCTCGTAAGCTTACACGCTTGGACCATGCAATACTGGCTAAGAGCACTTCGGCGGCTGTTGCGAGCAGTCACCAGTCAGTACTAGGTGAGTCGGTAGGTACCTACTTACCTACATGCAGTCAAGCCGTTCTGGCCTGGTTCAAGGTTCTCCCTTCTTTCGCCTGTCTCAACATCCTTGTCCTTATCCTTATCAACCAGACAGAACCCAAGGCGGGCCTTGACGGCCTCGGGAGTCTACAACTGCAGCTGACCATAAGGCAGGCGGGCGGGCGGGCAGGAAGGCAGATAATTGCTACGAGCTACGGAGAAGCATGCGTTTCCATGACTCATTATTTTTTATACTTTCTTATATATCTTAGGACAACTGACATATTCAGTCGTCTATTCACAATTACTTCGAAACCACGTCCACTACGTCTAGTCGAGGGACGTGGTTATTGCATGCCGATGTCCGGGATGATACCAGACCTCGTACCTAGTGTTGAGGTGTGAAGCAAGGTGCTAAGGGGACGGACATCGCGACATCCATCCCTGGATCTTGGGTCTGATTCTTGGGGGTTTGAACCCTTGGTTCTTTCCGCTTTCGGGTGAATGAGTGATATATTCTCTCCATTATGATTTTGCCCAAACTCCGTTGCACTGCGCGCCTGTAGCCATCAAGAGTGATCAAAAGGTGTATACAGGAGCCATCTTATAGCTTTAAAACATGAAGGGGAACAGCTGCTCTAACTTCAACTGTTTGGGTATGTGTAGTAAAAGGGGACTCGCGGGAACTGGGTTCCTCGATTAACAATTCCGGTAACAAGATCGTGGGGCGACATTCCTTAGGCCCTCGCAAGCTTTCACCGCGAAGGCTGCCGTCATGGCGCATGAATTATGCATGGGATGGTTTCTCAATCTAGAATACGCCCATAACGTACGGAATTAGAGCACTGCAAGCAGGTTAGTTAGTTCTGCGCCCAATGAGACTGCGATATCGTTGACTTACCCGACTGCCAAGGTCGCGCTGAGGCCGACCAGTGCTCGGTTTCGAACACGCTCCTTTCTCAATTGGACCTCTGTCTTCTCCGTCTTGGCCTTCTTCGACCTGGGCTCCTCCGATGTTTCCGTGGTATCCCCCTTGCTCTCCGTATCATCCTCATCGCCACTGGCCATCTCGTCGACTTTGCGCTTGCTGTTGTTTAAACCCGATGCCTCGTCTGCCTCGCGCGCGGCTTCTGCCATCGCTCTAGCTTCCTCAATCAAACGATGCGCTTCTTCGGGGCTGGGCTGCTCAGCGAAAGGTAGCTCCACCTCCACGTCGGTGTGCTTGACCTCAACACCATTATGTTGGAAGGCAACGTCCTGACCAAACTTGATCTGTATTTTAGGTTGCTCTTCAACTGGTGCAAAAACGACTGCAGGTTCCTTCTCAACCGTCTTTATCGTGGTTTCTCCAGTCGCGCCTGTCGATGCCTCATCATCTGTCCGGATTCCATTTATCGGCTCAGCATCCTCGTGAATAGATGGAGTCTCAGCCCTGGCCGAGGCCTTCGTCGATCGCTTTCGCGGAGAGGCGATAGAACGCTTCTTAGAGGGGCTAGCCGAGCGACGCACTCGTGTACTGCGAGAGATAGATGAGGGGGTAGGGGGTGCTAAGATTGGCTGGGTGAGAGAGCCGCCCTCGAACTTGGGCGGCGCCGCGATTCTCTTCGGCGGACTGTCAGGCGCATTGGTGACGGCAATGTCCGTCGCATCGAGGAGAGCCTGGATCCAGGGAGAGATCTTGTATTCTTCGGCAAGAGATAGGGCCTGCTCGGGAGGGATCCAAACATTTCCAGCAGTCTCCTCCGTGCTCGTAGTTGGGAGGGACTTGATGTACTTTCGTTCGTTCTCCTCCTCTATCGCTTCTGCGTAAGGAAACGTCGCTTTAAACATACCCGTCGCAGATACGTATCCATCCTGGCTACGGCGCATTAGGAAGTACGAGTTGGGCGACGACTTGAAAATTCCCGACGTGATGCCTTTAGGCAACGGAGCCCGAAGATGCGCGTAGTCGAAAACGCCAAGGCTTGACGGATCGACATCGCCAGTAGCACCAGCAGCCACCATCTTGGGGGTTAGCTGCGTCTGACCTAGGCGGCGGCGCGCAACCAGTTCCACGACTGAACAATGGTTAGTTCTCAAAGCTCGTACTTGGGAAGGCGCGACAAAGCATTACATGGTGGTATATCCTCAGTCATGAGGGGGTTGTGCTTCCTGGGTAATTGCCGATGGGAAGCCATGGCGATGGATTTAGACTATGCGACGAAAGAGTTTGCGATGAGGATGGCGAATAACCGCGCAACGGTTGGCGAATGTATTAATGAAGTGTTGCTTGCTGGGAAGTTGGCCTAGCTGATGACTATCATTGGAGATGCGTTAGCAAAAAGAGCTCGAGTCGCGGTAGCAATCGCGTTTGGCGAAACGTAGGCGCGAAATAAAATCGCGAGGAGATCTAGACGGGCGGAGTTTGGGCGGTGGGCTTATGCGTTCACTTACTTTTCCACTAATGGAATGGATTAGGGAGAGCTATAGCGCTGGAGACTGAATATCCCAGGAACAAATCGAAATCTCAAGGAAAGAATGGAGAATATGATGTCGCCTGAGATAACAGATAGACCTCGGACAAGAAAATAATGAAAATGTGAAAAGGTCGACGGACGGCCTGAGTGTGGTTGTTGAAAAGCTCCAAGTCCCAAACCCAAGTCTCCAGGCGCAGGCGCAAAGTTATTCCCCGGGGTCTTCACGTAAAATTGTACGAAGTAAAAATGATGTTGGTTAGAGAGAACTGCTGGAGACCTCTGCACTGCTACTCGAAGGGGACACGAACGAGATAACCTGGGGCCGCCTGGGCGAGCTGCTCGATTGGCGCGGTCGCGAAATTGGCCAGTGGGGGCCCACTATGGCAGACCGTGGACCAATGAGGGCGTGCCAGACATCTCCTGACAGCACTAATTCACCTCCGCCCGAGGATTAAGAACAGGCCAATGTAACCTAATTCGGGCTTTCCCACCATTTCCACCATTTCCCTTATTCTCCATTTGGCTGTGGTGGAGATGCTAGGGATGTATGTAATCTACCATTTTTCAGGTGCACAGATTCTGCCTAGCTGCATACATACTTCCATTATGTAGGCATTATACGTTGCATGTAGGTGCCGGTACACCCAGGCACCCCGGGTCTGCCCCCAGGTCTGCAGGGCAGCAGGTGCCCCTTGACAATCTGGAAGGTCAAGTCGAAGGAGCGAAGGCGGTAGGTACCCCGGTACCTACCTGAGGTAAGAACCTACCTGAGGTAAGAAGACGATGTACCGTATAAATACTGGCCTTTCGGGTTTATCGGCACTGTATCTGGTTGATTCGTAGGTAGGCCCGGGCCACCAGGCTACCCAGGCCGGTCCACGTGGTAGAACAGCCATCTGTATGTATAGAAGGATCAGGCGGGATTAGGTAATTGATATCTGGAGGTGAACTCCCATGGTACTCTGGAACTCGAGAACTTACAGCCTTGAAGTCAGCAACTTAGATATGTATATGGGAACAGAGCATGGCAAGTAATGGCAGCTTAGGTATTAGGTATGTAGTTTGCAGACTTACTATGGCATGCAAATGGCATTATACTCATTATACCTAGGTACTCGCTGTATAGGTATATTTTATAACTACATACAGGTATCTACTTAGATATTCACCTCTCTACTGTATGTACGTGATACTAGGTAGATAGTACCCAGGCAGCTCTAAATAAGAGCTCCCATCCAAGAAGCATGTTTACAAAGTACATCCCGGGTAGGCAAGTAGTCAGTAGTAGTTTATACATAGTAACCAATGATCTAGGCCATCTCTATTCCTGTCAGCTCCTGTCAGCTCCTGTCCCCTAAGTCAGTAGAACCGGGAGCTATGCAAAGTAGAATAGCTGGCTTTTCTTTAGGGTGGTGACTAGCTAAGATAGAACACTTGTTCGCCCAGCAACTACTGGTATATATTGTATGCAGTGACTGTATGTAGGCAACTTGTTTAGGGTTAATGTCATCACCATCAACGGATTTTATGCTTGGTTGTTCATAATCTACATGTATGCAAAGGGAGTATCGTCAGGGCTCTTCGTGGTTGCGGTGACACTCCTTGACCCTTTTTGCTGAGGCTACAACACTGCAAGGACGCACTGATGTCAGCGATAGACGATCTGGTGGCAGAGAGACCTCGACAGAGTGATCAGATTCCAGCCACAGACAAAAACTCGGAAGGTACCTACTGGACCTACTGAGACCTATGATCAGCAGCTGTCAGCAACAGTTAAGCTTGGGTTCTATTCCAGGAATGGCACCTGGGCACGTTGGTTATCTTTCCTGACAGCCTGCCAGCCAGCCTGCTGTCCGGCCGTTCGCCTGTCACTGGTCAGTGTCTGTGACTGGCCTGTGACTGGTCAGTGAACAGCAGCAGCACTGGAGCACCTGCAGCGCCTTTGTGAGGGGCGCGACTGAGGGGTTCCAGGCCAGACCCCCACCACAAAAACTACCTATTGCCTCAAGCTCCTCCTGAGACGACATGCCCCACATAAACATGCATAGAAATACCCAAACATCACCGCCAGTTCTCGACTTTCCCCCTTAGAAATATTCCTTAGCAAGATTCCTTAGAAATAATCCATCGTTCCAAGCCTTCATTGTTGCCATTCGTGGGTTTCTTGTCTTGTACCAAGCCGTGCAACTGTCTACTGCTGCTGCCATTCTTTCTGGCAACTGTGATTAGTTATTCCTTATTAGATAACCGTCTGTCAACATGGCTTCCGCTCACGATGATGACACCATGCCCGAGGAGACTCAGGGTTATAAGCTCAACCAACCCAAGCAGAGCCTCACAGAGTACCAGAACATGGGTATGTATATTTTCCTCTTAAATTCTACACTTCATCATGGAGCATATCTATCCTAGCCACTCTACCATCATCCCAACTTCCATCCAGCCGTCACGGGCAAGTCGAAACGTTGTCAGAGGAAAGTGCGAAAGTGCGTTCTGCATGGACAGTATGGGGTACCGTTAGTGCTGGGTGGCAGCAACCGTGAGAGACAGAGGCCACGATCCCAGACTATTGTGTATGGGCACCACAAAGTCGATCGTGTGAACGAAGCGTGCCCCAGCCTGATCCCTCAAGCATGCTGATTGGGCATGTGCTTGGGTGCTTGCCATCTGGGTGGTTTAAGGGGCTTGCATCGTCCTGTCTGGCCCCGGGAACAGAACACAAGGCCATATCACTGTATCGCCGTTATGATCCGGGACGAATAAATTGCAAGGCATCAGGCAATTCCTTGCCGTGCACGGCACAGAACATCAGTCGAATGCAACTGCCGTTGTTGTATTTTGGTAGCAACGTCGACTAAATCCATATCACGCTGAATACCATGGCCCACGACTGCATAGGACGGACGGGATGGTTACCAATGCTATAAGAAAGGCAGTCCTCGGGGAACCCGTATCAAAAGCAACAGTAATGCTGTGTTGTTACTGGACGTTGGGACGTTGTATGGGGGTGGTGATGTTGGTAGTGCCGGTGGCGGTACATGATGGGCACCATGGCTATTCAACTCCAGGGCAAGCGGCTGCATTCTTCAAGAAATGTCCAGGACTTACTACACTTAACATCAATGTCAACACTCACTCCGGGTGTGCACCTTGATGGCCATCTCCTAGATCCCCCAGCCTGCCCGGTCTCAACAACGGATTTGCCCTGGGCACAAAGTCGTCGGCCAGCTTTCCTACCTAAACACCACTGCACACCACACACCACTTACAGCAGCGTCGAATTTTGACCTCATCGCCGACCTTGCTGTCGATACCCATCCCCCGATTCGATTGTTAGCTTTTTCCAGGCAAATGAACCCGGCCACTCTGCACTAGCCAAAATGGACCTTCATCACAGCAACATCGGTTCAGCCGAACACCAGTCAGCTCAAGTCAATCGTGGTAAGCTGCAGAAAAAAGCAGTGCGTAAGATACAGTCCACCTCGTACCTTTTCGGAACAGCTTTTCCAGCACCACCTGGCTACCAGCCACCTGTTCCTCCGCTTTTCCCCGAGGTTCTCTCGGATGAACCTGAGATCCCTCCCGTGCGTACAACTGCTCAGAATCGACTCAATCTGCGCCGCTTCAAATCGCACTACAGCATGCGGCAGCAATCCAAGGACGCGGCAGAGAGCTATTCCCAGGGCCCTGCTCCCGGTTCCTACTCGCAGGTCAAGATCCCACGCGGTTCTAGCAAGGCTCATTCCCCTACTTCCTACACCACCATGACTTCTTCGCTTGATTCCCACAAGGATCTGGTCTGGCCTAGCATGGACCAGGCCTTTCTTAGCAAGGGTGAAGTCTCTCCTAGCAAGGACCAGGGCTACGATCATGCTCAAGAGCAGTCTACCAACGAGATCTCAATCGATAAGGGCAAGGGAAAAGCTCTCTTCCAAGCGGCAGAGCAGACCATCGATGCTTCGAGTGACAAGGGCAAGGGCCGGGCTTCTACCCAAGTGGCGGAGCGACCTCTTACTCAGGACTCAACTTTGGTCGCCAGTACTCGCCCGAGCCATCTCTCTTCTATGACTGCTGTTGAATCTCAGCATGATGCTCCCCGATTCGGTACTATCACCACCATCAGCGGTCCGAGTGGACCTCTTCCTGTTCCTCCTCGAGCTCCTCGAGAGGGCCCCATCAAGCGTCTCATGAAGATGTTCCAGCGAAACCATCTGAATGACGACGACCCTGATGCTGATTCTGATGCCGATTCGCACCTTGATCCCGTGACCGGCCTTGACCCATTCATGACTTGCAGAGGCCTGCCCGGAATTCATTATTTCGAGGAAGTCGAGGTCACTAGCGAGCCTGCTGACCCTGGTCCGGCTTCGGACCCTCGTGCCGAGCCGGACGTCATTTCTCACTTTGCCGTTTCTAAGCACTACATGCCTAACACTGATTCTTCAGATGCGAACGACGAATCGCTCCAGCGATACAAGCAGTCCCTCGGCCTCGGCGGCGGCAAAGATCTTTCCGACCCCAACGACCCTCGCGTGTGCATCATCCACGCCCTTACCATGGAGTCCCCCGGTCGCGACCCTGTCACCATCGACCTCTCCCAGCCTGGCAGCGAGGTCACGCTGAAGGACAAGCCCTTCAAGATCAAGGAAGGCTCCAAGTTCACCATGGTCGTCACTTTCAAGGTTCAGCACGAGATTCTTAGCGGTCTCCAGTACGTTCAGGTCGTCAAGCGAAAGGGCCTCAAGGTTGGCAAGGACAGCGAGATGCTGGTGAGTACTCTGAATGATATCTACGGATTTAATCCCTTTTTCCTGTCCCTTCCGTCGTTACTGACATGCACAATAGGGTAGCTACGCTCCGAACACCGATAAGCAGCCTCTGTACGTCAAGCGCTGTAAGTAACCAGTCCTACTGCCCATTGCAACGAAGAAGCGTCACACTAATATCATTGACTCGTCTAGTCCAAGAAGAGGATGCTCCGGCCGGCATGCTGGCTCGTGGTCACTACAACGCCGTCTCGAGCTTCGTCGACGACGACAAGAAGACTCATCTCCAGTTCGAGTGGAGCTTCGACATCTCCAAGGACTGGTAAACCAACCATCAACCGAGCCTTGGATTGCTCTCGTTATCCGAGAGCGACCCGCCAACGCCAAGGAATGAACGAATGATGGCTCCTGCTTTCTTTCTTCTCGATGGTTTGGCCAAGGCTGGATTTACGGTAGGAACACAGGTTCTGGGAGAGTGGATTGCCTGCCTCATATTGGACGATAGTTTTGTGTGCGGATTTGTCTTTGCTAGGGAACCAGGCCTGGACCGATGAATTGTTTGACATTAGTTTTCATGATGATGACTGATCACGGTAATGATAGAAAGCAGTGGAGGAACACGAAAACCGAAAACTGGTGTTGTTTGTTCTGACGACGGCTTTTTCTCGACGACTTCGCGGTACTAGAGAAGGGCTGACCCGTCATAATAATTGTTGCTGCTGGAGGCAGCGAATCTTGTGTGTTTGGACATCCTCTTCTTCCTCTTGGAGAGTTTTTGTTCCCATTCGCCTTGATTGTTGGCCTCCATCCAGCCTCTATGAATGTTGTTCGACTCAGATGCCGGGCGTGGGCATTGAGTTAATTACCCAAGACAGGTACCTAGTAGACAGTCCGGATAGGCTCTACAGACAGATACGGCTAGAACCCAGCCTTTCCACCATCTCCATCCGTTGCAATGTGAAACTGAGACCCCGGGCGGGCTCAGCCAGTATAAGCCGAAATATGGTATAATCAGGCCCGAGGCGGCCCAGCAGACTGCTAGTAATATCCGATATCACGAAGAGCACAGCAGCCGGATGGAAAAGAAAAACATAGAATTCCCGGGGTATTTTGGATTAGCTTAGAAAAATCGAGCCGTGGCTCATCCGCGTGCCGTAGCCAGAGTTCATTCAGCCTGGGCCCTGCCGCGTTGTCTATGTACCTCGCAACACATTGCGTCGTATGTACGTACATCCCTTTCCTCCTGTTGTACTCAGAAACCTTCATATCTACCAGAACTTCTCTCCCTCCTAGTAGCTTGCTATCCACCAACGCCTAGGTACTCCCCCCAACAAACCCCACCCTGGTAGCGGCGGCGACACCACCACCGCCGCCATATTGTCGTCATCGTAGTTCTTGAAATTTACACTATAAGAAATAATCCGGGAGGCCGTTCCCGTCGGCCATCTTCTCGCCGCCGGGCTGGATGTCCTTGTGCTGGTCGTTCTCGGGGGCGGCGGCGAAGACGTTGAAGAAGCGCTCGCCGGTGTCGCTGACCTCGAGGACGCTGGCCATGTTGCCGCAGCGGTAGCAGTAGTTGGGGGCGCTCCAGACGGTGCTGAGGTGGTCGTCGTAGAGGACCTGGAAGCCCTCCTGGCAGAGCTGGTGGGCGCGCAGGATGTGGGTCATGCCGTTGACGGCGAGGAACTTCTTGACGACGCGGGCGCCGAAGGTGTAGCCGGCGCCGCGGGGGCTGAGGGAGAACTCGTCGCGCTCCGGGTCCGGGTCGGACCAGACGAGGTCGGCCATGGGACCCTCGTGCGGGATCTCGCGGAACCGGTCGATGATCTTGATCTGGTCGATCGAGTGGATCGAGGGGGACAGGCCCCCGTGCACGCAGAAGATCTGGTCATTGATCACCACCGACAGCGTCAGGAAGTCGAACATGTCGGTGAAGTAGTGCCACACGTTGGCGTTGCCGTACTTGCGCGAGCACTCCGTGTAGAAGCCGTACGACTGCGTCACCCCGCGCGACTCGTGGTTGCCGCGGATCAGGTGCACGCGGTTCGGGTACCGCAGCTTCAGGCACACGAGGAGGGATATCGTCTCGACGCTGAACATGCCGCGGTCGACGTAATCGCCTAGAAGGAGAGCAAGGGCAGTCTTAGCAGGGGGGCCGTCCATCCGTCCTCATCTAGCCATCTAGGTAGGAGAGAGAAAGGGGAAAACCACGGGGTCCGTAGAAGCCTGTTTCTGCTTCTTCTTCCCTCCTCCTTCTTTTCTCTTTGTCATTTTCTTACCTAAGAACAAGTAGTTGGTATCCGGACACCAGCCTCCTATCTTGAAAATCTCGATCAGGTCGTAAAACTGGCCGTGTATATCACCGACGACGGTGACGGGAGCCCGCACATGCACGACGTTGCTCTCCCGCATGAGCAGCTCTTTCGTCTTGGCGCATATCGCCTCGATCACGGACTCGGCCAGGAGTTCCTTCTTGTATAGGCGGGAGATGCATTCATCTAGATCGACCGAGGCTGATAGAAACACAGTCGTCAGTCGATGCGTAAGGGAGAGAGAGGAGCATTGGGAGTGGGGAGGCTACGGACCCGGAAGGCCAGGCATCGTGGCCACTCAAGCAACTGGATCTCCCAGGAATGGGGGGTGTGTTATTTCTTCTTCTCGAAACTATGGTGCTCTGAGGCCGAGCGGGTGCGAGGTTGAGGTCGTCGGCTTCCGTCTGCTCCGAGCGAATGTAAAGTCGTGTAAAGAGC
This sequence comes from Diatrype stigma, assembly GCA_022225965.2. Lineage (NCBI taxonomy): Eukaryota > Fungi > Ascomycota > Sordariomycetes > Xylariales > Diatrypaceae > Diatrype > Diatrype stigma. Next base: position 204,821 of record JAKJXP020000080.1, read on the forward strand.
TCGAGGGATCCGCAAACATGTTCAAGGATAAGACGGAGAGGCTGTTGCGCAGTTCTCACATGGAGCTGGAGAGAGGGAGGGGGGAGAGATGCTGAGCTCGTCCTGGTCGATTGTGGTGGTGGTGGGGTTTTTGTGCCTTCGCCTGTCGCCTGTCGCCTGTCGCCTGTCGCCTGTCGCTTGTCGCTCTGTCGTCTGTTATATGTGTGCTGGTACTGCGGGCACTATGCAAGTAGTCGCCAGAGATCGAGGCGGGTATCGGACGGCTCTAATCATGAAGAATCATCTTCAGCCCTGAGCCGGAGGTGATCGATTGGCTTGGGCTATAGCAGAGAGATGCAGATGCTGTAGGCAAGGCAAGACAAGACGTCAATGGCCAAGATTAATAACCAAGTACGAAGTAATTAGGTACAAGTACCTACAGCCACATTGCCAGCCTCAAGCTACAGTAGCGTTAGGGTGCACGGGCCTCATCATTAGTTACCACCTACGTAATTAGTTAGGCTACACATACCTATCTGCCTATGTAGGCAGCTCTTATCTAATCAAATAGGTACTATGTATTGTACCTAGCTGGGTAGGTAGGTAAGTTTTAAGTACTTACAGGCTACACCTGCAAAAAGGGCATAGCCGCAACAGTGGATTCTTTGAAGCCGCGCTTGTGGCTCTTCGGAAGACGGATCTTCTGCCGACAACTAAAGGATGGAACTTCACCTCTTCAACTTCATCTCCCCAGGCCCCTTCAATGGAACCTAGACTTCTAAGCTCTTATTCCCGTAACCTCTGATCGATTCCCTGGAACGCAGAACAGGCTTCCTGCGATGGACCACATACCTTCCATCATCTGGGAACAGTGAGTAAGTATACTAGAGCCTGAAGCTAGGCTAGGCCATTCTCGAAGACTCGAAGAGCCAGTTTTTCATTCTCCCTCAACTCAACAAAATTGTCTTCGTTCTGTTAGACCCTGTCATGTCATGGGTTTTGTTCTTTCATATCCATATGATTCACATATTTTGTTCCCTGCTTATTCATCCGACATATTGGCCCTTCTCTTCTCTCAGAGATATCCGTCATAGGGAACTATATTCTGGAGGTCTATACGATTAGAAGGGGCCATAGCTAGGGTCTCGATCGGTATTTGGTGCTAGGATATATCTTATGTTTCTTGTGCTATACATGCATCACCTAGCAAATACTCTATGTCATTCATCACCCTTCTTGCAGTCTCGATCTTGTCTTGCCTACCTAGCATCCCCATGGGACATGGCCATATGCCATGGTGTAGTCACAACTGCAGGGAAGTTCACTGCAGGGAAGTTCACTGCTCTTGGTAACTATCAAATAAACCTGTCTTAAATATACCCTTGTGTCCTTGATACCGCGATATCGCCATGTCAACTGGCTGCTCGGTATTATACAGCCATGGCTTGTGAGGACATGCAATGCAGGCTGTTTGCCTGGCTTCCTCTGGGAGTGTCACTTGGAGTTCCGAAGTTTAGCCGCTGCCCTCCAAGAGCCCAAAGAGCGGCGCGTGGTACCTCGTAAATTGAGCATCTCAACACCCGTCCGACAGTCTTACCTCTACAATACCAGCCCAATTGAAGTGAACCATCGTGGGCATCCAGTTCCAGTACTCCCCATGCGATACTGTCGGACTCGTACATCCCTACGGAACTACCATTCATGACACTACATATCCAGCCTTTGATAGTGCGGCGCGGAGGGACTTCGTGGTTGCCTCAGGCGAAACAGGGGAGAGGAAGGTCGAAGAGTTGTGACACCTGATGCCAGTGAGTTGGACCTGCGCCGTTACGGCACATCGTCTATCAACGTTTTCAAGCGCGGAAGCAACATCACGGAAGCATCTCCAATAATCCTCATTGAAATTATTTCCGCATCAGCGCGTCCACTTTCACACGCCTTTCCAGCTTGGAAATCCCTGGACATCGGGTTCGTTCTTGTTAGACTGTCGACGGTCAAATCGGGCTTGGCACCTGACCTCCCTGACACCTCCCTGACACCTCCCTGGCACTCACCTACAGGTACCTCCAGGTTGTTTATTACCGCCAGCACAGCGCTTTGGGCAGCTAAGCTTACCTTCAGCTTCACCTTAGTTACATGTAGTTAAAGGAATTCGACAACCGATAAACAAATTCATGCTACGCTTCAGGTGCTTCGGGTATGTATTTCCTATGTTCTTGTCATACGCGCTCGGGTGGCTGCTTTTGAACTGCATCTCACCTCCGCCTCCGCCTTGTCGACATTCATCACGTATACTGTTGAATCCATTCCATCGCCGACCCCATTAGCTCAAGTCATCAAAGTTCTCTCTTTCTTCCTTCCTACTGTAACTTGTCCAACCTCATTCTGACCAGAAACCCAGATTCACATGACAGCAGAGACTATTGGTTGGCTCTGAATTGGTCAACTCGACTATTCCGTGAAGCCCATCTTTGACTCTCTTTAGTTCAAGATGGCAGACAGAGCACCTGGTCGTGAACACACAGACAATGAACCTCCATGCTACAACTGCGGCATGCAAGGCCATCTCTTCAATGCTTGTCCCGAACCTGCCCGTAAAATCCCTGCGTAAGTACAAATAAAGCCATACCTCTCTGAAGAAACACCGCGATGGGCTTTAGGCGATGTTTGGTCTCGTCTGTGGCCGTACTAAACTAACAACGTTCAACGTTCTTAGCGGTTTGGAAGCCTCGAGAGCTCGTCAACAATCGCGGAACAACAATGGACAAGACAGCTTCACATCTAACAAGCGTCACAAGGGACCTATCATCACCCGTTATCCTGTGCCGATGGATAGCGGCTCCCCATACCCACATGGCCCACCACCCCCAGGATATCCACCATATCCAGGCGCTGATATCTCCTTGCACCCCGCTCAGCCAATGCCATTTGATCCCTACAGAGCACACAGAGTTCCTGGACCTCCTGGACCACCTGGGCTACCAGGACCACCAGGCCTTTCAGGTCCAGCACATCCATACGGCGCTTCCCCATTTGCTCAACCGGCGCCATATAGCTCGTCATACCCCTATTCGGGTTTCTCTGCACCCCCTGGTCTTCCAGGGTCCCTAGGCCCTCCGCCTCCGCCTCCGCCACCGCCTCATATACCTACCCTACCACCAACCCCCGGCTCTCTAGGGCCACAGGGTCCTCCCGTCCATTACTATGGAGGACATCCACAGCAATATCCTCCACCCCCGCCTTATCAACAGCAGACACCCGCGTACGGGTCCCCCAGGCTCCCTCCTAGGTACAATGAGCCCTACTATCAAGCGCCATCTCATACTTCTCCTCCGCCTCACCACCCTTTTTACCCACAAGGCGAGCTTCTCCAGAACCATCCGCACACCAGTGAAAGGGCACCATCCCAGAATATGCACGAGTACTCTCAACGTCACGATGATAGACCCATGGGACAACAATGGAACCGTCATGGCCCATCAGATACCTCATATGCTTCGAATGGATATCAGCCTAGGTTATATCGCCATCGCGATGAGAAGCCGCTGGGACAAGGTGATCGTAAGGGCCGCGAACGGCAGAATTGGTATGATCAACGGCCGAAGAATGAACGGTCTTTCCGCAACTACGATCGGCACCGTGATCACCATAGTCCTGCCAAACTTGACCGTACCCGCTACGAAGAGTCTCGATCGATTACAGGCTCGCCTCACTCCCGTACGACCGGCAGCACAGACAAGGTAGGACAAGGACGAAGTGGTGACCATCACGTAAAAGATAGACGCGATCCTATCACGGAAACAGATAGCATTGCTGATGACCCCGCTTGGAACGAGAGGACTATTTTCTGGGAGCCGCCGTCGCTTGTGAAAAGTGAAATTCCCATTGCTGTACCCCTCCCTATGGATTGGGTCAACGAGCTCAACTATCCAGACCTGGTCGCTGCCGTTCCTGTTGAGTCCAGGTATGTAACAGCCAGCAACGTTGATGATTTCGCACAGAGTATTCGAGACACAAAAGAGTGGTCTTTTATGCAGTATCATCCTGCGCTGCTCGAAGTCGGTGATGCCCACCCGCAGATGCTCAAGCGGTACCAGTCGGCCTTAAACTCGTGGAACTCTCAGCACCAAGTTCACAACAAAAAGACACTCAATGCCAAGCGATACAAAGGCAAGAATGACTCCAAGGGTTTCCATAACAAACCATACGACGTCAACGGCTACCAGAACAAGCCACGCGGCAACGCTCGACATCATAAACAGCCCTTTTATGAGAAGCCTCATGCCGATTGGGATGAACCACCGCAGCGCATCGGGTTTCTACCTGATATTAGTGGGCATTATGGAGGCCAAGAAAACCTCGGTCTTCATGGCACTCAGTATGTAGCTGAACGATTTGCAGCCGAACGAACTAGGAATGATGATCGAGAGTTCGGATATGAGAATTATGGTTCTGAAAGAGATCATCGCTATAAACCAGCTCTCCGCGGAAAGAGAAGATGGGCAGAATCGCAGGGTGAACCTAATCAATTCCAGACCCAAAACCATGATACTCTATCACGTTATGGAGACCATGAGCGCAGCAGCAAGCGGTCTAAGTATGTCTCTCCCGAACCGGGAGAGATTGCCGGCGATTCCGATCATGCATATGATCCGCCCGTCGGTTCAGTTGTGCTTTCTCAGCACGAGTCCTTTCCGGATACCCATCAATACCCCAATGCGAGTAGGGACAACTATGCTCAACGTGCCTCGACGAAACTACACGAAGTTATGGAGGACAATGAAGAGAAATACAGCACAGGGAGAGTCGCAACGCCTTCGGTTACAGCTGATGATGCCTCGCCCCCAGAATCCGGAGAGTTGGTGGAAAATGACACGCAATCACCTGAACGAAATGATCACCATGTAACTCACAATATCAATGATCATGCTCGGTGGTATGCTGACACACGCAACTCTCCTCGGCCGGACGAGAAATCCGAAAGATATCTCAAAGAGCCTATCTTTCAGAACGGGGACGGGCTTCCTGCCCATAAGCGTAAAGATATACCTCCAACTCCGCCACGTCAACCTTCACCTCATAGCAGACCATCTAGCAGGCAGAGCTCCAAGAGCCGATGGGGTGGAAGTCGACTCCAAAGCGGACAGAACAGCCGTCGCTCGTCGTTTGGTGATGCCCATGTCGACTCTCCACTCACACCAACCGAACTTGCGCTGCTTGGCTTGGACCGGCACTCGAGTAGTGGCAGCGACAGCGGACGGGAATCACCTCAGCGCCAACTTGAGGATGTGACGCCTAAGCTCAAGAGCCGCCGAGCAAAGGTGCACGAAGTTTACAGGTTGGTTTGGCCCCCAGGGTGTATTTTACGGGGTGACTTACTGACATATTTAGTCGTCGCTGGTAATCCATTCTCTCTATCACCTCTTGCAAGCCTATTCGACACTCTTAGGATACGACCCCAGTTTCCTTGTCGCTTATCTCTCTAGTCAAGCTACTTGACCCATACGACTGGTAAACTCGAATGATGACTTATAGGTGGGAGCTTGGCCTCCCGACTCTTTCGATATGGCTAACGCTATATGTCTGGCGCATTGAACAACCAGCTTGTAATTCTCCGAATGATTAACAGAACGTGCCCGCTATGGGGTATATACGTCACGCTGGGCTCAGAGATCATATTCCAGCACTTCTATGTCGCCAGGTTATCTTTTTCCTTGTGGATATTGGCAAATTCAAGAGTCGAGGCACTTTGAATAAGTGATCACAGGCGTTTCGAGGGCATTTCCCGAAAAGACATCAACATCACATCCCTGGCAAGTATGCGGGATGTTGCTCTAGCATTTGCAAGGAGTTCAGTGGAAATGTAGGACAAGGCGTTCAGGGATACTCTATTTTTGCACTGCGGGCCGAATCATCCTAGTACAATGGGGTTTTCTTTTGCTGAGCCAAGAAGCTTCTGTATACTGACAAAGACTTGTATCTTGTCTGATCCAATGGGAGCTGGGGTCTCTTTGTTATTAATGTAATACTATGTTCTCTATATCACTTGCTCTTTCTAATGATCGTCAACCGAGGAATTGTTCGAGCTGTTCAAAGGACATTGTGTTTATCACAAGACTCTTTGAGCACTTCGTACAAGAATGACCCACACAACAATGGGTTGGATTCGCCTTGTTGACTCCTGACATAGGGTACAATAACATTCATAAGTTTAACAGGATCGTCGTTCACTTACTCGTTCCTCTACCTTATCTTTCTTATTTGAACCATATTACACCTACCTACGCCCACCTGAGCGCCAGAGAACCGAAACACAAACCAACCCATCTGAAGCCGGCTTCATTTGTTGTTTCTTCCAGTCCCGTTTCAAAACTCGTTTAATCCTGTTCTATCCGAGTATATATATATATATCTACATAACTGACTCCTCGGCCTAAATACCTACCTACTTACCCATCCATCCATCTATTTATTTATCTTACACAGGCCATTTTTTCCTACCTAATTCCCCCCTCCTTCAACAAGATGTGCACACACCCAGAACTAGTCGTGCGGTGCCGCAACCAAGGCTGCTCCAGCATCCTATACCGCGACCGGCACGCCGTGCCGGGCCACCTGTGCCGCGCGGCCCGCGAGCGCGGCGGCTGGGGCCGCTGCCGCACCGGCGTCGCCTGGTCCCGCTACGACCGCGTCTCGGTCGACGAGCTGTGCGTCGCCTGCGACCTGGCCCCCGAGCTGGCCGTCCTCACGGCCGAGACGTGCGATGTCGCTGCGGCTGAGAACGTCCTTTGCGGGTCGTGGGTGCGTGATGGGGAAGAGGATGGGGAAGAGAGGACGGAGGAGGGGGAAGAGGGGAGAAAAGAGGAGGGGGGTGTTGGGGATGAAGACGAGGAAGACGAAGACGATGAAGAGGGTGGTGCTTCTGTCATTGTCGTTGCGGATGATGATGATGATGATGATGATGATGATGATGACGACGAGGAAGAGGAAGAGGAAGAGGAAGATGAGGATGAGGATGAGGAGGAGGGCGGTGTGAGGTTGGGTAAGTAAGTAAATGAAGGTAAGCAGGTAAGTGAATGAGTAGGTGAGTTAGGGAACTTGACGAGCACGCTCAAAGCAAGCAGGCTGTGTTGGGTCCCTTTACTACCTAGGTAGGTATGTGATGGGCGCAACGAGACATAGTTTGATATCGGATAGACCTAGGTGAGTTTTGCCTGAATTCCAATTCCGTTTCTATGAATGAATTTTCACACCCATCGCGTAGTGACTAATATAGACATGTGTGGCCTTTCCGGTATGGAAATCGTATGGTCGACTTTCATGAAATTACTCAGGTCTTATATGAAATGGGAACTTGAATAAGTGACTGGCTAAAGCTTGGTCGATGACTGAACATACCTAGGCACTTAGTTATCTAACTCCAATTTAGGCTTGCGAACAGATTGCTTTGTCAAGTTGGTCTCCCTAGTTCAATAGCTGTCTCACAGTGTTAACTATTCCCCCTTGTTTGGTTGTTATCATGCGGGGCATCTCTCCTTGTCTCAGTATAATAAAACAACACAAAGCTTCCAACAGCTTAGAAAAGGGCACCTGCAACAACTGCCAGCCTGTGAGATGTCTTGAGCGTCTAAGAGATTATTATGCTTGGCAATTCGTTTAAAGAAATCCATGTAACCTTGGCCAAGCAGCAGCTGACGCAACAAGGTAGGTAAGTAAGCATGATTACCAATCAGCGGAACACCTATAAGTAATTACGTGCGACCTACTTTCCATGGCTACAACGTAACTGGGACACCATATCTGCGCCATTGATTCACTGATTCAACCGCCAAACCAAAAGAACGTGTCGTTGACGCCAGGAATACATAGCTAGATAATACAAAATGGCCGCTCCACCCCGACCCCCTATCCGAACGGCCATCATCGGCCTGTCGGCCTCCGCCGCCACCAACTGGGCCAGCCACGCGCACCTGCCGTACCTGCTGTCGGCGCGGGGCCGGTCCCGGTTCCAGATCGTGGCGCTGTGCAACTCGAGCGCGGAGGCGGCGCGGCGCGCCATCGCGGCGCACGGCCTGCCGCCGGAGCCGGCGACGCGCGCGTACGGCGCGCCCGAGGACCTCGCCGCCGACCCGGACGTCCAGCTCGTCGTCTGCTGCACCCGCGTCGACCGCCACTACGACGCCGTGGCCCCCAGCTTGCGCCGCGGCAAGCACGTCTACGCCGAGTGGCCGCTCGCCGAGGACGCCGCCCGCGCCGCCGAGCTGGCCGCCCTGGCGCGCGAGAGCGGCGGCCGCACTGTCGTAGGCTTGCAGGACCGCTTTGCTCCTGTGGTGCGGAAGGTGCGCGAGCTTGTCGAGAGCGGCCGCGTGGGCAAGGTCCTGAGCAGCGAGGTGCGCGCTGCTGGCGGCTTGAATAGCAGGGACGTGATCCCGACGGGCTTGAGGTACTTCGCGGAGAGGAAGGTCGGCGGAAACGTCCTCACTATTGGCTTTGGGCACCGTAAGTGTTCCGTGGCGGGCAGAGGGAGGGAGGCTCGGTTGGCTACGCGGTGGATGAATGCATGGAGGATTGCATGAGCGAACGAACAGGCGTATAAGTACCTAGTGCCCATCAGAGAACGTTGCCGGCTAACCTACGCGTGTGCATGCGCACGCCAAAAGTCTTCGAGTGGCTCCAGTTCGCGCTCGGGGACCTGCAGGACATCGAGTCGCACCTCCAGATCCAGCGGCCGGACGTGCCGCTCCGGGACGCGGCGAGCGGCGCGATCGTCGAGACGGTGCGGTCCGACGTGCCGGACCTGATCCTCGTGACGGGGTCGCTGCCGGCATCGGAGCACGTCCGCGGCGGCGCGACGGTGCACGCCCGGTTCCGGCGCGGCCCGGCCTTCAAGGGCGAGGACCCCCTCGTGTGGACGGTCGCGGGCGAAAAGGGCGAGATCCGGCTCAGCGCGTCGGGCGGGCCGTCGATCGGCGCCATGGCCCACGGCGACCCGCTCGCCCTCGAGGTCCACGACTTCGTGACGGACGCGGTGGAGAGCGTGGAGTGGGCGTGGCCCGAGGCCGGGGAGGAGCTCCCCGTCATGGGGCGGAATGTCGGCGCGCTTTACGAGGCGTTCGCGGCCGGGGACGAGGCCGAGTATCCGACGTTCGATCATGCTGTTAAGAGGCATAATCAGCTGGAGGAGATACTGAGGAAGGGGTTCTCTACGAGCTAGAATGGTTAGGTAGTTGGTTGTTTTGTCATGTCATGCATTTATTTTATTATATCTAACAGTGGTTCACTGAGATGCTTATGCCCTCTTACCGGCCACTTACCGGCCACTTACCGGCCACTTACCAGCTACTTGGCAGCTTTGTTAATCCTGTCTCGGCTCATACTTGGTGCCATATGTAGGTAGGAATTGAAGATGCTTTTTCAAATTATTTGATTGTTTCCAGCCGAGATTTATAACTTCAAGTTTCAAAACCTTTACTAAGTAACCTGGAAGTTGTAAGTTGTAAAGAGAAATCTTATCATCCTTTAGTTGAACCCCTACCCAGCCATACCGTTAGCCTCTTGGCATTGGCCGGGGAGCCCTGCCAAGGCCATAGGGCTGAGCTACGGAGACAAAGTACCTGTGCACAGCAAATGTAGCAAATGACTATTTGACCTTTTGACCACTTGAGCTCTTGAATTCGAGATGGTGTTTGCGATACCAGCTGACCAGGTTGTTTCCTCGGCAATTGCATTATGATGATAATTGAATCCACTTCCAAGTTCTTCCACTGAGCGCTGCGGAAGCTCAATGGCAACCTGTAGAAGCACCCACAGTGATGACTGACTGACTTCCCGCGTATGTATTGCCACTTTATCTCGTCATGCTCATTATCATTGGCTCTAGCTTCTCGATAAGATAAGACCCAGGGAGCTACCCCGCCAAACCCCTCTTACTCCGCCCCCTATATACCTCTATTATGTATGTAGGTACCTTGCACACATTGCACATGGAAGCAGTCCAGACTCCAGGGGAAGCTCCAGTGGTTGGGTGCCTGACGAAGGCAGCAGCCGATGACATAAACCCGGGAGAACAGAATCAATGAGTATTTAACGTCACTCGGTAGGATGGGAACCCATTGACACCATTTTTGCCTATTTCGCCTCCTTGCACTTACCTGTTCAACTATACCGTCATCCTTTACTAATACAGCAATATTAATACAGCAACCAAAATCCACCTCGGACAAACCAGTAGTTAGACAAACCATCCAACTGCATATTGTACCTACTTCCCACATTAATCCAGGTTTCTTGAAACTCTCTATCGTGCCGCACTTCACCTAAAACACGTTACAGTTTCCGCATACAGCGACCACCGAACCAACCAACCAACCAACAAACAAACAAACAAAACCACCGCCATGTCCCCCCCGACAGCGGCAACGAACCCGCTCGAGCCCGCCGCCCTCCTCCAGCGGATGGCGGACGCGCTGCCGACGCACCCGCGGGGCGACACGACGTCGGACCTGAGCAGCTCGCACGAGGCGCTGGCGCTGTTCGCGCACGCGGTCATGGCCGCGCTCGGCTTCCGGCTGCTGGGCTTCGACGAGGATGCGCCCGACGAGGCCGGGTGCCGCGCCCTGGCCCCGCGCCTGCCCGCCCGCTGGAACGCCTCCTTCAACACCTACTCCTTCGTCTACGCCCACGCCCAGTCCGCCCTGCGCTTCGTCGTCCGCGTCGACCGCCTCGGCGCCAAGGCCGAGGTCCGCGGCCTCGCCGCCGGCGACGACCGTATCGCCCGCCTCGAGATCGTCACCCGCGACTTCGTCTCCGCCGCCGCCCTGCCCGTGCGCATCGCCCTGGTCGGCGCTGATGCCCGCCGCCGTCGCAGTAGCGCGGGTACCAGTAGTCATGGTGGTGGTGGCGAGGAGGAGGACGCAGCAGAGTTGCGCAACACGGCGGAAAGCACGAGCAGCGGCGAGGTCGAGGAGGACCGCTCCGACCTGCCCCGGAAGCTGCGCGACGTCATGATCTCCGAGGCCCGCGTCGCCGACCTCGCCAGCCTGATCAAGGTGCAGATCGTGCAGAAGCTGCTGCCGTCGCTGCAGAAGGAGGGCTACGAGGAGGAGCCATCGCCCGAAGACGACAGGGCCGCGCGCGAAGACGCCGACGAGACGGCCCGCCGGGGCGGAAGAGGGGGGGCCCCGCCCCAGCCCCCCGCTGGCGGTATTCCAGGCCGCCTCCCCCAGCCCGCGCGGCCCTACCCCTTCGACGACCCGCTCGACCCCCAGCCGCGCCACCCCACCGTCCCGTCGGGCGACTTCCCGCCGCCCGGCTTCGAGGACCCGTACGACATCAACCGGCCCCCGCGCGGCAGCGGCGGCGCTGGTGTCCTAGGCGGTGGACGCACGCCCTTCGGCAACATCGGCCAGGACGACCTGAACCCGCCCCCGCTGGGCCCGCGCGATCCGTTTCATCCGGGCGGAGGGGTAGCAGGTCCGGGGCTGCCCCGACCCGGCGGTGGTCGGGGCATGTATCCCACGTTCGACGACCCGCTGTTTGGCGGGGGCGGCGGCCTGGGCGGCATGGGAATGGGCGGGGGCGATGACCTCGATGATCTCCAGGTCCCGCCCGGCGCGCGGTATGATCCCCTGGGACCCGGGGGCGTGCCGCGGCTCGGCGGACGCGGCGGTCGCGGTGGGGGTGGGAATTGGCCGTTTGGCGGCGGCGGCGGCGGTGGAGGTGGGTTTGGCGGGTTCGGCGGCGGGGATATCATTTGATTGGTTCGGGCTTTAAGTCATTCGCTCGCTCGCTCGCTCGTTTTTTAATCCTTCTTTAGTATAAGGCAAGGGTTCAGGCGTGGGTTATTATGTAATTTTATCATGAATGTACTTTTACCAGGCAGGCATTGGTTGGGGTCAATAGGTCCGGAAGCACCCCGCGCCGCACCGCACCGCATCGCACGACATGACATTATGATGGAGAATGGGAAAGGGGAAAGGGGAAAGGAGATGACATGACATGAAACGACAGGACACGACACGACGCGACGTTACCTATAGGTATTGATAATGAACTCGGGAACTGCAATACAGTTATCCAATCCATTTCACGCTGCAAACTATACATGAATCAATATATGTGTTATGCCCTCCCTCCAACCTTATTGATTGCATTGCTACTTGTTCCTGTGTCCATAAGACGCCATTTTTAAATCTAGAAGAAGCCTTCGTGTTTTCCTTTTCCCCTGTTGCAAGTCGACTGTCCCCTTCTTTCTCCTTGGTTGATTGGTGTGACCATGTAGTCTACACTACAGCTCCATTCTGCACGTAGAAGACCGAGTACAAGATGAGCTATTGTAATAAAACTGCACTATGGATATACGTCGTAAACTCAGTAGCAACGTTGTGTGGTAAGTAATCTGCGAAATTGGAATCTAAGCCGGGCAACGCATTTAAACACTGAACAGGTAATCTGGTAACTAGTAACCGCAAATGGTGTTTCTTGTTGACGTTAGAGAATCTAATCTATCTATTAGAAGAAAGAAGACTTCTACTTAACAAGAAAAGCCCCGCCCTTACGTAAGAGGAACCAAACCATCACAGAAAAGGAAACCGCTCTCCCCAAGAGGATACAATATTCGGGACCGATCTATGTACAAACACCCATGATGAGTTGTTAGGGGAGAGGGGCCCTTCTTGAGAGAAAGGCTTGAACACTAGTGCTTGCAGACAGTGTCTGTTGTACCATCCACCGACCGATGGCCATTTCTAATCGCGCATCGCTGCTCCGTCTGTGCCCAACGAGAGTTTATTTCCCGTCTGATAGGCCACTCTCGCCGTCTATGCTAAAATATTTGGACTTTGGCGGTTTCCACGACTCGGGACTAAATGGTACTACACCGGTTTTTCGCGAGGGAAGAACTTTGCTGAGCCTCCTAGGCTTGCTGCTGCTGGTTCGCCATCTCGCTCAGTTTAGCCTTCTCATCGTCCGTCAGGTTGTTGTACCATTCGCTGAAACCGGCTACGTTGTCCCGGGCTGCCTGGACGAAGAATTCTGTCAAGTAACCCTGTGTCTCATCGTCCCTGTGACGCAGGTTGCTCTGGTCAAAGTAGCTCATCAGGCTGTTCTTAGTACCACCAAGAGCGAGGTCTACCATGTCCGGATCGTCCTCCCAGCCGTCATCGTCGTGTTCTTCGTCGGCGAACTCGGCAGCCGCAGCAGCCGCGGCGACGGAAGCGCTTCTTACCCCAGAAGCTGAGAGCAGCTCCTCAATAAGGACTTTCAAGATCTTCAGGGGTGCGGGTATAATGGTGTATTGGTCGGGGTTCTGCTTGGATCGAGACCTAGTCATAATCCTATCACTCTCTGGTATTATGAGATCACCCCTGACCATTGTCTGATTGACGCGGGCATCATTCAGGCCAAAGATTTTCGAAAGAGCGATGACGCTGCCGTAAATGTTAGCCTAGAGTCCGTACTTAGCTTTTGGGCTAGACTTACTTCTGTCGAATCTCCTCGTAACCAGCAAAGTTCACTGAGTTCTCCAGCCATTTGCTGAGGACGACTTGCAAACCACTCTGGCCTTCAATTTCAATGGAGCTGAGGAACTCCACAACGTCGTGGGCGCCGACAAGGGAAAGTCTCGCAAAGACAAGTATGAGGGACTGGATGAACGAAGCAGCTTCGGCGGTAGCTAGTCGAGTGGCTACGGCCCGTAGCAACTGGGGTAAGAATGGTCCTAGTCGCTCATGTCCTGCCTTCTCGACCAGTTCAGCTGCAAGGCCACCGACCTCAGAGGCAGCGTTATCCTCAATGCCGGTTCCGAGGAGTCGGTCAATGATGTGAAGGCAGACCTCTAGGCCGGACCTGCCATTCTCGTCGCGATAATTGAACATCTGCTCATGGTCATGAGAAAGGAGGTACTTGACGGACTCAGCGCCCGGTCTCAGTATCTCGCCCTCAGTGCTTTCCATAAGCAATCTGCTCAGCTTGGGTAACGTGGTGGCAACAAAACCGGGTGGGAGCGGCTCCGAGCCATATTGTGTCAGTGAAGTCATCAACTCCGTCGCAAACTATATCATCCCGATGGTTAACTTTGGCTCACATACAGTGATAACAACGATGCGGAAACATAGTGAACTTACGGTTACCAATGGATCGTCCGATGTGACAGTAGCTACATCGAATGCGCCAATCAACGAGGGTAAGACCTTTTGGCAGAGGGCCTGGTATGATGCAGGGTCTGGCATAGCCTGGACGAGATCCTCGAAGGCTTCACAGATGAGCATTGTAACCTACAGCGACATGAAACGTTAGTTAACATGAGGTTTTGGACGGCAGATGAGGACAGACTAAGAGCACCTAGTAGGACTCGTAGTTTAAAAGGCTGATATCTTACCTGGAAGTTCGTGGCGGCATGCTTAGCAATCAAGAACAACAGATCAAGGGCAGAGAAATTGTTGGATATAGCGATCCGGGTATCGATGAAAATGGCGGCTCGAAGTGTTTCTGCCAAGGTCACTAGCAGGTCGTCTGCATCTTCGATCTCGGTCATATCCTTTCCTGCAATCCATTGGGAAATTGCGTTGACCACCTTGGCCTGAGTTTCGGGGTTGTGACCTGGGACGGTGCCCTGTCCATCTCCCTTGATGAAGCCTTCGACTGCTTTCATGCAAGCCACCTGGACTAACTCAGAGCTCTCCCCCGTGATGGCTTCAATGGTCCGATCCATCAGTGCCGCAGCCATTCCATTGCATTGAACGAATAGTCCACCTAATAGATAGCCCCGTCCCCGTAGCAAAGGTTGGTCCGCTTGATTGATCGCATATTCGACGAGTTCCAGGTAGGCTTGGGTGATCTCCGGAGAAACGGGCTTACTGCTCTCGATAAAATCGCTGACAAGCATGTTAAGCAAGTAAAGCGCGGCTTCCTGGCTCCTCCACAAGGCTGGGTTGCCGGTAAACAGAGACTTGGTATACGCAAATAGACCTTCCAATGCCCCTTGGTTCAACCAGTCGTGGCCTAGCTTGATGAGGAGATCACCCGATGCCGTGCGAGGAGTATAGTTGGCGCTTACCGACGTTTCCTCGGCTAGGTACAAAGACACATCAATATCCCATAGTTCCTCCTCTTCTTGAGTAATGCGAGCGTAGGAGGTGGCGAGCTTCATTATGTCTAGCACCCATGGCGTCTCATGGGCGGAAGCATGAGCACTAAGCTGACCGTCAAGCTCCTTGCGAACAGGGGGTGCTTTTAGGCAGCCGTTCAAGAAGTCAAGCTCCTCAAGTACGAGGAAGTCCAGGGTATAGGGGAGACCATCTGAGTCCTCCAGTCTGCCTTGTGACCCGCTCTCGATGTACATCTGCTCGTATGCCGGTTCGAGGAGCGAGAGTTCTTCCCAAACCGATTGGAAGAAGTGTGGAGTCTCCGGGAGCAAGAGCTGGGGGAAGACGGTCTTGACAGTGAGAAGACATTTCACCACCTGCAGCTTGAGGGCGACCAGTCCATTCCAGATCTCCGGCTGTGCGCTCGATGAAGTATCCGCGTCGGGCAGGCGTTGTTTCAATATCTGGTGGAAGAAAGGGAACCATCCCTTCAAGGCCTGATCGGCGAAGGTCTGAACCTCTTCGGGATGTTCATCCTTGATAATATCCATAAGATTGAAGCATCCTCGGAAGACGGCGATGGCAAGAGCCCGTAGAATAGGTTTTCGGTTCTGATCGAGCGCAACGTCGTATACGACCTTGACAATATCGCGGGCCATGGAGAAGAATTGATCGTCGCTCAAGCACTCGTCGACTAGATCGCCGAGGACCTTGAGAGCGCCATGGATTTGCCCATCATTCCCAGTGGGGATGACACCGAGCAGCGTGGGGAGGAGAGTTGGCCAATGGTCCGGGAAGTCAACATTGGCGATCTTGCCAACGGCGTAGCTACAACATTGTCTCCATTAGCCAAGCCCCATCAAAGGCGATGAACAAGATCACGGGGACCACATCAGTGTTGGTAACGGTTCGATGCGTACCTGGCGGCAGTCTTGATCTTGCGGTCATCGATATTGATGGCAAGTCCTAATACGGCAGGGCGAATCTGCTCCTTGACGGCCTCTGCAATGGGAATTGTCGGGCCCTCGTCGCCCTCACCGCTCCAATTCCGCTCGATAAACAGCCTCAAGGAACTGAGAGCAGCCTGTCGAATCTCGGCAGAAACGGAGGAGTGACCGGCGACGTTGGCCAGCGAGAGGGGGTATGCGGGATTCGACTGGGCGTTCTTCAAGTCGAGCTCGGCCTGCTTTCGAGGGCCTTCGGCGGCCAGCTGCGTGTTTGCCAGGACTTGGACGAGCTGGTCCTCCATGGTGAATGCAGGTATAGGTACCAAACTAGTGTGTAGTGTGTTCAGTTGATTAGACGAAATCGGGTGATCTTTAACTCTGGGTCCGTTGGGCCAGAAGAAACAGCGGTCGGATTGGGATCGGGACCGTCTTGATATAATATGTAAGATGTGGGATGTGTTGGAGTGAGCAGCCCCATACACCACAGAGAAGCACAGAAGCAGAGAAGGTTAAGAAGTTTGGTGTAGTATTGTGGTGTAGGTAGTATTGTGTTCTAGTATTGTGTTCTAGTATTATACCCTCCCCTCAATAAATCCAGATTATATGTGGAAGTAGGTACGAAGTGGAAGTGTTCCTGCCAAGGTTTGTTAGCAAGGTTAGGTACCTATTGTCTACCTGGCAGCTACTGTAGGTATGTATGTATGTATGGATGTATGTATGGATGTATGTAGGTACTGTGCTACCTACTCGACCCCGCGATGGTTGATCAGTGCGACCGACGCGTTTGGGCAACCGTTTTTTAAGAGCGGGGCATTGACTGGCTGGGAGGGGTTCAAGCTTTGATGTTCTTTTCTACGTAAATAAGCCCAACGGAAAGCGCCACGTGCATCTACGATGTACCTGCATTATAAAGACGACTACGAAGTACCTAGATAGAGTTTCCAGATATGAAACTGTCATTAGGCGCTTTGGTAGAAACCAACTAGACGAAACACAACTGCATGTACCTAGGCTGCTAGGTAGATACTACATACGTACAACAGGCACCTATATGTATGTAGATACATACATACATATATGTAGTGTGCACACCCCGGCCTCATAAGGTTCTATAGTTCAAGTTGCTATACCTACCATCCTACATACCTACCCAAGGTCCCTAGTTCAAAGTATTCACATAGACTCAGGGGCTTGCTTATTGACACGAGCTGTGTTGACCACTTGGGTTATCCAATACCCAAAGGCAATACCCAAAAGCAATACCCAAAAGCAATGCCTCAACCACCACCGAACCATCCATCCCAAGGCCCGTCCATCCCCTTGGCCCAGGCCTCCCACCTGCTAACTACCTTCACCCATTTTCTCACCGTCTGCATACATAACATTCTCTACTACCGCAACATCTATCCAGCCCAGACCTTTCTCACCAGCCGGGCCTACAACCTCCCGGTCCACCAGTCCCGGCACCCGAAAGTCTGCTCCTGGATCCGGGATGCCGTCGACGCCCTCAAGGCCCAGCTGGTGCGGGGGTCCGTGGAGCGAATCGCCGTCGTCGTCTATGACGACAGGGCCAGGGTCATGGAGCGCTGGATGTTCGACGTCGCCGCCTTCCCGGCCTGGACCGGTTTCAAGGAGGGCAAGGTGCAGCAGCGGAGGGAAGAGGACGACGAAGGCGACAGCCGTACGGAGGATGCCGCTGCAACGGGAACGGGACCCGGCGCGGCAGCGACCAAGGTGAACTGGGCCAATGTCCATGAGGAGCTGCGTGCCTCCATCCGGAAACTCGCCTACGCTGGCGAGAAGATGGCCCCGCTCCCCGAAGGATGCACCTTCACCATCGCCGTGGAGTTGAGGGAGGAAGGGGAAGCCCCCATCGGGGTCCGCATAGCTCTGTCCCCCCATGTGCGAATTATGCCTGGCTAACGCTGTAAGCAGCACCCGCAACCCTGGATACCGGCACAGTCGAATCTACAGACACAGTCTAAAGAAAGGCCGACTGCAGGCGAAGACGTCGGGGGCGCAAAGACAGTACCGCTCCGCGCAGTAGAGGCCGGGCCACTGTTTTTTGAATGTTGGGTCGAGGAGGGCAAGGCGAAATCAGAGCTTTCATCAGCCATGTCATCAGCATCATGACGAGATTGTTCCGAAGTTTACTGATTGAGCGAATTACGAAGTCCCAGGCTTTGACAAGAGGGGAACCAGAACTACCCGTATGATCTGCACGCGGACCGTCCACTGTAATAGTTATGTCGGTTCCGGCCGAATTGAGGACAGCATAGGTAAGGCAAGAACAGGGCGGGTTTTCGTACGCTTATGAGAACTCATCCGATGGGTCTACGTAGGGACTCATCCTGTGATATCGTTTGGTCTATCGGTGCTCCTGCAGTAGCCTGGTATTGGAGGGAGGCAGGGATGGCAAGTCAACTAATAACATGATACGTGTTAATCAAGAAGCTATACACCCTTTTATTAGACCTAGGGTGCTGGCCGATCCTTAAAGCATGAAATATTGCTCTTCATCTGTTTGCCTGCCTGCCTGCCTCTAACTCTTCAAGTCGCCGCCGGAATCAGACGACACAGCACGCCATCGCGCAGGGTGAGCGACAGAGTCAGCTGCTCGCGCCATCCATCGGCCGGGACCGGGTCCTCGTCCGGATCAAGGCCGCGGCTCTCGATGGCTTCGAAGGCGCGCAGCAGGCGCGCCACGGTGTACGAGGCCTCGGCCAGGGCGAACTTCTGGCCGGGGCAGATGCGCGGCCCGCCGTTGAAGGGCAGGTACTCCCAGCCGGGGCGGAGACCTTCACCGGGCGCCCACCGCTCCGGCCGGAACGCGTCCGCGTCCGACCCGAAGAACTCCCGCCGCCGGTGCATCACGAACGTGCTGTACGTGACCACGCTGCCCCGCTTCACGAACAGCGGCGACCGCCCGTCGGGCCCCCCGCCGCACGGCACCACCGTGTCGCGGTGCGCCATCCGGCTGTTCGTCGCGATGGGGGGGAAGCATCGGAGCGCTGGTTGGAGGGGGGGAGGGGAGGAGGGGCTGGTTGTTAGCTGCGTTTGGTATGGGTGGATGAGGGGGGAAAAGAAAATAGAGAGGAGGGGGGGGGGGGGGGGGGGGGGGGGGGTA